>OZ016502.1:32739151-33172819 GCA_963966595.1 Physocephala rufipes
AAAATAGTATTTTTTTTTTTAATTGAAGTATTTTTTCTGAAAAATTAATTTGAATTTTTTTTTTGAATTTTTTTTTGTATGTGATTTGTGTAGTAATGTAAAACAATGTTTAAGTCCGATAATTTAATACTATGCTTTTCTAATTTTTTTTTTCATTTCTACAAAATAATTCCATTTTATATTCAGATTATAATGAGATATTGTTTTCTCTGTTTGAATATAATTTGGAATTGCTGAAATTGTGATATATATTTTTGATCTTTCTTTATTCATAGTTAACTTCTTCATCATCATCGTTCTTTTCTAAAAAATAATTTTATTGAGCAATCGGCAATGATGAAGAGAATGAAATTGAATAACTTCGATTAGAATAAAGTGTTTAAATTTGGAAAATTCTTTAAAACTGAATTCACCTTGATTTTTTAATACATACTTCTTTGCTCTTACAATTTTTGCGATCATCAATTTTTTTATTTAGTAATTTTCTTGCAAAAAATGGAAATTGAAAATAATTTTATTTTAATTTTTAATTATATTTTATTTTATTTAAGAAGAAATGAATTTATTTTGATGTTAATTTGCAGCAATTTCTTTGAAACGAAGAATAATTTTTTTTAATTTATTTGAAAATTTTTTATTTTTCGTGTACTTTTTTCAGCCTTTTCTATTTCTTTATTTAAAAAGTGTAAAATATAAACAAAAATAATTTTAAATACAAATCTCTCTCTCTATATATATATATATATATTATATAAAAAACTTTAATTTGTAAAAATACAAGAAAAAACTTTTAACATTAAGCTTTAATAAATTTAAATTTTAATGAATTGGGAAAAGATGAAAACCTTGTACAGATCTTAAAAACAAAAACAAAAAATACCACGACGAAAGCGTAACAAAAAGTTAAGAAGGAAAAAGAAAAACTAAAATTAGAAGAGTGTAAATGAAAGCTATAATTAATATATAAATATAAAATTAAAAGTAAGAATAAAATTAAATTTTAATTTTTAAGTTTAATCGTAGATTTTTTTGAAATAAAATACACACAAAAGTGAAACAACTTCTTTTTTGAAATTTCTTATAAGCATTAGCGTTTTACTGGAAACTTTGCTTCCCACCTTGCCCCCACCTTCGGGTAATATGCACAATATAATTATTTTCCTTGAGTATTTCGTAGGTAGAAGTATCGCAGCCCCACAAGCAACAGAAATCATCGTCCATACTGATTAAATATTTTATTTAAAAAATTAACTACATTATAGTCATCTCTCTATCTTACATTTGAAAGCCAAACATAGTCATGTTAATTAAAAAATTCGATTCAATTTTTAAATAAAAACGAAAAACAAAAACAGATCGCACCATCCGAAAGAATGGTATATACGAAACTAATGAGAAACAAATAATGGTAATAGTGAAATATGTGATGATGTACGTATAGAAAAAACGAAATTCGAAAATAATAAAATAATAAAAATAACATATTTTCAATACATTCGTTTCAAATGAAAAAGTACATGTTTTTAAATGTGTGGATATTAATAAATGGTTGAGAAAAATAATGTTTAGAACGTATTCCTACACGCAGGCTCATATACAAACCCAATACATATACACAGTACAGAAACGAATATATCCCTACACGTGAAATACAATAAATACATGAAACACATTATAAAAACTAAAACAGAGAAATCATAGAAATCTTTGGAGAATATTTTTTTCGGTGAAATTTATTAGATAAAATAACTCCTCCCTCCCACTCTCGCATACACACATACATTTACTTCTTTATATATATAAAACTGACAGAATTGAATTGTTTAAAAGATTATAATTAGAACAGAAATTAATTATTAAAATATTGACAAAAATCAATTAAACATGTTGTAAATATTTAATATATTAATGAATGAATGGACTTAAAATTAGAAATAAATTTGAGAAAAACTTGAGAAAATTACTAAATGGTTTTCATTATTGATTCATATTTTTAATGGAAAATTTTTGATTGCTGTCATAATGATGGGGTGTCATGTCGTTTCTCTAAGTGTATTTAACTTATTCTTTAACAGGGGAACAGGAAGATAGTTATTCGAGAATTTCTTTCTCCGCAAAATATATAATTAACCCATTAAAATATGTGAATATTAAAAATAATTGCTCCCGAACCTTTTGCGCAAATTTTTTGGGGTCTGAAAATAACAATTGCGTATATATAGCGTCCTCCTGTGCATCAAGGAGCGCAACCCTCAGTCAGTAGAATTCTAGTCAATATAACAGTTTTGTATAAAATATATGTATATATGGCAGCCTTCGGTCGCAACAACCATCGAAACCATCAATCGGCAAAATTCTCGTGAACACAATGTTCTTTGTATAACTCGCATTTAGACGGCCTTCGGTCGCGGCAAAAATCACATGCTTCAATCAATAGAATTGTCTCGTAAATTCAGTTTTTTGTACAAAAGACATTTATTTCCGGCGACTCTCAACCGCGCCAATTAACAACCCTCAATTGGGATTCCAATATCCAGTCAGCAGAGACAAAAATATAGGACACTTCGCAATAAATTACATGCATTTGCTCTACAGAATCACAGAATGGTACAAATTTAGCTGGAATTTGGTACTTATTTCCTAGGAAACGCGTACTCGCGTCAACAAAAACAAAAATTAGGCTCGAGTAGGTGTAGTGGCTTTTAAGAATCGGATTTTTGGTGAATATGGTAGAGTCTTCTGAGGATGTAGATTAATTTTTTTACAAAATTTTCTTCGTGATTGTTAAAAAATTGTTCAACGGTAATTAGGGAAATAATTCTGTGGAAATTGCATATTGCTTTTAGTCTCTCAAGCTCTTAAAATACAATATTTGGTACTTAGTTGAAGGACATACTGCTCTATGAGACCCCGTTACAATCATTGCAGAAATCCCACCAATTTTGTTTATATGCGGTGAAACATGTTGTTTTTTCTGGAAACTGGATGAAAGCAAACAATAACAACAATATGGCACATATTCACGTACAGTGTATAAAAAATAGTCAATGCATAAAATGCATAAAAAATAGTCGTCAAATCACTTTTTCGAGTGGTAAATTGAGAGTGTCCTATCTCTTTATCTCAGCCAGTCAGTAAGGTTTCATCACAAATATAAAAAATTAAGAAATATACCACTTTCTATACGAACATATGGAATATTTTAACCTAATGTTAAAAATATCGTATTTCGATGAAAAATTTCCTACGGCGAAAACTCTCATACTTCGCCTAGAAATTATGTGTCATGTATGCACACAATTAAAAGGATATTTTACAATTCGGTAATATATGAAATTAAATATTCATATAAGATTAGATAGCTTGCTTGACTTCCAAAACCATGACAAATATATAACTTTAAATTTCACATTATTTATATGATTAAGTATCTTTTAATGAGTGTATGTGGAAGCGACATATTTACAAATCAATGATGGTGTTAAAATTTTCGCTTGAAGCATATTCTTTATACAGTACTTCACTTAATTAATAATATTAATTATAAAATTTTATTTAATTATATATAATTAATAATAGTAATGTACAACAACACCGGTATTAAGGGCAGACAAGACAGCACATTGTAAATTTCATGTAGTGTCCGTATGCAAAACATCATAAAAATAGGCGTCAAATCGCTTTTTGGAGCAGTGAATTGGGAGTGAATTAACCCTTCATCTTTGGTAGATACTAAAATTTACAATAGTTATCAATTTATAAACAATTTTAATAATCATAATATAATGGCTAATACCTCAATTTTTAAATATATTTTAATGAAAAATATATGGGAATGCAGGGAGAGCATTTATTTTTTACTCTTTGTGTATTTCTGAATTTGTTGTTGTGTGTATGATACATTTTGCAAGAAATAATTATAAATTACAGAAATGTTCTAAAAATGTTGAAGGAAATATTCCTTAAAACTACTACATTCATTATATATTTTCCTTTTGCAGTTTATGAGATATAGCAAAATTAATTTCAACGAATGCCAGCAACACAGGCCTCACATCTGTTTGCATTACTAACAGCAAAAAAAAATAGCAATAAACTGAAGCAAGATCCTTCGAGCTGTAATTACGGCTTCAACTTACACCACCTTTTGATCTGGTAACAAGTCTAATATCAGTTTGGAAATGCAATCGTGAAATAAAAAGTCGTTAACAAATCAGCTGATTGTTGAGAACAGCTGTAGTTTCTACACCGAACACTTTTTAAGTAATTTCGAATAGTTTTATCCAAACAATATGGTTTTGTGTAAATATTTCCAACAGGGCAATTGCCGTTACGGTTCCCGATGTACAAATGAACACTTTGATGTGAAGTAAGCAAATTACTTATAACCCGAAGGCAATGAGCGATATTGTTTCAAAATTTCAGGCAAATTATTAAAACTGATGTGGATGCTGCGATTAATGGAAAACAATGGCCACTTTCCTGCTATGGACCTTTCAAAGATAAACCATCAATACCGAATTTCATAGAAGATCAATCTTTTGAGGAAATACGTTATCTTTGCTACGAGTCAAAACAAAGAAACTTCTTTCAACAATTTCACCAACAATTTACTAAGGAAGTGTTGGAAGCGAAAAATAAGCTAAAAGCACTTCAACAGTTGACACCTGAAGTTGTTAATGTTGTTACTGATTTATATGATAAACCGCTGGTTCGCTCCAATAATAGCTCCGTAAAATCGAATAATCCCTATAGCTTTAATAGTGGTCAAGCAGATTCTGGCCCTTTTGGCAAACCGGTGACACAAACGACTACTTCCGCATTCGGTGGCAGAAGCTTTGGCAGCGGTGGTGCCAATGTCAACACAGGGAATATATTTGCCAATAACAACAATAACAGCAACAATCCAGCGAGTAGTGGTAGTCCCTTTGGTAGCACTACCACTACATCCCCTTTCGCTAAAGTTCCAAATAATCAACAAAATTCAATATTCGGTCAACAACCTACAGCCAACCAACCAACAACGAGCGCGACAATTTTTGGAACTGCTCCGAATCAGCAACAGACAGGTTTCAATCAGTCCATTCAAGCACATAATGCCGTCGGTGGAATATTCGGCCAAACAGCGAATCCTTCGCAAGTTCCACCTACAACGGGCTTATTTTCACAAGCAACGCAGCAAACGCCGTCCGTGGGTTTATTTTCTCAGGCTGCACAACAAACTGCTTCAGCGTTTACTCAACAGCAGACCCAACCGAATGTTTTTGGCCGAGCGTTGCAGACACAGCCCACGCATGCAAATATCTTTACCCAACAGCAACAGTTTCAACAATCAAACGCTGCTGCTGGCACAGGGCTTTTCGCAGCGGCTGCAGCGCAAACACAAACTATGTTTCAACAGCAGCAACAACAGACTACCAGTATATTTGCTCAGGCACAAACACAAAATGCACTCACAGGATTTGCGCAGCAACCTAGTAACGGGCCTTTTATGCAATCAACACAAGCCATGAACTCGTCTGGAAATGCGTCAGGGGCAGACATAAGTTACGGATCGGTATACAGTCGACTGGAGGATCTGACTCCTGAAGAAATAGAGGCGTTTAAAGCTGATCACTTCAGCGAAGGCAAAATTCCATTCTCACCACCTCCAAGAGAGCATATAAATTAATTTAGTTCCATCATAAAAATTATCAATATTGTTGTGTCTGACTTCCTAAATTTTGTTGTTTGTGAAATCATGTTATTTTAATGAAAATTATTGTAACGCATATTATGGACGCATAATATTTAAGATATTCAAACAAATGAATTCAAAAAAATATTAGTTCAGTTAATTAAAACAAAATTTTCAAAAGTTAGGAAAACATGAATATTGTTCTTTTACAGATCTGGGAGCAGTACTTCTAATTTTCTAAGCTTTTAATAGCTTTCTGGTTTTTCTCAAAATTTTCATTCACGCAAGTCTCAGACTCATCTTCCTCGTTCTGAACACATAATACGCTAAAACCAGCAGCAGCGTTATCAACCTTAAGTTTTTCCTTGTCTGCTTGTGACTTCTCCCAGGCCAAATCGAAAGGATATGAAATTGGTTTCAGCTCATCAGGACATTCATCTTGATTTGGCACGGTTGCCTCATTGATGGAAGCACCGCGTGTATGTATGCGTTCAAGCATAGCGGCATTATGAGATTCAGCAGCAAGGCCAGTAATGTATTCGAAGAGTTGTTGTTTCGTAAAAATATCTGGTAAACCACGTTTAGCAAAAAACTAGAAAAAACGAAACGTATTGGCATAGTTATATCTTCAATTGAATTTAGATTTTGGCCTAAAGCATACTTACATTAATTATATTCGCACAATCACGCATCAGAAATTCCAATGCACTTGGATGATTTGGCTCCACCGATTGGGCGACATCTATGAACCAGCATTTTCCATCATACCATAGTATATTGTATTCGCTAAGATCGGCATGAATTAGTTTAGCGACATTATAAAGTTTATGCATGCTTTCAACAATCTCTCGATATGCTTTAGTCAATTCCGCGAAATTGAGATGGACGTCTTTCAATTTCGGCGCTGCATTATGATTATCACCGATAAATGACATCACCAATACGTGCCGTTTTAGTACAATTACATTGGGACAATTAATGCCTACGGCCTGCATGCGCATTATATTGTGCATTTCCTTTTCCGCCCACATATTGATGATGACACGATTATTCTGTTTGCTAAAACGCTCTTTAAAACGATAATCGTCTTTAATATAACGATCACGCTGCTTGAATTCATTCAATGTCGTTTTGAAAATCTTAATGGCGCACTCTTTGGGCATCAGATGAGGAGGTAATAGCGCACCACCTCTATGATTGGAATCAGTACTATTATCGCTAGCAGCATAATTTGGATCGGAATTTGCATGAAGAATAACAGCTTCTTTACCCGTTGAAATGATACCGTTTATTTGTTCGAGTATGCGATTATTTATAAGTTTGTAGAGTAATAGACGTGTTGGCGCATCCACACCTAGTTCAGCAGTGGCGACATTCTCTTGACGATCACTCATTTTATTCTTCTTAATATTGCTTCGGGAGAAACTTTTCAATTGATTGAATACCTGCAAGTCATTCCCAAATAAACAATTTTTAGAAATTCAATCTATTGAAAACCTTACTTGATTGGAAAGCTTCATTTCGAAACCTGCTCCATCACCGGTGGGAAAATATGTTGGAAAGGCCATTAGACGACAAGCATTACGCACGCCGCATAGTTCCTCATCGTGTTTCGTAATCATCTCGCCATTGCTTTTGTCGACCTTAAAACCACATTTCGGTATAGTGTCCAAACGTTTCGCATTGGTCTCAAAGCGATCCCAGTCACGCTTTTGACTTATCGTTTCATCATCATCGTCATCATCATCATCCTGATCAGACATAAGCTCCAAGTCACCGTTACGTCTATACTTATCTAATGATATTGAAACTTTGGAGTCCTTATTTTGTTGCTTTTCAATACGTTCCAGCTCTTCATTATATTCCCGATCGAACTGAGATTGCAACATCAGTGCAATCAGCTCATCAGAATCGCAAACACGTTCATGCGTTTCATCTGCCTTTGTTGCTGAGTCTGAACCTTTACCTACATCAGCATCATTGATCAGTTCACTATAATCCTCCCATTCTTCGCTATCGTTCTGATTGGGTTTCTTTGATATTTCAGCGTAGGAAGAAGATGAATCCACATTGGGCAAGTCATCACCCGACACGTTCTGATTGGTAAATTTCTCGACTGAGGGAATAATTATTGAGCTGCCTTTTTTGCAATCGCCTTCACCACATAATTTTTCCAGTTTCTTTATCTCTTGGTCCCGTACACGTAGTGCATACTCTTCGGACATGATTTCGGCAAAATTCATTGTCTCGACTGGATTTACAATTTTGGCCCATGGTGAAGACATCGTACTGCGTTTTATATTTCGCGACGTTTTTTCACTTAAACTACTTAAAAACTATGGATATAGTATCGTTTGCCGTCCAACAATTATATAAAGATATTATTTTAATTATCTTAATCTATAATTATGCACAAATTCTTAAGAACTAATTATTATTAATTCTTTCTTAAAAACAAACGCAATTCTATGAAAATCTTAGAAATTGTGAAATTATTTTATTCTGTTCCCTACGTCCAATTCTCAGTTTGTGACATTTATGAAATTGTGAGAATAGTTTTAAATAAATGTGGTGTGAAACTTGACTGAATGTAGCTATTGGTCTCGGTGGTTGCCGCACTCACTTAATTTTGAAAAGGGGATCTTAGTCAGTCTTTCCCCCTTTATTCTTTTCTCTTAGCTCTTTTTATTATTTCTATTAGTTTCGACATTAAAGTAATAAGAATAGTCTGAACCTTATAAAACGATTAAACGTTTAAATTTTAAACTATCGAATGATTTTTTCATTCATTCGCTCGTCCTAATCGAATTGAACATGTGTGTTTGCAACATAATCAACTAATTGGTTGCCCTTAGTTGGTTAAATTGGTATCGGCTTTTACTCGCTGAACGATGTTCGAATTACTAAGAAATAGCAAATGGATGAATTATACATTTTCTTGTAATTAATAATTCTGAGGCAGACGCACTCGCGGGGTGATTTTTAATAATTATTAAAAACTTTTGAAAAATCTATCGAATAAGTGAATAATTTACAATTATCAAATAATTTGATTGTTTTTATTCGATAGTTTCCAACATTAGGTTTACATTTTTGCCCTCTTTCCCCTAATCCCTTAATGTTTATAGATAAAGAGCTAGAACACTCGTCGTTGTAGAAGTCCGTTGTAATGATAATATTTTTCTCTGCTGAAATCGGTATATAGTGAGCAGATAAAATAGTCCTATGAGCAGAATCTCCTGCGTCGTCTCTAGCGAAACAAACAAAGAGCATACGCTCACACAGTGACACAAAGCTGTCGAATACGATGTTACATTTCAAATTTTCTGAGTGGCCAAACTGTCAAAAATTAGCATTGGCTAAATCAATTTGTTAGTGTGTTACATTGCAGTCTATCCAGTGCCGTTTTTTTGACTATTTTTCTATAATATTTTTTCAACACTTTCTTTAAATAATTTTAATAATAACGCGTCGAAAAATATGGACAATTGATAGATTGGATAAATTGTATATGAATTTAATAAATTCTGCAAAAGCGTATGTGCAAAAGTACTTTTCATGCGAGATTCACTTCGCAGAACAATAAAATATTTTGAGTATTGCATTGATGTAGTTTTAAAACTTAGGACGGCCCATAATATTGGCTACGCCTGTAACAATTCTATCAACGCCTGAATTTATTGCACGCAATAAATTAAAATTCAACAATATTTTACAATAATATTTATTTATTTTCTGGTTTAGGACGATCTCAAATATTTAGTACAATTAGGCAAAAGCAAACATCCGGTGGAAGAATTTACCAAACAATAAGGCTGCTTTGTGTATATTTGATTCACATAAAGCTCCCATTTAGAATTAGAGCTTTTTCAAAGGCATTTGATTGCCCTACCAAGAGCTCATTTTTCACGATATCTAACGTTCTTCAAGAGAGTTGATAGATTTATACAGAAAACAGGAACAATTTGAAAGTTTGATTAATTAAAAATTCGCATAGTAACACGATCCTCGAAAGAAACCCTATATTTGCTAACGATAAAGACGAGCGCATAAGCATACTGATTGCAAGAATAGTGAATTCAATAAATGGCCATAAGTGAGAGTAAGAAATATATATATATATATAATTGGCTGAATCCACGAGCGATTAAAAAATGAACAATTAAAAAACCTCTTCGCTTACTCCTTCTATCGTTTCTTGGGTCATCGTACGCATCTCCCGCGCTGATGTTTCTCAATGAGTGATTTGGGTTATTTCGGGTCCTGTTATTTCCTACTCTTCACGACCACTACTACTCCACTTCAATACTATTCACCATCTCACATTCTCGTTCATATCTCAATCATTTAAACCATAGATTATGAGATAGGATACTAGCACTTATACATGTGTGTTTTTAGCGAAGATTCATAAAATTGAATAGTTTTTTTACGAGTTTGGTACAAGTTTTTCGAAACATTTGTAGCCACGTCAACGAGATTCGCCAGTTGTGTTTTTACTCGGTTTCAACTCAACCGGGCGTTTTAGGTAAATGACGATAACACATTTGATTCAATTCATTGACCATTTATATTATTATTTCTTGTTTTTTAATAATTTTGCAACTTAAAAATGATTATGCAGTAAATGAAAACTGAAAATAATGTGGTTAGGATTTATTTCATTACAATAAGAGATACAACAAAAAATACAACAAACTTGTTTGAAATTAATTATACATAGTTATATCACCTCCTTGCACGGTTTTATGAATTAGATATTTCACAAATATATTGGCGGCACGCTGATTTCTTTAAAGTAAAACACATCACAATTGTTTACATTTGGTGAACGTTAAATAAAAATGGAAGCCGTGCAAAATGTTTTCAAAACGCTCTTTGGCAAATACGGCATTATACTCGTCAACAAACGCAACGAACAACATCGGACGAGTTCTCGCACATTATGCATTATATATATTATACATTATGCATTCAATAAACCATAAAAAATGGCCATTGTAACGAATTTTTAATTTGCAGCCCTAGCAGCCTTAGCCCTAGCAGCCTTTGCAGTCCTAGCTCTTCATCGTTGATTTAGACTATAATATAAAAAGTTAGATAACCGGATAAGTTTTCCTTTGCAAAATTACCGAATTAATTCATGTAAGACATTGTCTAAATAAAACAGACTTCAAAAATTGTCTGAACAACATGAGCGGTTATGAAATTTACAATAAATGGATGTAATTCATTTTTAATTGATCTATATTTTAATCGCTAGTAATTAATAGTTAAATTTATTTATATGTACACGCGCACACACATGCCCATGTAAAAAATTTACCGATTCACCAATACTTATTTATTTTGATTTAAATTGTTTTGATCTTGAATTTTGTGTCTTAACTAACGGCGGGTAAAATTGTGGGTGTGCTTACCATGATTTTTTATAAGCTACACCCACACATTCAAGCATTCGTAAGTAATCAATTAAATCTCAATAGGAAGTAAATTCATTTAAAAGAAATAGCTTTTTGAGAAATTGCTTTTTTTAATTGATTCAATTGGCAATAATTTGCATATTTCTATTGCATAATCACAATATTTTCATTAAGATTAATGTGGAGATCATTCTGTTTTTTCTACTTAAAATTCCTTAAATAAATATTTTGTTAAACTGGAATTTATCTAAAAATTCGCGCCAGGAGAATAAAATAACGAAAATACATTGAAACAGCATTGCTTGTTGTTTAAATTTTGTGTTATTTTGGGTGTGTGTGTGTGTGTGAATATTACGAGTATTTATTATGCTATTTATTTTCCTTTAAAAACTTAAAGTCTTTTATAATCTGTTTTCTTGATAAATTACATTTTGTAATGAAGTTAAAGTTGTTTTCTTTTTAAAATTTCGGCATAACCTAGTTTTGCTCGTGACATTCATTAACACGTTTTCACCTTATTTGAATTTTAAACACTTAAAAAATAAAAATATAAACATGAATTCATTAAAAATATCTAACGAATTCATTTATTCAAAAGCCGATTAGAAAACATTTAAATATATTAATTTTTTTTGTTTGGATTTAATAGCATTGAAATATTTAAAATTCATACAAATTAAATTCTTAAATTATTAGAAATAATGCCAAATAATTGAAAATTTGCAAATTCTAAAATCGCGTCCATCACGAAATTTTATTATTTGAGTCCTAGACGTGATTGCGGATAATTTGCTTCTTTAATATACAATATTTTCAAATAAAAACCGATTTGTTTATTAGAATTGTTTATTAGTAAAAAATGTGTATTTGATTAAGAGTTTACATTGATTAAAACTCATACAGTGTTAAAGTTTGGAAACTGATTAACAAAACTGAAATTGATTAAATATCGAAATGAACTTTGAATTTCATCATTGGATTGCGTCATAAGAAAAATAACTTATAATTTTTATATAATTTATAGTTTATTTTCTATTATTTTACTATTGGCAAAAACAAAAATATTTTGTTTTGAATTGATTGAACGTTACAAAATAAATTAATTAATACTTCTGAAAAAATTATTTAATACTTTTAATAATTTTATTATTTATCAATTTGGAAAAATTCTATTTTCCAAAATTTGATTTGAAAACAGCGAATTCTTCTGTTTTTATAAATAAATTTAAAATATTCAAATAATATTCGATTGATGTGGTCATAATAAATCTTTTATTAATAACAATGAGTTTCGTTTGTCTCGTTTTTCCCCGTTTTTAGATTAATCTCCTGTTAAATTATTGTTGTCAACTAGTATTTATTGCCTTCTCACCAACATTCTAATAAATCACAAATATTTTACGTTGTAAATTGTATAAATTTTAAGTGATAAATATGTTAACCCTATATATTCGATAGGTCTTAACAGTATTGCCAGATGAAAGGGGAAAAAATAAAAAAGGGGAAAAAAGAAATACATTTGAGGTTAAATTTTCTTTTGCACTCAATGTAATTCTCGGCTTTGTCAATTAAAAAGAGTACTTTAAAAAAAACGAATTTAATAAACTCTGACGTCTTCGAAAAACTAATAATAAATTATGCTCCATTCGCAATTTACTTCAGAATGGCCTCTGTGGTATCCCTGCAAAGGAGCATTTACGTATGTATATAATTCTTGCCAACTAGAAAAAAATCCAAACGAATGCCATGGAATTGTTTGGAACTCCTTCTTTAGTTTTTCACACAAAAAAATTAAACATTGAAAAAAGTCACTTAACAAGGAATTAAAAATTAATAGGAATGAACACCTTCGAATTTATTCGAACAGAAAAATCAGCAATATAGCCAGATCAAATTTCACAGCAGGTGCTTCTGTCGTTCTATTTTTAGCAAGAGGTTCTCGACCGAGACCTTAAAGAGCAACGTATAAGACAAGAATATTTCAGGATTCTTGTAAGGAAAAATTGCAAGATTTGAAATCAGTAAAACACAAAATATAACCACGACCACGATAAATGCTTATCACAAAGCATATCATCATCATTATCGTCACTGTAATCACCATCATATTCACTGAACCTTCATATCGGTGGTGGTCATACGAAACAGAAACACCAAACACAATTTCAAATCAGGTTGTGGCGTGCCTCTAAATTGAAAATCTTCACTGAAAAAAGAAAAACAACACGAGCTGACGGTACGACATTCCGAATTGAAATGCGTGGATGTGCCATCACGGCGTCATCGTCATCTTTGCTAGCTGTTGGTTGCGGCATTTGTTGCCTAACTTTGAGCCGGTGGTGACTTGCCTCGAGTGCTTAAGACAGTAGATATCAGTAGTATCAGCATCACCAGCAGCAGCAGTTTGTTGGAATTCTATTTTTGGTCTAATTTGGTGGTAACGAATTCAATCAATTTTAGCCAGGCTTATCTTTTGTGGCGTGTAACTGAGGAGAGTCTAAGAGGCAACCAAATTACTACCATTGAAGTCTTGCAAAGTAAAGAAAGACCGAACATCACAGACAGACAAGTGAGATCGTCAAATGATGGATCGTGTACCACTCTATACGTGCTTTAGTATCGCCATCTAAAAACGATAACATTTGAAATACGATCGATCTTATTCTGAGTGCGATCTTTATTTCGCTATAGATCTATAATATTAATGGACAATTTGTTAACAACAAAAAATGTTGCGTACTTTTATCTCGAAATAAAAATTACTTCTTCTTCTAAATATGAGCATTTAAATTTTTTTACTTCTTCGGCGAAAAGTTTGAGAAACCCTGATTAGATGAGTTTGGATTTTAAAGGGAAAGTGAAACTAGTGAAACAATGTCGGTTTAGTGTAGACGACATTTTGTTCGACATTATCCATTACCTCGGTTTGGTGCCGAATCTCTCCGGTGATGCGCGCAAATCTGTTAAAGTCTAGTCACGATTATTACTAAGAGAATGTGCAAGAATCGTTAATTTGTTTATTTCCACTGGTTTCAACCATAGAGACAGACAGGATTCTTTTTATAGAACTAGCTTTACTAGAAAATTCTTTAAATAGATGTAGTCGGTTTTTAAAAAAGGTTTAAAAATGTATTTTGATTTGTAGTTGCAAGAAGGATAGTTTTCGTTCGAATAAAAACTATACTGGATGTATTGGATAGATGGTATCGTATTGGTATGGTAATCAATACAATCGCTTAAGGATAACGTAATCGTGTACACATAGTGTAATTATATGTATATCCATGTAAATATGTAGATGTAAATATATAAGTGTTTTTCTCGGTTTATAAGCAGGTACAATTTCTTGTTAACGATTGCACAAAATAACTTTTATATAAATATATTTATGTATATATGTGTGTCCTTACATATTAACTAAAATAGCACATAACCGTCAACCGATCGATTGCCATGAAACACATTAAGCTTTTTGCTTGTTTTCGCATAAAAATACTTTTTATGAACGAATGCTTTCTTTGTTGTCAACTGTTTTGTTGTCATGCTGTCGAATAGTTGTCACTTTTAGTGATCATTTCTTCGAAACATACATAGGAATAATATATATGTGTTTGTATTTGCAAATCTCTACGTGCATACAAATACATACAATATATTCATTTACGTACGTTGTTAGAAAAAAATTGGACACAAAACACTTTTTATGGTTTTACAAAATTAAATTTAATTAATTTCAAGAGAGCAATTTTGATAAATTAATAAAATCCGAATTTGTTCGTTTATGAATTTTATTATTTTCTAATTCAATATGTAGTCTTC
The DNA here is from genome assembly GCA_963966595.1 of Physocephala rufipes. Lineage (NCBI taxonomy): Eukaryota > Metazoa > Arthropoda > Insecta > Diptera > Conopidae > Physocephala > Physocephala rufipes. Next base: position 32,754,071 of record OZ016502.1, read on the forward strand.
TAATTTATTTCTCTTGTAAAAACTATATAATGATTTTATTATATTATTTTGCCGTAATGATGATAATAAATTCTATTACGTTAATAATTAAAGTGCTTCTCATCTTAATTTTTAATGTTATATCTAAGTAAGTATTTCATGTAAATGACTACGGATTTTTAAAGTCTTTCTCTTTCTATCTTTCATTTTCCTTCCCATAGAATTCACATCTCTCTTTTAAAAAATTATGAAATCGTCGCGTGACAGAGATAAATCTTGTATATGGTATGACTCCTAGTACAAAAATAGTTCTCTCTTTCATATTTTCTCTCTGAATGTCTAATGGGAAAGAGAATTGACATTATTCAGAAGTCATAAAAACTGCAAGCCCTCAAAAATTTTCAGTTGAATTTGAACTGTTGCTTTGGCAGTTAGTGATTGCTTGTGGAGTTAAAGTGGATTTTGAAATCTGAAAGTGAACTAAAAATTATTATATTAAACGAATATATAGTTTAAATTTTATATTAGAAAAATAAATTTATACCTCATGCCTCTAACCAACAAAGATAAATAGCCACAATAACTATTCGATAGTTTGAGAGAAATTATGTGAGCTAAACAAAAAAGAAAAGAAAGAATATCTTTAACATTAATCCCACGCGTTTCGTTTGTGTCATTTCAAATTCGTACAAACGCCGAAAAAACATAAAAAATTCACTAATGTGAAAATAGAAAATAATTGGAAGGAATAAACAAACAGAAAAAAATTATACAACTGTACTTGAACGTGACACTTTTAAAAAAATATTGTTTTGGCGCCCCTTCTTGGTGACTCCTCAATCAACGTGATTATTATTGTTAACTGGTGTAATTGTTGTTGTGCGGACGTTACGTTAAATTTGGAAAAAATTATTATTTATCAATTTGAGATGCTTGAGTTTTCTTGAAAATTCGAAGAAATAAGAAGAAGTAAGAAGATAAAAAAGTGTTCTAAGCGGAAATTCATTTACGTATGTGCCTTCGCAAGGCCATCTGACGTTTGAAAAGCAATTTTATTCATTCGTTTTGGTTGTTTTTATTTTTCTTATTTTCCTCTCAATTTTGCCGAATTTACGTTATACCAATTAAGACATTTTTGGCACAAAAATAAGGTAAGTAAAAGAAATATTTGATAATAAGCTTTTTAAGAACATTTTTGTATATTTAAGGCAACAAATTATTTAATATTTTAGATAGAAAAAATCGCATTTGAGTAGTCTGAGTAGTATAAGTTGCATTTTTTCAAATAAATATAAAAGTTAACATCCAAATGTTTGCAGAAATAATTTCGCAATAGCGTTGTAATCAATAATGATAAAATAAGCAAGTTTTTTAATTACAAAACGCGTTTTCTTTAATTAAAGATAACTTTCAAAATCAAAATAAGGTCTTCAAATAAAAAAAATAGTTTTAGGATGGAATAGAAAATTCGTATTATCCCATGTAAATTTTTCGCGTGTACTCAGAAAACGGTACATTTCTCTGGATTTTGGTACACATTTCTTGAGAGAAATTACCCACGCCAACGCCATTAAGTCTTGTACTTCTGCGTGGGTATCGATTCTAAGGGGGCTTGATAAGCGAAATCCGCGGAAATATTTGTTTGAATTAATTGATCATTGAGTCTATTATATTTATGATTCAGTTATGATTCAGTAAATAAAAAATGAAAATTAAGTTAGGACTTATTTTATTATAATAAAAGGTAAATCACCTTTTGAATGATTTCTATGGCATAAAACAAAGTTCAAACATAAAAGTATATCATTGTGAGAAAATTCTGTGGTGTCTTAATTTTAAAAATCTATACTTTTTTGTAAGATTTTACGAATTTTAGATTTTAATAGATTTTGGTGAGTCGCGGAGGATTTGGGGAGTTTGGAGAATCTCCGTGTGCACCCTTTGATTTTCTTAAAATAAAATTTTCTTAAAATAAGTGGTGAAAATTATAGAGAAATATGTGATGAAGAAAGTGTTTCAGCACACTCGATGATAGATATGTCCACTTTGTGATATTAAAACTGAAAAATTCGTTATAATGGCCAGTTTTTATAGTTTGGAATTTATGAACGCAATGTGAGAAAACTCGTTCGATGTTATTCGTGCTAACTGTGGGTTTTCTAACGTGTACAATGTCATCCAGCGTGCCGAAAATATTGAAAACACAGCTTCTATTTCTGAATAATTTTCACCAAACCTAAACAATAGTGAAAGATTTTATTGTAAGAAATTCAATGGGACACTAGATATGGACGGCTCCCCATATTTATGTGAAATATATAACTCTTAAAATCTTACATAAAGTTATATATATTTATAATTAATTGTTAACGCTAAGACACTATTTAATTTGTTACTGTGAAGTATTTTACCCGACCTAATTTTATTTTTGTGTTTTCAGTTTTTATACCCGAGAATTAATTTTTTATACTCGAGAATTTTTCGTCTAAAACTCAATTTAGAATCGGTACCTATGCAATAACGCAAGTGTGAGTCACGTTGGCGTGGATACAAATTTCTTGAGAAACTTGTACCTAATTCCTAACAAAAGTGTATAATTTTGTGAATGTGTGTAAAAATTGCACATGGTTTAGTGCGAGGGTTCTACCTCATTATCTCTGTTAGTATACTCGTTAGCAAAAGCAGGACAAGCAGAAACAACAGCGGACGGCATGTGAATTCAACAGGTCATAAAGAATTGACATTGCAAACCTTTAAATACAGACTGTGAAGAAGGATTCGGATTCAGGGTCTTATCACGCAAAACGAAACGAAAGCGTTTTTCATTTCCCTTTTGTGTTTTTTGGTGATTTTCCTCTGCTTTGGTTGCTTGTAGATTAAGCGGCAGATAAAAATTCCGCTGACACGAAGTAAGCAAATGTTTTTAGAGCTTATCTCAGTGCATTCCGGTCGAAGACCAAATGCCGGAGTCGAATATTTTTGAGTAGTAGAGACGAAATAGTTAGTGAATAAACCTTTCGCTCGGTAAACTTTATTTGAGGAACCTGGAAAAAGTTTTGCATACTACAAAAATTCTGAGCGTCTCGTCAAATCCAATGTAGCAATCTTTCTAATCGTTTCGCTTTACGTAATGAGGCCCCCAATTTTGGAAAGCAAAAAAAGTTTGGAGTTATATTAATTCAGCCTAGCAGCAACTCCCAGCAGCAATTAAGGAATGACTTTTTAATTCTTATTTTACGACCTCTCGGCAACAAAAATTAAACGAATAAATGACAAAAATAAAGTTTAAATATTATTATAATAGTTGTAAAATTCTTGGAATATTTTTGATGTGTCTGTAAATTAAACGAAATAAAAAAACGGAAAATATAATACGATTAATTTGTGAGCAAAATGTTCTTCTTCCATCTGGGTAACGACCCTGACCTAAATTGAGAACAAGCATATGACGGTTTGTTGTTTGCGCCTAGTAACTAATCAAACAAAATTATATATAATTTCGTTTTGGGCGTTTCGTGTATTTAAGGCGTTAAAAATTGAAGTCATAAAAAAATGGATAAGTTTGTTATTAAATTAAAATAAATGATTCATATAAAAAAGTGTTTAATAGAACCGGCCTTGTTATGAATAAAAGCGAATTGATTAAGGGGATCGTTTGTTTGATCTTAACGCATTCTAATCACCGACAGTAGAATAAATAAGCGAGCGTATCACGTTTATTTGATTAAGATTCGATTACACATTTGATTAATTTGACAATACGCTGAAGAGTTATCACATCCATTAACAAATTTTCATAATTAAAATGAAAATGGGAGGTGGAGATTTAGGATAGGATAGGTGAAGCAGGATGTAAGAGAACAAGAAAAAAAAGAAACAATATTTGATTCTTAAAAAAATATAAACTTTTACATTAATTTTCTAAGAAGTTTTCATGAATTGAACTTTTCAACTTTTTCATTTGATTTAAATTAAATCAAGTCGTTGTCATTCTATATCGTTTAGATATACGTCTATATCTATGCGAATATATCAATTAATATTTTTTTCTTTGTCATCACTTTGAAACTCGTGCTTGGGCAATCACAGAGTTGTTCTATAGTGTGCAGTGTTTCCCTAACATTTTTTCAGTCTTAAAATTATCAAGAAATTAAATAAAAGCGATTTGGAAGATTTGGAATATTCTCAAAATGTGACTTTAACTATTGAATAATACAATTCAAAGAGAATCTAAGATAATAGACTAAGATATATAAAAAAGGGATATCATCAATGGGATGATAAAATTTTATTATATTTGGTTTTAGTGTTCTTCTTGTAATGATAGCGGTTTATTTTTAAGAGATTTATTTTAAGAAGATTTCTTTTTGGCAAGGAATTCTATTGGCTTAAGAAGTAACGTATTTAACAAATAATTAAAGAATTTTTAACAAATAATTAACTACAGAAGCGCAATAATTTGGAATATTATTAATATGAAGGAATTGTTTAAAACTAAAATTAATTTTCATAAAAGTAAAAAAAAAATCTATAATTTCCTGATGATTTAATTATATTAAACACTTCAATAAATTTCTTTTTTCAGTTTTTCAAAGTTAATTATTTGAATATTTTTAACACTTATAGATAATACTTAGTACTCAATCTCTTTAAGTTTGCAGTAAAGTACTCGAACATAAATGACGTATATTGATATTTTGGAATTTATGTATTTTCAGACTGTTCTGAGGAATGTCTAACACCGAGAAGAAAGGTTTTAATAAAATAACAAGTAAGTAAAAAATTACAAAATTTTCATGAAACGTCACTAAGATTAAAATCTACTTTACTAAGATCGACGCAGTTTTTAATTTAAATAAAATTAATTTTTTACCAGTTAAAAAAAATGGAAAACATGAAATATATAAATATTTATTAAAGATTTAAAAGCAAATACATAACATAAATGTATTGTTTTTAAGAAAAGAGAAAAAACATTTAAGTAGTTTTTGTAAAATAAGTAAATAATATGACAAAAAAAGTTTATAACAAAGAAAAAAAAACAAATGAAACCACTTCAAAGCAAGTTTATTCGTCTGTCGCTTGAAATATTGGCAAACGTAGCAACTCTGGCGCAATGGGCACGAGGTGCGAGGCTCGATATTCTTGTACTAAAAAACCAGACACTCCTACTCGATGTTGTCAAGCGAGAGGCAATGACAGAAACAGAACGGCCGAGCCTTCCTCAGCTGGTTTTGAACTTCAACTAAAAAAGAAGAAACACATTTGCATGACAATCGTCCGTAAACAATTGACTTGACTATCGATGCATGCTTAGAAGGTTTAAGGTGTGTTGCGTTGAAGGGAAAGGATATTTTTGAATATTCTAAGTATTTAGTTGAAAAGAGATTGTGAGGCAGACGGATGAATTGATGAACGATAGATTGTTACGATAGATGAACAATAGATAGATAGATTGATTTAGCAGTTAAAGCCATTTAGTTAGTAACAATAATTAATGTCGTAGCAACAATAATAAGAAAAGAAAACGGGTATTGGTTCAGCGTAAAGAATTTCAGTTCATTAAAAAGAAATATTTATCCAATTAATATTTGAAATATATAAAGAAATTTTTATTATAATGTCTCTTTTCTCGATTTTATTAGAATTTTTATTAAAGACATGAAATAGAAATCGAGATGAAAATTAATAAATTGTCAAGAGCATATATATCGTAATAATAACGCCCATGAACGCTGAACACGCCTTGAAAAATGCTGATAATTTTTTGATACTTGGGACTCAATTGTTTAAATGAAATCGAATTTAGCCTACGTTTTGCTCGCCCCGTTTCCAATGGTTTTAACTGGAATCAATTCAATTGATTAAAGTGACACATATTATTGTCAAGCTGTTATATAGCCGTTGTTGCTTTTCAATTATTTAATAGAGAAAACCATCGATCACCGCATATATATCTAATAAATATTGTATGCGATCATTAGATGCGGTTCTCATGGGAATGGACGGCGCAATCATAATTAGTTATGGTAACAAATTTTTATGTCGAAAAGGCACTTTTTCTGTTTTTTATTTTGTTAATTATGTTAACCAATCAGTTAGTTCTCTTCTAGTTTTTCGTATTTGTGAGTCGTTAATTTTCGACTCTGTATCGGCTTTTATGAATATTGATCAATTAGCTTTGATGATGCTTGACTAATGGCTATTTGTCAACATGTATACGTCTCATGTTTTCTGTCTGTATGAATCTTTACTCATATGGAATCGTTAATGCTATAGTTGCTTCTGTTAAGTCTTGGTTAATGCCGTTTTTTCATTTGAGTATCAGTCAGATCAAGTTTTTGTGATTAAAATCAAATCACAATTTTTTGATTATTAGTATGGATCAAATAATATTTTTATGTTTATAATTATCAATCGGATCGGGAGCTTTTATAGTTATTAGTACCGATTAGTTTGGCTTCTTGTGATTAAAAATATCGACCATATAAACCCTTTTATTATTAATCTTATGAACTTCTTATGATTATGAGTGTCGATTCAATTGATGTTTTATTACGATGATTAACGATCATATCCAATGTTTACGATTATCATTATCGACTGTGTTAAGTCGTCTGCATGATTAAGATCAGATAACTAATGATTGGAAGTATCAAACAGATCAAGTGATTATGATGATGTGAGTGTCTGTCATATAAAGTTTTCATGATAATAATTATCCCATTATGACTGTCGATGAGATATACGATTATTGATATCTATCTGATCAGGCTCAGGCTATGAATATCGATCATATGAAGAGTTATATATAATTATGATTGAATTATGGTAAAATGAATATCGTATGATTATGATTATCAGGTCAGAATCATATTTTATGGCGATCAGGAAAACATTCTATAAAAATAATGATGTTTTCATTTAGTAGGATTGGATTAGTAACGAATAATTATTGATATGTATTTAATAATGTCGATTAGACGTAATTTGTCACGTTGAATACAACAATTTGGACTGACGGCATCGCCACCAATGACGATTGCCAATAAATTGAGACAAAAGATTGAAGTCTTGCTTATCGTGATCTCATTTTACAATAGAATATAAATCGATAATGTCATGAATATATTGTAAAATCCTCACAAAGCTCATCCTTTTTGTACGAAATTAATTGTATCGCGAATTTAATTTACAAGAAAAACGAAAAGAAAAAATGCCTCGTAATTACAAAGACTCAGTTAGTTCATTTCAATAAAATTGACACAATTTCACGGTATCTTATAATAAATGTTTTGCCAGAATAATTGCGCTCTTGCTTTTTCTGATTTTACGACTGAATTATATTGTTTTGTATTAATTTTTGTAAACGTGAATATTTTCCCTTTGAAAATTGTTTTGAATGTAATTTAAAAATAAAGAAAAAAATAAAGAATTAAGAAAACGTGTGAATAAGATATGAATAAATTTAAAGTAAATAATAGGTATTTATCTTATTCTTCTTATCGTATGACATTGTCGTAAATGTTATTGAATATTTTGTTAAATTTTTGAACGGGGGAAGAACAATCTACCGGATGCACAAAGGGCTTGTAATTGTTTAGACGATTAATAATGAAGGGAGTTTTGTTTTTTAGAAAACTGTTTTCCATATTTTAATTATGAATAATTAATTTATAAAAATTACGATTTTCAAATAACACAAACGTCTTTAGCGTTTCTTGAAAAAAATAGAATTTCTTTACTTCCAGGAAATTCTTTTTCCAATAGAATATTAAATAAAAAAATCTCCACATCCGTATAAAAATGCAATATCTAATCAATATACCAATACAGTTTCTAAGAGAGCCATTAGAGCCACTATAAGCCACGTGCTCTTTTATTAGAATAAATGTTTGCACGATTATTGTATAATTTTATTTTTTTATATCGCATTATTTAGTTTTATATGCGAGAGTAAATAATAAAAGCGTTAAATAATGCAATCAAAAATAAATCAGGTAGTTGTGGAAAAACTCAAATCAGAAAAACAGCTTACTGTATTACCGCAATAATATCGCACGTGATTATTATTACGCGCATTAGCAGTCATTAAACGTTATCGTTAACGTATTCGTAACCTTAACAAATTATTACCTTGGTATTCTCACAACAATTATAAACCGTTGTATACCGTTTATTTGCTAATTGTGCAAATATTTGCGTAAATGAAAAATTTATAAAAAAGAGAAATTAAAAGAAAAATAATTAGAAGTAAAAATATAAGAAGGTGTTTTTTAGAAAAATCATAATTAAAAAAGAGAAATCATTATAAAAATGTGTTTTTAGTATTATTGACTTAAGATAAACAGCGATAAAAAAAGAATAGAATAGCGTGATGTTAAACGACACAGATTTTATTGAAAATAATTTTATTTTTATTTAAAAGATTTTATTATTTTATTTTAATTGGAATATTAACCGTTTTTAAAACGTTTATTTTAAAATTGATGTAAAGTTATTTCATGGCAAAGTTTAGGTGGTTCAGGAGATCTCCTTCTGGCTTTTTCTTATGATTTTTAAAAAATCATAAAAATCATAAAAATCATTTTGGAAAAAACGAAATTTTTATAAAATAAAACTAAACCTTTTCTAAAATGATTATAAAGGAACGGGTAAGCATTTTTCCCCACACACATGATTCGGTGGTGTCAAGAATGAATCTGTAGACTGTATGATTTAAAAAAAAGTATGAACGCCAACTTTGTCCTGGCCGAAATTCATATATCTCAGAGATGTAATCTATAGCTTAAACTCGTGTTCAGATCGATAATTCCCAGAATGACGTTGTGACTACTAGTATAAAATTTCATTGAAATATCTCCAACCGTTTATGAGATATCGTTACATCTACATTAACGGGCAGACCGCACCCATTTTTTCAAATTGTTATAATGGTATTTTACGTTTTCCAATAGAATTTTATCTTAATGTCTCAAGAAGTTCCAGAAATGACTGAGTATACCCTATTTGGTCCATTTTTAACACCACGTAGCTTGTGATGATAGAGAATATTTTTACTACTTCATAACGATAGCTCTATTAGTTCTCCTGTTCACCATTCGGATGTAAGGAAAAAAGCAACTGGTGACTCAGTTCATAAAAGGTTTTAATTCATTTCATATAATTATATTGGAAACATTTGTTTCATTGAATACTTTATGTTTTATCTGAAAATTATTCAGATAATTTCATGGTGCAGACACGAATTCCTTTTTTAACGCGATTTTGGTTTGTTAATTTTCTTTATTTTGGTTATGAGAGAAACTAAAAGCTTTGAAAAATATCAATGTGAAAATATAAAGGCCAGGAATTTTACTAGATAAGGTCAAAATACCATAAATAAACAGATTTGTCATCCACCGATTGACCGTTGCAACTTTGGATAGTCGTCCTTTTTTCGGAGTTTCAAACCCATTTCCTTTTGGGTTTTTCCTTCTTCCTATTTCACTATCTTTAAATAGTCGCTTGCAACCATCACCACCACCGCCACAGCCGTATCGATTCTTGCTCCAAATCAAATACTCATTCATTATAATGTTTTTTGTTTCGTTTTTATTTTTTTTTCTTTTTGCCTTTGATTCCTGTGGAAAATTTCCATCGTCTACAGCTCATTGATGCTCATTCATACGATTATCAAAAGCCAACGCATTGGTTTCAATTCCGGTCAGTCGGTTGGTTGGATTTGTTGTCGTCTGGGCATGGATCTATGTGTTTGTATTTGTGAATGCAAATATACGAATGGGATGCATTATCTATGAGAACACTTCCCTCTTCTAAAACTTTTTCATATATATTTTAGAATTTTTTCTATCTAATTATTGTGTAATTATTGAGTGTATTGCATGCATGCAGCGTATTTGTCGTATATTCTTGTAATTTAAATTAGTATAATGCTGAATATGGTAATCGTATAATCGACTTGCATTTGAACAAACATTTCCTTCCTATAATTTTGTGCGCAAACATAAGCAAATTCATTAAATACAAACATGAAAACACACAGATTTGTTTTGAAGGAAGGAGACGTAGTATTAGTGGGGCAAAGAGGCTACATGTAAGGGAATCTAAAAATATTTGCTTGCAAACACGAAGCAGAAGAGAAAAAGAAAATAAATAGCATAGCAAAACCTTAACCAAGTTTTTCCGGGGGCTCGTCATTGTTTATAATGTGGATAAAAATATCCCGGTAGGAAAATTTGAATGCTTCGAACATTAAACTTAAACCCAACAAATGTACTACGAATGTAATATAAGCGAGAATAGAAATTTATGGGAGAAAAGATAGTAATATTGTTTATAATATTCAACATTATTAATGATTGATAAAAATGTATGCTTTCTATATTTTTAATAATTTTGACATTTTATGGCATCTTTTTATTTTTATTTTCCAGTCAGTCTTCTTTGCCGTCACGTTACGCGTTATTTGGCGTGCAATATTTGTAGAAATTTATTATAATTATTTCTATTAATTTTCTCTTTATTCTTTTTTTATAATAAATAGCTTCATTGCTATTTATATTTAATGAATTAATAACAGACGAAGGTTATTCAGTTTGTGTCGTGTGAAGAATATGAAATGGATGAGTTGAGAATTTTTTTTAATAATTTTTTTTTTTGAATGAGTGAGTGAGTACGAAGTACACTAGCTTAATCAGTTATCAGTATCATAACAGTTCAAAGTCATTCATTCAGACAGACAACATCTTAATTAATGATAATGATGATGATGATGATGATGATGATGGTGGTGATGTAAATGGTATGGTATTAATTTTATAGAGAAGCCGCGGAGGAGGGGAAATCTAATGAAACTGATATTTAATACAAATTAATGATAACGATGTTAATACTTCTGGAAAATATGAAAATATTTATTGCATCTTTTAGAATGTTTTCTTTCATGAAGAGATTTAGAGATTATTTTTTAAAAAAATTTCCCTTCATATATAATTGTCTTATATAAATATTAAAAAAAAACTAAAAAATTCAAAGTAATTTATAGTTATTTATTTATTGATTTATTTGATTTACAAACATAATACAGAATATATAACATCAAGTTATGCATCAATCGTTTGCCTTCAGTCCAAATTGATGATTAACGACTATACAATGAAAAAAAACTGTTCCTGATAAAATTGTTACGATGCTGAATAATTTAATAACAATTGAAACACACCAATAACACTAATCAACATTACAATCCGAGCCAAAATAACGGTACCAAATTGAAATACTTGTATTTACGAATATGCAATCTATTACGTTTTGACTACAATGGAAACTAATTCCGTATTTTTTTATTATAAAGAAAAAACAAATTAAAAACTTAGAAAACTTCCGCAAATTATTACACGAGGAAAGAAATGCAATCTTATTAATTGGACACGAATGGAAATAACGAATAACCGGAATGTTTACGAGATGATAATGTTAGGAGACAATAAATGTATAATGCTATAATGCTATAATGTTAATTTGATTAATAGTGTTAGAATATATTGAGCATATGATATATAGCTTTATTATTATGCTACTTTTTTAAGTTTACAGTAAACCAAATGTTATTTCAATATTTATTAGAATTCTTCTGGAAAATTTTTTTAAAGGATACAAAAAAAAAACAACCTGAAGTACTTGTAATCTTGAGCTAATACTTTAAAAACATTGTTTATGAGTCTGTTTTTTTTGTTGAAATTTCTTAGATTTTGAGTTGATCTATTCCTTTTCAAAACTGTTAAATTAAACAATATTTTTTAAAATAAGTGATAAGATATGAATTAATAGAAATGCTCAAATTATATTAGTTTTTCACAATCACTAAAATCTAATCATAATTGTTTGGGTATTAATATTTCAATTGTGGGAAAAACCACTGTTGGAACCAGCATTAAAATTATTTTATTCTTAATCTAATCTAAGAAGGAATTACTTCTATGATTAATTATTAATTCTTTGATTAAAAAAATATATACATATATAGAAAACGTGTCCGAAAATTTAGAAGCTTTTCGTCAAAATAGTACAAAACAGGAAATTGGGGATCACTTCGTGCAAATAAATACTATAATAATTTTGTAAAAAGAAAATATTATGCATTGAATATTTACGTTTTTGTAAACTGCTCCCGATGATCTAAGATTTTAATTGAATCATTCTATAATTTGTAACGCATTAAAAGAAGCTTGGCGAATATAGTAAAATCGAATGGGATCCTGTCCATGCCTTTGGCTCTATCTGTCCATTCGTCTGTGGATTTCAAAATTGCAGAAGAAGGAAAAATGGTATAGTCATTCATGTCATTCATATCACTATCGTCTCACTTTTATAACGCTTACATTTTATAGCAAATATGAATTTCCTTGCCGTTATAACTTAATATCTTAACGCGCATAAATTAAAAAAGCTGCGCACTGATGGCAAAAATCATGATTATGGAAGAACGAGTAAAATAATTACTCACAAATTAGGTACGGATCTTCTTGTAGAAAACTACTAACCTCCAGACACGCCTTTTTTTTGAAGTGAAATACTAATAAGGGATATATTAATATTAAGAATTGAATTTCTCCACAATGTCATTCAGTGTCTGACACTCAAATAACTACGTCGAAATTATTGTTTTGACGGCAGTTATTTTTGAACTCAGAAAGTGAGCGTGATTACGGTACAGTTTGTTAAGGTAATCATTACTAGAATCAGTCGATATATATTTATTGATATATGGTAATGGACATTAGTATATATGTATATGAATGTATATGAATCATAATCTATATGAATCACAATCTATTATCTGCAGGAGCATTATCTGTTCATGGCTAGAAGGTTTAAATGGGCATCAGTTATTTAAGCTTTTATTAAATATTTACTAGACTACTGAAACAAAATGAAATGAAATTTATTATTTATTTATGTAATTAAAATATTAAAAAGTATAAGCATTATTCTTAAAAAATATTAAAAGTATAAGCATACAATAGCGTGTAGCGTAGATGAGCTTCGGAGAGACCGCAGCTGACATTCATACTTGTAAACATTAGTAATATTTAATTAATATTTTTATACAAAAAGATTTTCTTTAAAATAGAATAATAAAAAAGATTCTCTAAATAGAAAATATCTGCTTAAGTAGATTATCGATACAATGTAGACACAATGCATTAGTCATAGAAAAAAGTTAAGGTGTGTCTTATTAATCGAAAGGTGAATAATCTTAAAGTACAGTGAGTGCAATACCGTTTTATCATAATATAATAAGATATTTGTTGTGTTCTACTCATGCAGTAAAATGTAACGAAGTAAAAAAAATTTCGGTGTATTCACGCATGAAATATATATGAAAATGCTCATTACGTTTGACGGGGTGGGAGGCGGGTTGAATCTGTTTCAAAATAATGAAAACGAAATGAAAGTTGTGTGGGGGTCAGCAAAACAGTTTTGCAGAGCATTAGAAGAGGTTTAAGTACAATAATGGTTCCATATCTGTCCCACAAAATTTAAATCATGCGGAATTTCTCTCTTCGATAAATAAGCACGATATCTCGAAAACTGAACATAATTCTGACTTAATTTTAGAAAACATTTTTTTTTCAATTTTGGATATGAAGCTTCTTTTGGTTCCGGTGTAAGAATATTTCCATAAAGTAAAAATATCAGGCTAGTTTTTTAAGAATAAATAACAATAATGATTGTTGATTTTACCTTATCCAGATACAGATTCAATGTCTGGAAGTACTCGAATTTGCATTTACTAAACATTTTTGATTAAAAGAAATTTTTTTTGTTATTAAATGAAATTGGTTTACACAATTGGTGAATACAAAATAAGAATAAATAAAAAAAATTCCATTTTTTAAAAAAATTATCCTATTAATGCTATCTGAATTTGTTGTTTTTGTTTTGTTCTTTATTAATTTTTTTTTTCATTTTCTAAATAATTTGACGAAAGAAGCTAAACTGGTATTAATCATTTTTTTATTTACCGTTATAGAATTAATGAGAAACAAACAAATGCCGGAAGAGTGTTTGACTGTCAACGTGATAAAGATTCTAAATGAAATGTTTCGATGTCATATAATAGTTTTTATTATCTATAAAAACACAAAACAGTCAACGTAATTTCGTAATAAAAAATAAAGTGAAGATAAGGGTAGGAGAGAAATATCAAGAGAAACGGGGAAGAAAGAGAGACAACTAGGGGAAGAAGTTATTAAGTTACTAATGACTTTATTACACAAACCGAAACTAATGGAAAGAATGCGACGCTGGCTTTGAGAAGACGCTCGTAATTTTTTAGTATACAAAACTATCGTCAGCTTCCTTAGATAAAGTCTATTTTCCGTTAGCAATCCATTTGCTTGCGCGCAACAAAAACACCCCTGTACACTCCCTAAACGACCTCCTCAATGTTACTGAATAATTTTTTACGATGCCGCTTCACTCACACACAAGCGAAAGGTTCCTTGCTCGCGTTTTATTCACTAGCTGTTTCGGCAACAACGTTTGCTTATTCGTGACCAAGGAAATTTTATCTGCTGCTTATCTATAAGCTCTCAAAGCAGAGAAAAATGGCAGCATACGTAAAGGGGAATCGAGAAAGCAGCATAGTTACGTTTTGTGTGATAACCCGGTAAAATTAGAGTATTGAGGAAAAGACTAGGAGAGAGACTACAAACTGTAAAGGCGCAAATGCCCCGTAATAACTACAAAGATAAAAATTATTCTGGAATGTTGAAGTGAATGGAGTAGGATTGCTTGGAAAGTTATTTCGTTTATTCTATTTGTAAAAATGGAAAGTAGGTGGATAGGCTCTTCACGCAGACGTAATCAATTGAATTCTTCAAGTCTAATATTTTTTATTTATTATTTATTATTTCAAACATCGCTTTGGACTTATCTCTATAAAAAATTAATTAAGTAGGGTTTAAAAAGCTATATCATATGAAATAATAAGAATTTTCATGCAGCAGTTTGAGTATATTAGCCTTGTCGGTGAACGCATGGGACGAAGGTGGATAGGATTGATGTCAAAGTTTGAAGTTGTTTGATTGTTTGAAGTTGGCTGGGGCGAAAAGTAATTGTTTTTGTTATAAAAAATTGAACGACTTCTTTAGTAATCTTATATACTAAAAGTTATAGTAATATATTTGCAATTGTAATTGTAATCATTAGAAATCTTTAAATAAAATTAAAAACTCTAAAATTAAAAAAAACTTTTCTGTTTTTCCAAGTCTGTTCCGAAACTTTAAAAAGTTAGAAAAATATGTTTAAATGCGATTAAAAAGTTCTTTTTATATTTTAGAATTAATTTTATATAGAAAAATGTATATGGTATCCTGTTGCGAAGCCAGTGTTCTTTACTTAGTGTTAGAGTCCATGCTGCGGCTAATAGTCGCCACACGGGGGCCCGGAAAAGGAAATAGAATCCATTGGCCCAAAATCTGTAGCTTCTGAAGAACTTTATAGGTTCAAGGTCGAAGTTTCTTTTTTAATTTTTAAATATCTTTCAACAAATCTGAATAAAAGCATGCTAAAGCAAATCATATAGAAACATATTTTGCGTTCCTCACACTTGAGGTTTATTCGTATTAATTGCCGAATTTCCTGGACCACTGAATGAACGCGATACAAACACGATATACCAGAATGCAATCGGCAGCGGCCTTATAAGGGTTTAGCCGCGGCAGAAAGCCGCCACATGCAAAAGCTTTGCATAAGAGCATACT
The DNA here is from genome assembly GCA_963966595.1 of Physocephala rufipes. Taxonomy (NCBI): domain Eukaryota; kingdom Metazoa; phylum Arthropoda; class Insecta; order Diptera; family Conopidae; genus Physocephala; species Physocephala rufipes. Next base: position 32,769,823 of record OZ016502.1, read on the forward strand.
GTTTGAGCAAGTTGTATTTTAGTGCAAGAAAGTTGCGTCTTTTCTGCGAATTTTTAAAGATTTTGTATTAATATTTATCCTAAAATAATATTTTTGCTGCGTTCAAGCATTTTTGTGTTGGTTAAGAATTTTAGTTTATAGTGCTAGCCCTTGGGTCAACGGCATTGAACGCAATAGTGGCTGAAACAACTGAATGCCGGCGACCGTTGACCGTCTGATTGATTTTATGATTCGCAAATCGCATAAAAGATATATGTCGTAAAGTCTCAGATACAACAAAAGAAGCAGAAGAATGAGGAATCGACCTAACGAACGAATGGCAGATTAAATGACTACATGAATAACAGAATTAATAAATGAATGAGGGATTAACCGACAGAGCGGTTGCCCGAAAGAAGGACGTATGGATTGAAAAAAGCAAATAAAGCCAGTTTTTATGTGATTGAATAAAACACGATTAAGAAATTATTGCAAAATTGATGCTTAATAAAAACGCAAGAACAAACGAAGTTAACGAATAACAGCAACAAAAAAGAAACAAGAATAACAACAACTATATCATTGAAAACAACAGCTACGAACAAGTAGCTAATTTATTACTATTAAATTACTAAATTTTTAAAAACGTTTAATAATTTTTAAAACAAATTTTTTTTATATTTTTTTATGGATGTAAGTTTTCATCATGAATTGGTGGCGCTGACAGGATCAGGTTTTCTTTATAATTCAATTGAGATTATATTAAAAAAAATCGATAGCTACCAAAAAAACGTTTTTAATACGAGAAACAAGATGAAATTGTATGAGATAAACAAAATATTTTACGAGGAGATAATTTGTTTTTGTCACTTAACGATCATCAAGTAGATCGTAAATGATCGATGACAACGAACAAAAAATTATGCATTGATTTTGTAAACGTTTGCACGAACGAATGAATGATTCATTCACTAATCGATCAATGACATCATTTTTCATTGATCCTTTTTCGATTTTGTTTTAAAAAATCTTAAAATATTTCAACGTTATCAATAATTGAAACGATCAATCGGCGGATGGTCACGAGAACAAGGTTGGAGTCCGGGGTCAAAAGAAAAATTGTTGCTTTAAAATTTATAAATGATTTTAGCTTTTAAATTCATTTCGTTCTCATAGACTCATTAAAGTTTTATTAAATCTTTTTTCATTTTCTTTTTTCTTTTTTGTTTTTTTTTTGTTTGCAATTTTAGATATATTATCATGTCGTCAAGTTTTGAATCTTCTTACGATCCTTGGGTTTATGTTAAATTATGCCTTACGTGTCAATCTCACGATAGCCATTGTGGCCATGGTTAAACCTGATCCGAATGCAACCCATCCGGAGCATGCCATTTTCCATCACGAACTTCATAATGCATCATCCTATTCGTTGGCTTACAACGTCACTGGATCATCCGCATCAGAAGCAACGATTTCATCAACGCCAACACCATCCACCATCAATGATGCCAATAGCGATGGTTATGACGATGAGAATGTTTACGATGAGCGCTTTCCTTGGGACACGTATCAAACAAATTTCATTTTGGGCTGTTTCTTTTGGGGTTACATCCTAACGGAATTGCCCGGCGGACGTTTAGCGGAACTGATTGGGGGACGTCGAGTCTTTGGACATTCCATGCTTTGGGCCAGTTTGTTGACTTTAATCACACCACTGGCGGCACATCTTAATTATATTGCACTGATAGTTGTACGTGTGGTTCTTGGCTTTATGTTAGGCGCCTCATGGCCAGCCATACATCCGGTAGCGGCTGTATGGATACCGCCTATGGAACGTTCCAAATTCATGTCGAATATGATGGGTGAGTTTATTTTGTGAGCGAGAGCGAGAGGGGTAGATGGGCAGAGGGGTGAGAGGGAGAGCAGGAATTGAGCAATCATAGCTCTGTAATGGATAATCACGTATCATTAATGCATGCAATCCCATGCTATCTCTTTCATTTGCAGCATCGTCACTCGGTGCAGCCATTACTATGCCAATATGCGGTTATTTGATTTCTGTTGCGGGCTGGTCTAGTGTTTTCTACGCTACCGGTGAGTTGAATTTAGCAATTAATGATCATTAGTAATTAGTATGTAACGACCGACTAATCAAAGTAGAGGAATGTTGTGCACCTTTAGTGGTTTATGGTATCGATTGCAAATTGGTAACTGCTCGATAATTATTTGCTATTAAACTTTTTGTTTTGTTTTGGATTGAAAAACTATTTGGTTTGAATTTGAAGAAATCACAGACTGCTGCGTCCGATCAACGAGATTTTCCGAGATTTTAATAGTTTGAAAGTTTAGTTTTTAATAATTTGAAATTATAGTTTTATTTCGACGAGAATTAACGTTTGTCGCATTTTGGTAGATTGTTTTAAATTTAGGTTTTAATTTTGGTAGATCGCGAGGGAAATTTTGGGTCTCCCTGGTTCGGATAAAATTGATTGAATTTTTGAAGAAAAAATCTTATTCTAGGAAAAATTTTAGCCATGTCTTTCAGAAACGGATTTAGTCAGAAGCCTGGTCAGAATGTCGGTTAGAGAGTCTTCTCTTTTGATAATTTTTTTTGAATTGAAGAACTGTCATTCCGTTTAAGCTAAAAAGTAATCACTGATATAGAAATCTCATCGGAACTGCAGATGGCCGCTTCATTTTGGAAGCGACTTTCTGTCGCTCGTGTCGCGTCGTGCCTATGCCTTCACAGAGTCTTGAATCAATGATTCCTAATAGTTTTGATGTTCTGCTTTTCCAAGATTTTCCAAGTGCTAATCACTTTTTGAATACATTCTGGCTACGAAGGGCACCACAAATAATGAGACGACACAGAGAACGTTTTTACTTTGGAACGTATAAACTTTATTAATTGTAAAGCTTCTATGAAATTATAAAATTATTAAAATATTATTAAATATCAATTATTAAAATATTAATATATATTAATTAATTATTAATTTTTAAATTATTATCCTTCAGGCGGTGTTGGTTTACTCTGGTCCATTTCTTGGTTTACTCTTGTATACGAGACTCCAGCGGTGCATCCACGGATTTCAGCGGAAGAGCGTCGAGAAATTGAAGAAGCCATCGGTACGTCAACATCGAAGAAACGTCCCAGTCATGTACCGTGGGCTCAGCTGTTAACTTCGGCACCGGTTTGGGCCATTATCATAACACACGGACTCTCAGTGTTCGGTTTCTTTACTGTGATAAATCAATTACCGACGTATATGCACCAGATTTTGGGTTTCAATATCAAAAAGGTTAGACATAAAATGACATAATTTAATATTACTTTGGTAATAAATTGAAATTTATTTATTTATCGATAGAATGGAATCTTTTCCTCACTGCCTTACCTCGGTAAATATATAATGGCTTTCAGTTCATCCTATTTTGCTGATTTCTTGCGCCAAAAGGGTACCCTATCCACCACAGCGACACGCAAGGTCTTTACCACTTTCGGTAAGTTGTTGTCGTTGGCTCTTTAAGCCCTCGAAAAGTGGATTTCAGATTTTAGTAAATTACGAGTATTGATTGTTTTCGTATTTGTTTTAGCTTTGGTCTCTCCGGGTGTTTTGATGATAGCCCAAGTGTTTTTGGGTCGTGAAGCTGCCTGGTCTGTGACCATCTTCACCTTGGCTTTGTTCACTCATGGCGCGGTTACAGCAGGCTATTTGGGTAACGGTCTAGACATTGCACCCAATTTCAGCGGCACCATTTTCGGTATGGCCAATACTTTATCCTCGTTCGGTGGTTTCCTTTCGACTTGGATGGTGGGCGCCCTAACGTATGAAGATGTAAGCGCGATCTGCAATTACTTTCGATAAAAAAGTCACTTGAAATAAGTATTGTTTTTCCTTTCAGAAATCGTATCATCAGTGGCAAATCGTTTTCTGGGTTTTGGCAATAACTTACATTTCGGGAGCGGTATTTTATGTAATCTTTGGCTCAGGTGAATTGCAGCCTTGGAATAATCCACCAGAGCGAACAAAATTATCGGATGCTGGCGTTGAAGAAGGCGTGCCTCTCAAAAATTCCAAGATTACAAACTAAAAAGAGTTTCAAAGAACGTTGCAGAAATTTGGAAATCGTTATTGCCGATGACGTCAGGAGGAACGTTGATGCAAAGCTGCCGGTTTGCATAAGCGTATGCGTAAGAAATGTGAAATGTATGATAAATGTCCAGCAGAAAGAATGATTCGTCTGTTTTTGAGAATTTAAGTAGTGTAGAAGTTTTGTGTGAACGCTTAAGTTTAAAGTATATCGAAATAATAGAAATAGTAGAAAATACAAAGTTTTTAAGTATTCAACAAATACTAAATATGAGAAAATATTATAGAAAATTACGATTAAGTTATTTAGTTTTAATTCATAGAATTATATATTTTTATTAAAAGAAACAATTTTTAGTCAATACCGTTTATATTTAATTATTAAAGCAAATATTATCACTTCGAGTTCATCACAAAATCGTATTTCTTTGCTTTCATACAAATAAACAGGAATCATTTCAATTTTTATTTAAATATTTTACCTTTTTAATTTATGTATTTATTCAAATTTTCTCAAATGTATAGTAAGTAGAAATGAAATTTGTGAAAATTTATTTTATTTTTTTCTTCAATTCATTTTTCTTCTGCTCTTATCACTTTAGTGATTAAATAGCATTATTCTATACGCTTTATAATTTTAGTTTCAGGTTTAAAAAATGCTAAAAATTAAAAATTTAGAAAGTACTGAAAATTATTTTACTGATTACAAAAAAGAAAAATTATTACTGAAGATTATTTGTATTTCTAACGATATCTTTTGATATTATTTATTATAATTTTTTTAAAATTAATCTAATAATCGTAGTAAATAAATTTTTAAATAATTAAAAGATTGTTTCATTTCCCGCTATAAATACATTAAATCATTAAAAAAACAAACAGTTAAACAATTTTTTGTATTTTTTAAATTTATTGATTTTTTATTCATTTCTCTAATTTTTATTGTTATTTGTTGTTCTGACAAAAAATTCATTTGCATTTAGTTCGGAGTCGTAAGCTATTTGTAAAATCTATTTAGTCTAGAACGAGAATCAATCCATTATGAGTTGATAAGGTTTGGTTTGGTTGGTTTTTGCTTTTGGTTGGTTTTAAATTGGGGTTTTTATACATCGGAATATATTGAAGCGAAGATACGAATAAATTTTTAATTCGATTTATCTTGTTTCGTTCAAAAGCAATGCTGATACTCATCATTTGTAACAGGTTATCATAAAATCACGGCTGGAATGGATTTTGCACAAACCTTCACGTACATTAAGAATTTACTCCAAGAGTACAGTACAAACCAAAAGCTACGAAATTTGTGTGTAGAATTGGCGGTTGTTTTGTAGCGGATTCTCACACCTTTATGCGTTGTGGAATCCTTGTCGCACATTAGTAGAGACACTAGACGTATAGGACAAAAGAAAGAAAACAAATGGTTAGTTTCTATGTAAATCACCTTTACTTTGTTGAGTTTGAATATATGTTAAATATTATTTTAGTCTGCTAATCTGACAAAAAGATGGCGGTGAATTCTATTGAAAATTATTGACTGGTTTGTTTCCGTCAACGATGTCGTCAATGTTTTTTAATTCGAATTCATTCTTTGTTATATAATTTATTTCTAAGGTGAAATAAACAAAATGGCGAACAAGCACGTAAAATGCAGTATATAATAAAATTAAAATAATCTCGACATAGAAAAAAGAACAATTATAAATATAAAACGTACTCTTTAATCACTTTCTAACGCTGGTTTGCGAAAACAAACAATTGAGAATCCGTAAAATTACGAGTATATCTTGAAAGCGTTCAACGGAGTTGAATCATAAATATTCTTACGCAATTCTTTCTTTTATTATATTACATTGTCTTTATTCTGCTTTTGTTTGCGTTTTTGGAACTGAAGACGACAAAAATTGAATTTGACTGCTAATTAAGTTCATTTTCGTTCATCAAGTTGAAGAAGAAATAGTAAATATGCGACAATTAGGTAAGAAACAAACAAAGAAAAAGGATTGGTCAGAAAACGATGTCCGGGAGCGGGGGCTGGTGGAGGGAAAGGAAAGCTTAAGAACACTGTCGTCACAGGCATATCATGCAGTCAGCTCATTAAAAGGACCAACGGTCAAACTTAGGATTAGTATTTTCTTCTATCTAAACTGACTAGCGTTGTTTGGGTAACAACCAATATGTTGTTATTGGTTTTGTTGCTGTTGTTGTTATTGTTGCTGTTGTTATTGTTGTTGTTGCCGTTATTATTTGGATTTGTTGTTGTTGAAAATCGTATATTAAGAATATGGACATAATTCTATATAGACATCATTTGCACTGCTAGAATTTGTTCGCTTCCTCTTGATCGTTTCTGACTATTAATACCACCCACCATCGTCGTCACTCCTGCCCATTTTTCTTTCCTACTTTGCAGACTTTAGTCTGCTTTACTCCGTTTAGTTTCATAACCGGAATGTGTCCTAATGACGAATGTGCACTGCATCGAGTTACGCATCTCAAGGATAACTAAAATAAAGAATAATTGCAAAAAAACACACGTTTTGCAAACGGGCAAATAATTATACGAGTATCATATATGTCGTTCTGTAAGAGTGTTAGTGTGGGTGTGAGCGAGTGAGCGGATGTGTGTGTGTGGTTGTATACGTGTTGTTGTGTGTGTTTAAAAAGTTGTCCCGTCATAGACTTGGCAAGATCTTAAATACTTGTAGAGACTGGGGTTAAATTAATCCGGGGCAACAATTTCGGGGAACGTGCACAGGATTAAGAATTAAGTCCAGCGACGTCCAACGACGTCTAGTGACCGGTTATTTCGTTGATGTCTGGTTGAGACTTGCGAGAAATTATTTACTAACTATTCAAATCCGTTGCCGAACCAGATGAATCGGTGTGAGGTGAAACGGACACTAAACGATAACGGGATAAAGGATGAGAGAGAAAAATTATGTGAAAAGAAGAAATTAATGAGAATGTGAGTAATTACAATTAAGGACGTGGGTGGAAGGGGGGCTAGGGAGTGAGGTGTGCAAGAGATAGGGCAAGACATGTTGAGTGAAAGGGTGTGACTTACATATATTTAGAAAGACACCGCATCTTTGGTAATCAACCTAGAACACATTTTTTTACATCAAAACTAAGTTTTATTTGTGTTAATTTTTTATGTTTGAAATTTTATAAAATATTCCTTAAATATTAAAAAAGTAAAAAAACTCAAAAAAGTTAAAAAAGTTCTCGTTTTTAAGGGCGCATATTCCCCCCTTTCCAATTCTCATTGATTTATTTTGGTGCGATGTTGTAGCGTATCGATTCCTGCGTCTTCTTTTTACGTTTCTGAATGAACTGCACGTGCATGCATTTGAGTGTGAGCTTAGTGTGAGTTGTATAAATTTGGATGTGTGTATCTCTGTGTGTGTTTGTGTGTTATGACTCTTATAAATTTCCCTTTTCTTTTTTAATGACTTCTTTACGTGTTTGAAAGTCTCTGTATCCGCTCTTTCCTAAAGCTAGGCAGCATCCAATATTCGTTCCTTCTTTGCCTTTTTCACCAACATCTTCATCTTCTTCTTCTTCCTCCTCTTCTTTATTTTAATGACGTATGCAAAACTTATTTGCTTACGTAAATGTAACGAACGAGACCGAATTCAGAAATGGGTTGCTCGGGTTTATGTCTAGAGGGAGGAAAAGGTATTTCATGTGTGTTTGGTGAGTCTGGCCCCTTAGGCATTACTGGTGATAACGTTGACGTTGATAATGATAGTTGTGTTTGCCGGTGGGGAAGAGTCGTTTCGTGATTGCATGATTGCGTGTATGTGTACGTGCGTGTGTGTATGGGTTCCTGCATTTATTCTAACTACTACCTACTTGTTCCTAGCCTTTTTTTTGGTTAGTTTGTTTGAATTTTCTTACTACGTTTTGTGATTGTCGCGAATCATTAATAATTCTGTCAGTTTCAGCATCATTTGGGGGAACGACTCTGATTTTATCCCTCCTCATTTACTACTATTACTACTGTCGTTGTTATTGTTGTTGTTGCTGTTGCTATTGTTACTAAAGCTTACTTTGTGAAGCCTGTTCTTCCTCCTTTTCTCACATTGTTTTTCTTCATTTTTCTCTTCCTTAAAGATGAATTAAATCGAAAATAATGCCAATGCGTTTATCATCATTAGCATATTACGTTATATAAATATGCAGTGAAGAATGTATAAGCACACATACATAAACTCACTTACGTCCATGCATGTGTGGGTGTAACAGAATAATTGTGATGTATTGACACCACTGTGGGGACACTTTAAGAATACAAATGTTACAAAGATATCTTAGGGATATAAATGAATTCAATATTACTGTAGTCTTAATATTGACTTAAAGCGGTACCGGTACCGGTACCGGCTTAAGTAACCCCCCTTCAGAGGTTTTCCATAAAATTAAAATAAATGATGTCTAATAAAAAAACTCCATCAGTAAGAATTTCCATGAAGAAGTCTGAACTGCCTTACCTTCTCAATTACTCCGGACTTCGTATTTATTAAGGGACTCTTGTGCCTTTCATGATATTTTGTATCGCTGTCAAAACATGCGAACGATCGATAAGTCCTTTACATTTGGTCCTTTACGATAAGTCCTTTACGCCACTAAACTAAACCAACTTTTAACGATAAGAACAACAACAATCAGCAATTGTGGCCATGACAATAATAAAAACCGAACAACAACAACAACAACAACAACAACAACAACAACAATAGCAGTCATCACCGAATTCTTTAATTAAACAGAAAGGAAAGTCACCCCTTTTACAAATTCGTGCATACTAAATTTCATTAAAAGCATTTACTACACTTCATTTTCATCACAAAGAGAATCGTCTCCATTTCTCCAATAACGTTACTAAAATGCCAATGACACTCCCACGGCCATCAAACCACCAACACCAACGTCGCAAATACAATATCATCGCCACAATCCGCTAACATAACCCCATAGCAACCCGGACTCAGTAAATGCAAAAATCCTATTAATGTTCATTAACTTCATTCTTCTCGTGTCTCCATCACTGTCACCACCACCGTCACCATAACTACCCGTTTCTGTTTTAGTCTTAGCATCATCAGCATAATTTCCATTAGTCAAGTTACAATCCAACTTTTTTTTCTTGTCAGTATTTGTTGTTGCCCTTTAGTCAGTCTGTTCTGCTTCCTTTATCCTTAAGTCTTCTTTCTTCATGCTCCCTTTGCTCCTCGCGTCCTTCCTATTAGTTCGAAGTTTTGCTGATGGTTCTTACCCTTTGCTTTCAACATGTAAATGATCTCGCGCACATACACGTGAGCTCACATAAGAGTACACACATCCCGACATACTCACACCTTCACATGGTTTCTTTAAATATTTATTTACATACGATACAAAGAAATGCTTTCAGACGTTATCGTTCCTTTATCTGCGGCGTCTCTCATTTCGAGTGTTTCTTTATAAATGCATTAATTTCATTAAACAGAATATATATATATATATATATATATATATATATATATATATATATATATATATATATATATATATATATATATATATATATATATATATATATATATATATATATATATATATATATATATATATATATATATATATATATATATATATATATATATATATATATATATATATATATATATATATATATATATATATATATATATATATATATATATATATATATATATATATATATATATATATATATATATATATATATATATATATATATATATATATATATATATATATATATATATATATATATATATATATATATATATATATATATATATATATATATATATATATATATATATATATATATATATATATATATATATATATATATATATATATATATATATATATATATATATATATATATATATATATATATATATATATATATATATATATATATATATATATATATATATATATATATATATATATATATATATATATATATATATATAATTTTAGTAAATATTTATAAATATTTGTTCTATAATGATTTATTGAAAGGACAAAAACAAGGGAACGAGTTAGTGAAAATTGACGCCATTTTTCTTACGAAAAGAAAATTAAAGAAAAAGAATTAGAAGGAAGGAAAACTTTTTGTAATAAAATCCATGCGAAAGGGTTGATTTTGAAAAGGAAGTATTCAGGAGTGACATATTTGGGGTGGGGGGGGGGAGACAATGAGTGAGGTTAAGCAAGTGTTAATTATTCGTGCCGCAAATAATCATCCATCATAATCATGCTCTGACGACTCATTGATGCTGCTATGACATCTTATACTCTGTGTTCGATCCCATTCATCGTTCTCACCCTATCATCGACTACCCTTTCGTTTTCTAAACCGCATTACCGGCTTTTGCTTTTCATCACCCGCTAGGACTCGGTAGAGTCACCCAAACAAGTCCAAATGTATTTGTTATCGAATGGAAAATTAATTAAGAGCATGACATTAAGTCCGATACGATAATTTTTCTTAATAATAGTTTGTAATCATAATAAATTTATTACCTTTTTTGAGATCTTATTGTAAGTTTTGTGGTTATCTTGCGGTTATTTGTCATCTTGCGGCATAAGTCAATGCACGCTCTTCCATCTCTTGGTCTTCTTATTCTTCTTTTCCTTATATTTCTCTTCCTTTTTTTTGGTTAATTCCTTTACCTCTCTTTCTCCCATTCTTGTTGTTATTCGTATTTATCTTCATCTTTTTAACTTTTCTTAACGAACAGTCATTAACTTTTAAAAGTAATGACTGAGTTGCGTTGACTTCCGTTGATGAATTAATGGGTTAACGAGACAAAAGTTTGTTAATAATACGATTATTAATATCCTGGAATGATATTCTTTGAAGAAACAAGAGTCATTTAATTCATAGAAATGACAAAAATATTAAAAGTTACGAAGCTGTTGAAAGGATTCTTTTGGTTGGAGAAGTCGTTTATATTTCATCTTATCGTCTTTGATTAACGTCGTATCGGAGGTGTGTTGACTTTATCTAAAGGAAATAAATGGACAAAACGTATACTCGTAATTGAATGATTACGATATTGCTGAAAATATTGTATTCGTAAAGGTGTGACGACATTCAAAATGAATGAATTGTTAAAGAAATATCGAAGTGAAAATATTAAAAGAATGAGTTGGAGAAGGCGGAAGTGAAATAGATCACGAGTATCTTTCGCAGCTCGAACGTATTGGCGACGTTGTTGGTTAATAACTATTTCGTGGAAATTACGCAGTTCACATTACGCAATTTCGTCGAAGATGACAGTAAAAGATATAAAAGTAAAAGATGGTAAAACCGAATCCAAAACTGGTTTATCACTAAATCAGAAATTCATTTTAAATATCATGCTAAATATATTTTTCTGAAATTTATTTCTAATAAACTTTGCTTTATCTCTAATAAAGGATGGGTTTCCTTGCCCTCTCCATTTTTCTGCAGGATCCATTTCTCCGCTTAGAATGGATTAAAATTAATTTTCTTTCATTCTAGTTTAAGAGTTATAGTCTTTGAAATTATAAAATTTAATTGAAACAACTTCAAAATTTTCCTTTCTTTGAACCGAGACCAACTGAGTGTTGTTGTTGTCACTCCTCCTCAGCCTCCTCAAGCTGATCATAAGTGCAAGGCAGGCGTTCATAAGTCTCGCCTTCGGATCTTGGTCACGCCAAAGCTCCAATAATATTTGTATACGAGAATGATGTTTATATACGAGCATGGTCGACCTGTGAGAGGTTTATTCGTAAAAGCGCTATCAAAATGGACTAAGATGGCACACAAGTTTTACTAGCTAAAACTCGCATAAGCCCCTTTTGTACCCACTTACCAATCTATAGAATTTAAACTCAATAAATTTTTGATTAGGCTTCAGACAGTTGATATTATGCCTTCCCTCATTTTGATTTGATATGACTTAAACAAGGTTTTCTTTATTCAAATATTTGGGCAATATTTTGAGACGACGAAATATCACTTGTATATAGTTTTATAAATTATTTATATTTTTTGTATATATTTTTTATAAAAACATGAATGATTGGCAGAAAAATTGAGTATCTTTTGTTAATCGAAACCCATGATGCGATATACGCAAGAATATATACTATTGTTAATTAGGATAAAGTGTGTAGGTGTGCAATTTTTTCTATTTATGTGCGCCGTGCTTGTGACTCTTCTTCGTAGTTTTCTTCACGTTTGAAAATATTTGTTTACGTTTCAGATTATGTAAAATCTTCGAATCATCTCGTTAAATGTCATCGCACACATCAAATTTTTATACGATTCCTTTGAGGGATTAAGGGTGGCAAAGAAGCGGCAGCGGAAAGACAGGCACGTGCACATAACCGAGAAGCCCTAGATCAGTCAGCATTTGTTGTTTGGGAAAATGACAGAATGTTCTATTTTATATTTCAATTAAAATAAATGAATCATAATGAATGAAATATAATATTTTCCTTCGAATATTTTGGACATTCATTTCTTCTTATTTTTTGTAAATAAAATTCAAAATTATTCAGTGTATTAATTTTCTTTGCCTTTAACGTGGAAGTGGGCGATAAGGTCTTAAAAATCATTTCCCATTTTGTCATTTTGTTCTTGGATATTTTGTTTATTTTGTTTAAAACGTTACTTGTAACCGATCACGAAATTGCAAATGAATGAACAGACGCATACACTCGCTACCACGCCACTCGCTACGAAATATTTACCACTGTGGGCGAAATTCAAGAATGCATATTATTTTTCGTTTATTTTTTTTCATTTAATCATTCGTTATTTAATCCCTTTATACCTTTTACTTGTTTACTTCAATAACTACCGCTTTCACATAGAAATTCCGTTATAAAATTCTCTCCGCATGATTAAGGATCAGTCTATTATCGCTATTTTTTCCTATCATTCTTCGTTTCGTGGCATTTTGGCAATTTATTTGAAAGTTTCCTTGAAATTGTTTTACATCAAGAAATTTAATACAATTCGTTAACTTTGGTGAAATGTCATACATGATTCATGTAGGCTTTCTTCATATCATGAACTTTTGCTACAGGACGATTAGAAAAGCATGAACAGTTATGAAAAATTCATGCTCATGCATAACTACACACATACATGTATATACATACACACCCATGCACATGAACACATTTATTTACTTAATCCAATTTTGATTTTTGAAAAGAGGGTGAATTTTGAGTTTATTTCGGACAGTTTTTACAAGAAAAGAAAAAAGAAAAAGAAAAATAATCGACAACTTTAGAAGATAAATCCAAAACGAATAATAACAATAACAACAACAACAATGATAGAATAGCAAGGACAAAATTGAACCCCTCTAAATATTTATAAACTTGTTCGCAAATTGTTTGTGATCTGTTCCGTCTATATTTTTGGAATTCTACGTACAGCCCATTCAAAAGGAAGGGGAGGGGGTGGCTTTTAAAAACGACTGAATATCGCCAACTACAAGCGTTATTGAACCTTTGGGTAAATTAGAATGATTTGAGGTTAGCTTTGACTCTCATCTTCCTGTCTTCGGTTAGACGGAGCGCAGTTAAAGAAAAGCACTTTCAATATTTTTCTTTCACATAAGGCATCATTGTCCGAATCCGTTTTCGTTCCGTTACATCAGTTTATGTGAATGGCAATGGCGACTGTAAAACTTTTCATTCATTCTACCATCACGGAAGTTATATACAAAATTTATAAAAAAATTTTTCAAGAATATGAATGAAAATAGAGGAAATGAATAATATGGTACGTTATAAATTTTTTCGACGAACTGAAAGTTTAGTAATTTTTCTTAAAAAAAGTATAAGATTGCTAAGGAAAAAAAATTAAAAAAAATATTATTGAACCTGGTGATATTGTTTTGATTTCTATAAAGAGTTTTAAAATTCGATGTAGTATTTTGTATTTTTTAAATAGTAGTTTCGTATTGTAATATTAGTAGTATTGTAGTAGTATTTATTTGTGTTATAATTCCTAGAGTATTTCTTTCAAGAATAAGTCGCTGGTCTTTGTTTTGAGCGTCACTTACTCCTTACTTGAAATTCATGTCTATGGAAAAAGGAATTAGTTGAAACCTTAAGCAATTTGTAACGAAGAAATATCTAAAGAAATTAATTTAACTCATTATTCTTGGCTGGGAGGTTAAAGTTAAGTGAATAGCTAAAGGGTGCTGAGATTTTTGCGTCCTAAGATCGCTCATCCTCACGGAAGATTATTCGACCTCTTTTCAGATTTTTCAGTTTTGTACAAAGCAGAATGATTAAACTTATTGCTTCCTAATGGCCACATCCGTCTACCCTCAAAATTGTAGGGTGCAAATCTAATAAAACATTGTCGCCAAAAAGAGAAATAGCAATAAGAAAACGATACTAGAATAGAAATTGTAAAAACAACAAAGAAATGGAAATGGATGAAAATAATTTTCATTGAAAATTCCGAATATCATTAGAATACACAAAGGAAACATATTTTCTTTTATTTTCCTCTTCCTCGTATGTGTAATACTTCTTCTTCTCCTTCTCCTGAAATCTGCCCCTTACATATCTGTCCATAACTCCCCTAAAATAAACGCCACCACTGTGCCTTTGATTGTTGTTGTTGCTTTTTGTGTTTAGTTCTAAATTGTTTGAAGAATTTGTTGGCGTAGTCGATGCTTTATTGCAATTTTTATATAATTTGTTGCCAAATTTCTTACAATTTACTCTAATTGTTCTTAGCCCGCAACTCTGTAATTATTAAGGGATGTCTCAATCAATAGCATTTATTGCTTTGTGGGTAAACCTGGCGTTAGGGCTGTCGTAGAGGAATGACTTCTATGATTATAGTTCGTACGCATTTTACGTTTAGCTTTTAGGCAACAATTGCTAAGTATTGTAGCTTTCATCGTCTTCTTCCAACTCAAACTTCTCAGCAAGTCACTAAAGTAACAACTACTTTCAACAAACTAATCCATTGATTATAATACTATTTTTATATGACTTTTTTGAATAGATTTTCATCTCTAGTCATTTATTATCCACCACTGCAATTACAAACCTTGTATATTAACTGTCATCTGTACCTTTCATGATCTGCTCTAGTCCTTGCCTTTCAAGTTGTTCCTTGTTATATTTATTGGCTCTTCCGACCACCCGATATTCAGTAAGTCCCTTTGGATATGAACTGATACCGCTCCATTGGTTGCTGACTCGAGACGAAATGTGATTGACTTCATGGCAAAAGAAATTGATCCTATTGCAGAAATTATTGAAATTAATTAGAGGTTAATTACTGAGTTTAAAGGTCATTGACTCCACAGCAAAGATCGCTGTTCTTGAATCAATAATCATTGATCTCAAGCCAGAAACCATCGATCTTAAACCAAATGTCACCGATTCTACGTTAAAAAACATTGAATGAAGCTAAAGGATCGTAGGTCCCAATGTTCTTTGGGAATTATGGGCCATACCCAAGAATGTTTGTTAGGATTAAAATTACCGCAAAATGGTCTCTTTGCATATAATGGACATTTTATTGTCTAGTATTCGTATTTTTCTAAAGGCATAAATTGATTCAAACATAATGTACAATTTCTTCCGCGGGTTGTTTGGAAGTCCTTACAGAATGTAGCCTGCAGAATACCTTCGAAAGGGCAGTGAAATAATTTTTGCCTGCAAATACATATTTCTTGGAGTTTAGAAAAGGAAACGACAACCCTAAAAAAATCGTCGGAAATGAAAATACAATAAATCTATCTTTACGCCTGAGTAAATTCTTGCAGGATCGTTCGAAAGTTTTCGTTATTCCTCTTTATGCAGCTCACGTGTTAGGAACTTTTTCTTATTTTTGGTCATTTTTAGGTAGATGTAATGCTTATTAAAAATGAGTTTGACACATGGACGATATGTACCAAAGTACACATATATATACACACATACACACCTACTCACACACAAACACACACACATACACACATACACACATAAGCATATACACATTTATTCACTTACACACACCGAGATGCGCACATATACTTATTAACAAACGTATGCTTACAAAATGTTAGTGCGGTATGGATATATTTAGGGTTATTCAAGTGCACGTTCCAACATGGAAATTCATAATCAACCATGAACGCCGTCTCTACCATGTTTCACTAACGAACGGTAAAGGGTGTGAGACTGAGTGAGTTGAGAGATGGTGGTCATCTCTAACTATGAGCGGTGATATGAGTCAGGATGTGGCTTTGGCGAGAAAAAACTAACTGGCTGTGGCAAGACATCAAACAGTAATGAGCAAAAAGGAAATAGAAGTATTCATTAAATAATTCAGTGAGGTGTTTATTATATTATTTTCTTTTTGGTTTTGAAAGTAATTCACACTCTGTTCAAGAGGCGTGATGGGTGAGACCTTATCGTGCATAAACAAGAATGAAAGTAATGGATTTTGAAGATTGGTGAGGGGGGTAAGGGTAGAGGAAACGACTAAAGAAACGACTGTCCTTACTGAGGACTGAGTTCTGCAACAACTGAATATTAATTGTTAATATTTTTAGCGACAGAAGAATAAAAGAAAGCACTTCCGAAATAAAGTAATCAATCTTTAGTGTTGAACTGAACAAGTGGGTTGAGGAGTGGGGTGGTGTTGAGAAAGTCATCTGTGGACGAGATAAGTGCTTAGCGATGAATTCGTAAGGGCGAAAAGTTAAAGAGAGGCGACGGTTTAATAATGAAAACAGAAAAAGTGTGGAATCAGCGAAGCAATTAGTGAATCAAATAGAATGAAATAGAAGCAGGTTAGATGAAGAAGAGTTAGTCCTTAAGAATTAATTTTGTTGTTGCAGTTGTTATTTTTGTTGTTGATTTTCTTTGGGTTTGGTTTTGTTTTTAGCTCTTTGTTTTGGATTAGATTTTGGCGAAAGACATGTTTATGGTAATTGTTTTTTTTGGGTCTTAATGCTGTTTTTCTTCGATAAGGCTAGTGCGTTTTAGTTGCATTCTGTGGCCCCAAGAGGTACCAAATCGACGCAGTTTTGCTTTTTCTTTGTTTGGTTTTGTGAGAGCATGAATTTATTTTTTTTCCTCTATCACTTGTACCAGATTTTTTTATGGTAATAATTAAAATTTTCTTGTTTTTAATATATATAATCCTTAAATTATGTGATGCCTGAAATATTTTAAGAAACAAAAAGTTTTTCTGTAGAATCAGCAAAGTGACAAATTGACAAAAATGATCATAAAATGTGAGGGACGGAAAGAATAAACAAAAGAAGGAAGAAAAAGAATACAAATTTCTTTGGTAAAATTAGTAGAAAAAGCGTTAAGTGAGCTATTTTAAAACTAGTTAAGAGTTGAAACTGCATTTGAAGTGACTTAAGCTGTGACAAAATTTTTTTGAATACTGTCAAATTTGTCTTTTATTCAGTCAGAGAAAAACAAATTCAATATTGAAATCGACATCAAGTGCTTTAAAATGTCTATCAGATGAGCGAGAATAATGAAATGTCTTTAACTATTCGTTTATGTTTTCTTCAAGATTTGACGAGAAATAATTACGAGTGAATTTTTTGTCTCGTATTGACCGCGTGACTTCAAGAAATTCCTTTTGGTAATTGCCGTTTGTAACAATAACAACGATCATACTACTACTAGCAACAACAAGAACAACGAAAAAGGCAATATTATGGATATTACTTTGCGTTGCGTCGCCTGTTTTTCGATGATAAGAAAAAGGCTGGCCTCCCACAAACAGAAAATAACTTCAATTTTTCAGGGAAAAAAAAATGAAAAAGAAATGAAAAGAAGAAGAAAGCTCGTATGAAGAATGAGTGATAGTAGTAATGGGTGATCTCATAGATGCAGTTTATTGAACTACAAATGGGGGAGGGGGTGGATAAATATAATGGCAATTGAATCGGGAAATATTGTAAAAATTAAATGAGCTTCGAAATTGATTTGACTTGACTTATCGATATCGATAGTGTCGTGTAAAATATTGTACAATTTATTTGAGAAGTGATGAATAATAAATTTCAGCTTTTGGCAAAAATACGTGACTTTACAGGATTACAGGATTTTCCTGAACGTGAGATTGTCAATATCGATAATAAACAATTAATATGTTGGTAGTCACGCCCTGGAATCGAACAAAGTTACATACTGACACACACATACACATATACGTTTATAGCCATATACGTAAGCCGTTGTATAATAATTCGTTACGTCCATTCACGACGTAATTCAACTTAAAAAAGACATTAATCAAAGGAAGCCATTTCAGATCTACGAATTTCTATAAAAGTTGGAAAAGAAGAAAAATATGATAAAACGAAACGAAATAATAATATTAAATGATGAAAGTATAAGAACATAAAACCATTTTTGTCAACCCATAGCAATCGCAAAAAAAAAAAATAAACAGCCATACAATCACAAAAGAAAACACACACACAAAAAAACAGCCACAATTTGGTCGCTGTTAAGGCGCGTAAAGCCTTCTCGATTAATTCTTATAAATCACCATTAAAAACGCATATTCTCCATTCGATGCAGGATTTAGTGGATAGAACTTGCAACATCTGACCACAACGCCATCGTTATCGGTCACTTCCTCGCATAGCTCTAACTAGTGGTCGGGCCGTAACGGCTGTAGAGGTCATCACATCTATAAAACCCATAAAATCAAATTGAGTTAAAAAACATTGAGCTATACGTGGTTGCGTAAAAAAACAAAGCAAACCAAGTAAAGTATTTGTGGAATGAATGGCAAATATTTCGCTTCGTAAAGGACATAATTCAAGAGTGATAATCCTTTAAATGGACTATACATATTATTTTTGCTAAAGGCCATTAAAATAGAATTTATAACAAAATTCGACTTAAATACACGAGTTTACATGAGATTGAGCAATTATTTATTCTGCTGGCGTAAGCAAAAAAAAAAAAAAAAGACACGGAGGATTAAGCAGAAGTTGAAAATAAATTGAGCTTTTATGTGTTTTCAATAATGTCAAATGTTTGATTTTGTAAATTCTTTCAGAAATTCTTTAATCAGCAATTCTTTCAAAATTTCCAGGAGTTTTTTCAGAAGCGTTTTAATGAATTAATTAATAATATTAATACGGGATATTTTTAAGAAATTTTCTTGGTCTTACGATAAAAATTTAAGAAATTATGCATCTGATTTCTATATGAATTTTATTCTTGTCTTCCTGGCTTACTTTAAGGCGATAATTGCTTTCTTCGCCTTTCTTATCCTAAAAAAGTAATAAAACTTGTCGTGATTCTTCTAAGATCTAAGATATCTCCTAAAAGGTCGTGAAATGACCAAAAAATAATAGAATTTCTAATTCGATTTTCTATAAAATATTATCTATATCCCGGATGGGATTGCCCCTTGATCGATTATAGACGAAACGAGAGGGGAAGGGTGGAATGCATTTGTTTTAAACACAGTTCGTTATCAAAAAATCGATCCTATTAAAGTCAAAGAAATTTGTAGGTTTTCTATTTCTTTCAACTCATCGAATCTTTTACTAAAATAAGAAAAAATGGTGGTGGGTTACAAACGTCGTTTGATCTAAATGATTTCATATTCAAGAGAGTTAGTTAGCTCGTTTGTTTCGTGCCATGATGGTCTTACCTGTTTCTAGAGTGCCTCCCAGCGTATGCTAAAGCTATTATATATACGTAAGCATATATACAAAGACTGTATATAAGCTTAAATTTAATTTGTTCTCTTTTCTCTACGAAGTGGCTTGGTATGCTTTTTGCCTTTTTTATGCAATTTCTATGGAAATTCATTAGAAATACGACCAATTTTTATCTCATTCATATCCTTTGGGGATAATTTTTCGAAGCGTGTCGAGGAAAACGGACCAGCAGGACTCCCGTTCTGTGACAGCATGAATTATTACATTTTTCTCCTTCTACTTGTCTTTGATTGCCTTTCCATATCTCTCTCTCCGTGGAACCATTCGAATAGTAGCGACCTTTTTCACTCAAAATGCCTGAAGGTCTTCCCGCATGATTTCGGTTGTTTTTTTGTATTCATTTCAAATTATGGTGGGCAAATCGGTTTTTTTAAGTTATGTGCAAGTTTTTATATGAATTCCGATGTATTTTGTTTGTTTGTTTGTTTTTTGGTCTGGAAATTATTTCACTGCGGTACCGGTAAAAAATGATTTTGCCAAGAAAAATTACACTTCAGGGAATTTTTCTTTTTGGAAAATCTTTGTTTTTTTTTGGTTTTTATGGTTTGTTCGAACAGCGATTACCATGTAATTTCCAAAAGCAGCTGCTGAATTGTTTAGTAGTTCGGAAAAATTGCGGTGATGTAGAAGGGGGGGGGGAGGAGGGGGCTGGTGTGAGAGAAAAGCAAACTAGCAAAAAAATTAGTACTGTCTGAATAAATATTTTGAAAAATATGCAGATGAATTTCGGAATTGTTTTATAAATTTTGATAATATTTTACGAAAAGCAAATAAAAAAATCTGTTCTATTTGTGAAAATGAAGAAGCATTCCTGAAGTTAGTAATTCGAGTATCCTTTAAACGTATAGAGAAAAATAAAAGAAATAGAAAGTTAGTCTTACCTAACGACTCTGAATTTAGGAAAGGCGAAGTCTAAAACACAAAATGGATGATTACAGCTTTCTTTCTTTCTTTACCTCCCTCCCTCTTCGAGACAGTCTTTACACATAACGATCCTGCTTGTTAAAAAATCCAATTTAAAATTTTTCTATTTTCGAAGTGACTTGATTTGTTCTTTTGAAAGTTTTCGTTTCTCACTTCCTTTCTTTTACCTTTTCCATTTTTTCTTCATTATTTGTCAAAATACAATAATGACAAATTATATGTCTGACAGTACGGTGTATCTATCTGTGTGTCAGTCTCTTCTTGTCAATAGAAAATTTTCTAATTTTCTTCAAAACGGGAGAAATGAAATTTCTTTTACTCCAAAAGAGAAAATTGGTGGTTAGTAAACATAGGAGGAGAATATTGGGTAGTGTAAAGGGAAGAGGAAAAGAAGGTTAAACGAAAGTGAAATTTAAAAAAAAATAGGAAAGGATTTTCTGTTAGGACTAAGGTGGCGACTGGGTGACATGAAGGAAATAAAAATTGAAAATGTTCTGTAAGGAGTCACTCAATTTGAAAAGAATTATAAAGGCGTTTCTTAGTTCGGACATTTTCATTCATTCAAACCATTTTATTCCAACTGAATTTGTTTCAAAGAAAAAATAAAGGAAAACTTTCTTAATTTGCTCCTTCGTCTCCGTGCAGAGACCCAACAAGTCCGACGGTCACTTACGTGCATGATCTCTTACGCACGATGTCCCACGTTCGCCATCAGTAATTTTAAATTAACAAATGGTAAGAATGAAAAAACACTAAAGAAATTGCCTAAAAGATAATAAAAGGGTGATGTAGGGTGAATAAATAAAAATACGTGTGCGCAATATCAACGTCAGAAGTCATGGTCCTCTAATGTAAGGTTGAAACATGATTAGACAGACAGAAAGAAAACCCGACGAGTTATCCAGTCCCATCAGTGTTAATGTTAAATCATCAAATATCCAGCAGTCAGTTTAATTCGTAACTAAATGGTGTGGGTGAACTTCAAATTCTCTGTATCTTCAGAATAGATTCAATTTGGTAACAAAGCCGGGAGAAAAAATCGGCAACAAATACAAATTTCGGCAAAAGAAATATAAAGGTTTTAATTGCTTTAAACACAAAACGGACCATCTTCTTCTTCTTTCTCTTACCCCGCCTACTACCCTTCACTAGAGAGGTTTTGATAAGAAAAACCTATCAATCAATTTCAAATCAAGCTCCACAAGTGCGCTTGTTAAATCACAGACATTTTTGTTGTTGCGAGGCTTTGTTAGGGCGGCGAGTACGGACGTCTTCCATTCTGTCTTTTCCTTCTCGGCGAAATCTTTTACCCTCTCTAGGACTTCTTCTTGTTCAAGGTTTCCTTTCCAGGAGACTATTCCAAAAAGTCCATTCTAAAAGTCCCACGAGACCATTCCAAACGTAAATTCAGGATGTAATCAAGTGAGCAAATTAAATTTTGTCATTTTTCTGTCATAACGAAGCCTAAAGTACGCGTTTTCAGCGCCTCCTACTCAATAATTCTCACCTTTTTCTTTGAAATTCCTTGTTTTTAATGCTTAGTCCAATTTCATAGAACTGTATCAGGAATGTATGAACGTATGACCGGAAATAAAAATCATCACAGCTCAAATCATTTTCGACATATTTACGATTTTCTTATATGCTCCCCCTCATTTTTCTATCTTTTCCTTTCTCCTCCTCCTTCTCGCACTTAAATGTCAATTTAAATGAATGAAAAATGATGCCAGTTTCGTTGTATGGGCGGTGGATGGTGAGCGATGGGCGTTTCATCATTTAAATACTGAATTTATTATCAATCCACCGAACTGTCCTTCGTCCGGGAAAACCACTGCAAAAGGAAAATAAAGCTTGTCACAGCACTGAGCGCATCATTCATCACGACACCCTCTCCAGAAGGTCACATGTGCTGAATTTATTATGCAAGCTTTTAGCTTAACGAAACGGACATATCTAGATAGATAGTACGGACTAACTACTAAGACGAGGGAGGGAGATAGGATGTGACTTTAATGTTCTTTAGGTTTGTAATGTATTATTTTCCATAAAACAGTAAGGATATTCCATACATTTATTTTTATATATTTTTCTTGCTGTTTTTCCTTTTCTTCTTATTTGTCTTACGTTAAGTCTTAAATATTCGTATCAGTGATATTTCTTATTCTTGAAGAAATGCTAATCTCGGCGTTGATATGGATGAACATGAAATTGGACACATTCCAAAACTTCATTCAGGTTCGAAAAGACTTTTCGAAACCCTGATTCATTCATCTCCAGCATCCCAATTGAAACCAATTTCAATCTCAGAGAAGACTTTCTTCCTTTAAACAATAATGATGGTGCGAGTTTTCGTACAAGTGATGACGGCGATGCTGAAGATAGAATCCCCCATAATACGCCCACTCAAGTTAGAGTATTTAATGAAATTTTTGCGCATTTCGTAACGAATCACTAAGCCACTTTCCTGGAAAACATATGCATAAAGAACTTACCAAATGAGTATTAGACCGACCGCCCGCGTCACTGTTGGAGCTACGACGTTTGATTACTCCAAAGATTGAAATTTAGGGCACATGTGGGAAATTTTTGGGGAGTGGGGAATAAGAGGATATTATCTTCATGGGAATATATGTTGTAAGAATTCATATTCAAGTGTTTTCGGTAGGCCATTTCTTGTGAGACACAATATTTCTGTCATAACAATCAGGATTTTGTAACGCACGCTTGAATAACAGAAAATGATTGATTGATGAA
This sequence comes from Physocephala rufipes, assembly GCA_963966595.1. Lineage (NCBI taxonomy): Eukaryota > Metazoa > Arthropoda > Insecta > Diptera > Conopidae > Physocephala > Physocephala rufipes. The sequence goes on from OZ016502.1 coordinate 32,793,332, forward strand.
TGAATTTTTGGATAGGGTGGGTGAATGATGACCGTGTCCAGTCTGGATGATACAATGGATTAAGGAAAGCATGTAAATTTTCTGACAGCATAAATTTATTCTCAACTAAAAAAAGGAAATATTTATTTACATTAAATCGCAAAAGAATGAGAAGATGAGCTCAGCATAAAAAATGATCGACCATAAAAACTGTAATTTTGTTAAAGCTTTATTTACACTTTGTTTGAATTTTTGTGCTGAATGTTGCTTAATATAAGGCAAGAGTATGTTAAAAAGGAGTATTAAGTTGAATTTTATGATGAGATGAAAGACAATTTACTATCATTAATCATTATGAATAGTATTGCTTAAAGCAAAGAAAATCTGATTATTTTCATTTAAAGGCTCCTTCAATTTGAAACGAGTTGTGGAAACGAGTTTTGAATCATCTAACGTCAATTTTGGCTTGGTGTTATGAAACCGATGTCAAGATGTGCCTTTTTGCGCAAAATTTAATAAAAAATTTTAAAAACGAAAGTAGTTTTATAGTTGAAATAAAGAGTAATTTCTTTCCAAACATTAATAATTTTTCTTCTTTCGCAAAAATTCATTGCAATATATTTTTGAATATTTTTAAATATTTTCCATGAAATTTTTTGAAAATTTCGTCATTTTATGACGATTAATTTAATTAATTAGTGTAGCTTCCCTTTATATTTAATAGAATAATTTGGAGTAATTTCTAGATATTCTTTAAAAAGTATTGTCAGATATTTTGGTAGCCTCGATTGTTTTATATGACTTTGTGCAGTTTTATGGGATCATTCATATCGTTACATATGAGAATAAAGCTGGCTATAGTCGCCCTGAGACCAAATGTTGAAAGATATTCTATTACAAGCAAGTAAGCGAAATACAATATTTACAACAATAATAAAAAATCAATAGGCAAAAATACAAAAACTGATATAGCGCTTAAGCAAATACAAAAACCACAGTAAAAGGTAAACGAATATTAAAAAGAGGAATTGATCACCGGAAACTGCTCACTCAATCCTGCATTAAGTCGAAATAAGAAAATAACAAGGAAAATAAATAAATTATAAAATTGTTTTGTTGCCGCATAAAAACCAAGAATATGTCAGATTCCTCTTTTGAGGACGGGCTACCCACATTGACGTTTTTGTGATGAAAGCGAGGGAGAAAGGAGTCAATGGGAATTGAGAATGTGTAGAAGGTTACTTTTTATTATTCTTTTATGAGTTGCGAGAGGAAATTGCTGTCAGACTCACCCTCTCAGGTATTATTCTTGAAACGTGGGTCATACATAACATATCCATATACATACACTCGCACCCACACCCTCTACTACCCACATAAAAAACATGCACAATGAATACATGTACGTTAATGTATATAAATGTCTTTGCGTTTTTTAAGGTAATCCAGCATGAAGGATTTGCGCCACAAACAATTTTTCTAAGAACAAAAAAAAAAAAAAAAAAAAAAAAAGAAAAACATTGTGGTTGTAAAAAGCATTTTTTCATATGGCTTTGAATGAATGAATGATTTTTATATTATAAGAAAATGTTGCCCTATCGTTGGGGTTCTTTCCCTCCGTTCTTTAACTTCCACAGCTTTTTTCAAATTCTTTTGAGTGAAAGTGTTTTTTGAAAAAATTTAAAACATGTGTACGAATTAGGAGTTTATGATTCTTTTGTGGCGAAGGTGGTGGTGGTGGTGGTGGTGAACTTTGGCCGTTTGAACAGGCGTATCGCATAATGAAACTTAGCACGGTTGTAATAAAGTGCCAAGGGACGGTCAAGAAAGTTTATAATCCGTGGCTTTAGAAGAGGAAGAATTTTGATTGAGGTAAATTTTTAGATTTTTTTATATGGAAAATGAATGAAGGAGGTTGGGGAATGTAATATGAAAATATAATCGAAAGGAAATGAAAATAAAAATTATGGATGTCAATGAATGATGTGTTTTTGGAGAGAAGTCATTTGGAAAAATGTTTGAAAATTTTAATTGACATCTGCGAATAGTATAGGAATATACGCCCTACTTTTTTAAAATAAGTGTAGGTTGAAGGGTATTCTTGCTAAAGGATCCTATACAAATATATAAATTGATGGTAAAAACTGTGTGATCTGGAATAACTTAATTGATTAATTGAAGAAGCAGTAATTGAAATGATGTCAGTCAATTTTCTGAAGAGGTCGTAATTTATTTCCGGGATGATAATATTCTTTCTCTTTGCAAGCGATACAAAAAAGACCTCCCAGGGAATTTCAATTCGTTATAGAGTCAACATTTTCATACACAAATTTCCATAACTACTTCTTTTTATTATTGTCACCATCAGTACGAAATATCACGATAAATTTGATTCGGCCATAAATTATTCAAAGTTTGTGTTTTAGTGATGTTCATGATGACCGTAAAATTTCTTGACCGATAAGATGATATCATCAGAAATAAAACCAAACCAAAATAAAAAATGAAAGAATGGTTAAAAACTAGAAGAAAGTGAAATTGTATTTGTCTTTTGCGTATGGCTTTTTCTATCCCTATTTAGTTCGATACTATTCATCCTATCCTTCTATTGACCATTTTGAATATAAGAACCCATATTCCCCCTTCCCCCGCTCGTCTTCAATGCAATGAATTTTCCACAGATATCATCAACAATTCTAATGCCACTCACAAACCCATCTTATCGATTCGAATTTGGATTGGATTGGATTGAGGATGTTTTTTTATACTTTTTTCATTCATTCATTTTATTGATGCCGACGAATTTTTTATTGAAGAAGGATAGAATGGAATTACGTACGTAAGGCCGTTTTTTGTTTTCTCCATTTTTACATACGAGTAAGTGGCAAAGGATATGCGATGAATACATTGAATACGTTGATTTTTCATGCTACAGAATGTGTGGCCATAAATAAAACGACCCACACCCACTCAGCCTTAGAGCATATCCTACAAGAAAATACACACACATATATACTCACATGTACACACAATTATGTATTCTGGAGCCAGGAAATTATTGTTTCTTTGATGCGTTTATCGTTACTGCCGCTGTCGTTGTTATTATTGCTATTGCTGGTGGTCATCATTGCTCACCACCCGGTCAGTCGATAATATTTGTGCATGGGGTTATTTTTTATGTGCTTGTTTTTTATGTATCTTTTTTCTGCTTTTTGTTTTTTTACGGTTGAAAAATACTTACGACTTAGACGCTTAGCATAAAGTCGTAAAATCGAAAATTATTCGTTGTTCGCTGAAGTGATGTGAAAGGAGGGAGGTGGGGGGGGGTGCGGAAATACAATGTATAAACATAAGAGGATGGAAAATTAAGAGGGCCGATAAAAGATTCCATCGAATTATTGCGTTATTATGAATTTATGACACTTTCCTTTATCCATGCCATTTATCGGAGGAGAGTGAGTTAAAGAAAATATGAAATACACTGAACAAAACATTCTGTAAATTCTATGTTGCGATGTTCACCTTCGGCAAATCTGTAGAAAGGTCGGAATATATAAAAACTTGATATATCGAAGTGTGCGCTCGACCACATATGGAATTTCCGTTACAATTCTTCTGAAAGTTATTGAGCGTTTTATCATTCCTGAACGCTGGTTTTAAAGCGGAATCGAGAAAAAATCCCGATTTTATAGATCTTCAAGCAAATAATATTTTAATTTCAGAATCGTTCATGGATTTTGCAATCTCATCCAATTGAAATCTAGTTCAGAAAGTCTACCTGATTCGGCTGAAAATACTCCAGCGGCCAGATTTTCGCCTGAATTAAACGATCTCCCTCATTCTCAAATTTCGTTCCAGCTAGCAAAATCGTTTTTCCTGATTCCGAATCTCGGTAATGGTTGTAGCGTGATTCATTTCAAATGAATCATTTGTTCCTCGAGTTGAGCATTCATTTCAGATTGAACTCTCAAGTAAAACCGTTTTTCAAACATTTCAAACATTTCAACTGAAAAATTTTCCTTTGCTTTTGATCCTCCATTTCTGCCAATGACTCTCCGGATTTCGTCTCAATGAAATTTTCATTCAACTAAAGAAAAAGAACCCTCTTTTTCTTTTGGATTCTCGACGCCACAATATATTCGTATTTTGCTATGAATAAGAAAATGCACTGAATATGAAAATATAAAAGTTACAATAATAATTAATGTAAAGTTTTTCTACGATTTTTAAAATAATTTATCTAAAAAATTTTCGTTAGTGCATACGCGCGTATCTTCGTCGCTAAAGGAATTCCTTCCAAAGTCATGAATACAATTGATATATTTTAAAACATTCAATACTTTTCGAAAAGTTAATTTTGTTATATCATCCTCGAGGCAGTGAATATCCATCTATCTAGAAATCCCCGAATCAACAGACTCTGGATCTTTTTATTTTTATTACTGTAATGATCGTTATTTTTATTATAAGTCGTATCTCAGTCATTTTTTCAGTTACTCGGTTGCTCATTCATTCATCTCCAGACACACACACATACACTCCTGTTGACGTTGGTGATGATAATACATATTATGCAGTCGTTAGTTTTTCTTTTAATTTGTTGTTGGATTTTTTGTGGAAAGGTTTTGGTTTTCTGAGAATTTGCTTTTTTGCAATATAATTCAATGAAGGCAAAAAATGATCAAAGAAAATACAAAACCACACACGCATACATATAAATCCCTACATAGAGAAACAAATAGAACCCACACACGTGATTACTTCTCCATACTTTTACAAATTGAAAGGAAATGCTAATATTGTGGAAATCGAAACTGAAGCATTGTCTTTGTTAGTTTTTATGTCTTTTGTGTTTTTGGTTTTTCCTTTTTTGTTTTTTTATTTATTGTTCTTTTTATTTTTTTATTTATTTTATTGCACAATATTTATTGCAAGTCGAACTATTTTTCCACATTCTCCTTTTGCTGTTAAATTTATATCCTTTTTCTAGTTTATTCAGCAAAAATGCGAATTAGCCATTTTTCCTATTAAATCTAAAAACCAAACAAAATCTTATTTTTGTAATGGCATGTTTTTTTTATAAAGCAAATGATTACTACCAAATCATCGACGGTCAGAGCCTTTAAGCAGATCAGTCTAATCATCATAAAATTCGTGAGTATCTGCGTTCTTTACTTTATTTCTGAAGACCGAACATTTCTTGCAATAAAATTGATTTTATGGTATTGTTTTTGAACTTTCTAAATTAGTTGGCTGCTTTTTTAATTAAATACGGTATTATGACAACTAAATTCTTTTGTACCGGGGATAATATATTATGAATGTCTTTATATGTATATTATCACAACCAAACTAATTGGCTGATTTATTTGAATTTAGGCATAGAAATTTATATTTCAATACTTTTGCTGTTTTGTGAAATCATAATTATATTTTGGTATATATTTTATTATATTGGTTTAATTATAATTATAATCATATTTTGGTATATATTGATATATATTTTGCTAAAGCCGTTCAGACACAATTCGAGATATCTTTTTTGCATTTGGTCGTTAGATATTCGAGCCCGACTCAAATTGAAAGCAAATACTTAATTTTAGTATTATCTCGATGATATGTATCATACTAATTTCTCTTATTCTTTAATTGAAATCACCGTCAAGCAAGAGGTGATGAAATATCGTGGATGATTCGTATATATTTTTTTGCAGACAAATGTTTCAAAGAGCTTGAATTATATTTCACGAGCACATGCAGTTTTTCTTCCGGAGTATTGTCTGGAGTTATTCTTTTTTCCCTTTCATCTTTTTGCATTTCCTCCCATTTCTTCCTCTTATTCTTCTTTGCAACTTTTACGCCTCAGCCAAGCCATTCCAATTCGTCGTTACCACTACGATTTTCACAGATTTTAACAACAGTAGAAACAACAATAACAAGAACAGCGTTACGGTTCGATAATGATAAAATAGTTACAGTATATTCTCGTAAAAAAACATCAAGTAGAAATTCTTGTTTGCATATGACGCTTTCTGTGAATTTTAGTAAAAACATTGGTGAATAAACTTTATTAAAAACCATTTGATAAAACCCTGGTGGTGGTGGATTTCGGTGGTGGGCTCTTATCCACCTTTAAACTTGTTAATGTTTGGACTATAGAGACTGTACAACTTCGTCATTTCAAGTGCTTTCCCTTGAACATCATCAATATTATCGCGATCCCACATAAAGAAAAAGGCTTCCTCGCAGTCAATCGTAGTTCTTTGTTTATCTCTTTAATATCAAGAATATACGGAACCATCGGTTCCGAATATGTAAGAGGATATCTATTTAGTCTGAAGCAAATGTCTGAGGGGAGATTGTAGTTGGTCTTCTTAAATCAATCCTAGGTCAAAGCGAAGTTTATTAGTAAAGATATTTGGTGTTATCGTTTAGGGCAGTGCTCGAATGAAAGCATATTTCCCACCTAGTGCAAACTATTTACGTTCAGTAAGAAGGGATTATTTTCAGTGCGCGCCAGTGGTGTGTAAGATATTTGGCCCTTTCTCCGGCGAAAAATATTATTATTTTAATTATTATTTTTATTATTACCAATTTTATTATTATTACTATTATTATTAATATTTTTATTATTAGTATTATAAACATCATCATTATTATTATTATTGTTATTATCATTATTATTATTGTTATTATTGTTATTATTATTATCAGTAATATTATTAATTATATTTAAAATAGCAAATTTATTACATTAAATTTTACATAAATTTCGACCTGTTAGGGATTCTACTGTATGTCTACGTTTATACTTTGCTGTATATACTATTTATATATGGTTTTCTGTTGTAACTGTTTTTATCAGTATTCCAAATCTTATCCATTTGGATTTAATCCTTTACTGGCAGCGGACAAAAACTTAATGTAATCATGTTTGTCTCAACCCCTCCCTTAGAGAAGAGAATGTCTCAGGTTACTAAGCGACGTGACGCGATGAGTTTGTGTACTTCATAGGCAGATCTGTAAGCGTCTATGCAATGCACGAATTCAGTCTGAAAAAAGACGTTATCCCTGTGCGTGCGTGGGAGAGTCCTTAATAGTATTGTAGGAGTATTTATTTATGAATATTTTGAAGGTGTTAAAAAGGGGATGTTGTTGTTGTTGTTTCTTGTGTTGTTGGAAGTATTGCTAGAGTTCAGTGTGCAGGTTTTGCTAAATTTACTCTTACTCTTACTCCGGCAAAAAAAAATTAAAAATTAAAAAATTAGGACCACAAAATTAATAAGTTTTTACGAAACGCATACACCATACAATAAATGGCATACGTACATATTTTTCATTTTTATTAAAATTTCCTTTGATCCGTACATTTCTACTTCCAATTATTTTTCGTTGTGTATTCATGTAAGACGACAGAAATCGTATAAATATGTCTATGTATCTACGTGTATAAACGCATATATATTAGTTTTATGATGTCCGTAGCTCGTTAGATGTCCGGTAGAATGGATGAGAATTGAGGAAGATGACATTTTCCGTCTCCGATACAAAAATCGATTTTCTTGGTATGTATCGACGGTTTTGTTTGTGCATACATTTGTCCGGGGTGATTTATTTTATTTTATTTCAATCTTTTTTCCTGCATTTATTCTCTGTATGTTTTCTCTGTTTTTGCTGTTATTACTTTTCTGTCTGCGGTTCAGTTCCGTAACGGTTCAATTGTCCTCAGGGATGGATTTCTAGGGAAAAGTGGCGAGCAGAAGCGATCAATTGAATGCATGACGATGAAGGAAAAGTAAAAGTCAGAGGGAGAGATAGAGAGAGATAGAGAAAAATAGAGAGAGAAAGAGAAAGAAAGGAACAAGTATAGCCAGAAGAGCAGAAGAAGAGAATAGAGGAAGTAAACCAAAACATTAAGGGTTAAACATAAAAATTACACTTTTCATGTGAGAAGAGTCATCCGTTGCGGTTTCACATGACATCCAAATATTAGTGTCTGTGTTTGTGCCTGACAAACACATTACTCAGTAACATGTAATATGTTAGAGTATTAAAGAAAAAATACATGAAAGAAAAAAATAGAGAATCTGGATGCGAGATGCTGGCATGATTTACGATGTGATACCATTCTTTTAATATTGAAGTGCTGATAAACACATACATTAAAACATCTTAGTTTCTTTTATTATGTCCTTTAAAATTTAGAAATCGTCTCGAAAGAAATAAAGAATAGATCCCACCAACGCGCAAGTGACCGCCTTTAGCTTCTTTGACTTCTTTTGAGCCAATAAAAAAGGGAAATTTCCAAAACCCACCACTGCAAAAACCCAAAAAAAAAACAACCACAAAACATAAAAGTTTTTAAATCTCATAAAAAGCACGATGTGGGGCGTGCTATGCCACCAACATTATATTCCTTTCACTCCAGAAACCTCCCTCCAGAGGTATCGAATATAAAATTTAACCTGAAAAAACTTTGCATAAGTTTATTTTACAAATACAATGAAAATAGATTGGACCGAAAAATAGGGGAGGATCGCTTGCGCCTGAGCACCGTAACAAAAGGTCGCATTGTATAAACTCTATATGAAAAATGAAGAGAATCAAAGTAATAAAAAATTTTCATTTTAAAATGTAAAGAACATAAAGCGAAGCCTCAAATGGAAAAGTGTGCGTGTGTGTGTGAGAGAGAGAAAGAGAATGATGTGAAAAGCGAAAGAGGGAGAGCGAGAGGAAGACAGCTTTCGAGACATTTTCCTTTCCGTCCGTCCATAAGAAGCTGACAAACAAACTGAGCAGAAACGTGTTTTCGTAGCAAAGGGTAACAGACGGGAAAGGATAAAATGCGACACGAGTCAAGCACTGAAAGTCTCGCTTTCATGACTGCCATCAGGAAAAATTCTTTACGACTTTGTAAAGGGTGGTTGGTGATGATGGTGATGGTGGTGGTGGTGATGAAAATTATAATGATGATGACGATGATTGTGATGGCTGTGATTGCCGTGGCGGTGATTATGGTAGTGATGATGGTTGTAGTGCTTGCTGATGATCGTTACGGTAGATGATGATGTTGAAAAGGAAATGATGGTAATGAGCGTAAAGGGTTGTGGAAGGGGCTGAAAAACGCTGAGCTATTTTATTGAATGTTATCCACAAACAACGATTCGGAATAAATTTCAACTGATTTGAAATTCAAAATGTTAGCTCCAAAATTTTCGAAAAATATAAAATTCATTTTTGTATAAATTTGACATAAAATGTAATGAGATGAAATACAAAATTGACAAAAGTAATTTATACGATGACATTTTCGCTAAGAACTAAATAAAATCGAATTTTTATGTGAAGCGTATAAGAATAATAAAGAATATGAAAAAAATGGTCCTACAGCTATTTATTTTATTTGATAAAATTCTAAATCGTTTAGTCGGATTCGAGCATTGTTTATAATTTATAATTTATAATGAGCACCAATAATAATTATACTTTTTATGTTCTTGCTCCGAAGGATGTTATCATCATGGCGCATTTACGTAAGCCATTAAAGTAGATTAAGGGAAATTAATTTATTCCATCAAATACAGACGCTTTTACTAATATATTTATTATTAATGCTACCAATTTATTTCAATAATTTTTAGAACTAAAACAACTGCTTCTTTCAGTCTTCGTATTGCCTTCTTTTTCTTCATATTGTCTCCATTATTTATACAAAATTTTTAATAACTATTTCCATAAATGTTTATCTCTACATTTATATTTTCTTCTTTTATCTTCCCTTCTCTCTGTCTCCCTATTCTTATATGAATGCCGCCCTCTATAAATAACTACCGACAACTTATTCCTACCAGCAGCTCAATATGCTGTTGTTGCTGTTGGGAGCTGTCAGAATCCCAAATGCTCCACCTAAGGGTATATACGGTTACTACTGCTTCCCTCCCATTTCTCACCACAAATTACTTTTTAACTCATATACCATTTCGTTCTACCATTTATATATATTTTTCCAATTATTTCACTTAAATCTCTTCCTTTCTTCTTTCCATTTTATCGTTATGTCCTTTACCAATCTAATTGCTAACTTTCACTTTTTAAATGTTATCTCTATCCCTTTTGCTACATCTATTTCTATAAATTCGCAGAGTATCCCCACTGCCCTTTATTGACCTTCTATCTAGTGCAGCCAACTGCCTTCTTTAACACAACTACTCAATTCAATGAACAATTTCTAAAGCTATTTTTTGTATTCAATTTTAATGAGAAAATACTTGTATAAATGCCTTTTTGCTTAAAAAAAGAAAAAATACTTTTTGATAACCTTCTATTGGGGACTCATTAATTTGAGACCTTTAGGAATTTTAATACCTTTAAAATGCTGTATCATCTCTTTGGTCTAATCAAATTCTGTCAGTTTTAATTTATTTAATGCTGTTTATTGTATTTTGTATCAGTCAGCGCATTGAATTCTTTGTTTTTTTCTTATTCCGCTTTCTGAGAGTCCTTGAATTCCCGAATGTCATTCATAGCTTTTGCAATTCCCTCGTAGTGTAAAGATGCGCTATTTTTAATTAAATGACTTCTTTTTGAGATGAAAGTAAATATCTTTAAAAGTGAAATGAAATAGTAGAAAGGGAATATATGACGGATAAATAAAATCTAGTTGGAGAAATAGCTGATTCGAGAAAAAAGGGAGTTAAGAATTTGATTGGAGGGGGGGGGAGGAATATAAAAAATTAGACACTTGTAGAACAAATGGAAGAAATTTAAAGGAAAAGCAAGCAATCAGAAAAGAATTGTTTTTGGGCTAAAAAGCAAAAAAAGGAATAAAATAAAAAATAAAATGTAACGTTTGAGAAAAAATGAAATCAAAGCTTTTTATCTATTCTTTACAAATCGCATTAACACACCAATTCGAGGGCTCACACAATCGCACGCACGTCTCACCACGGCTCATCCCACTCTCACTCGCCAACTCGTATTCATTGGATTTGTTTCAAACAGAGTCACCAAATCTCGGGTAAGGCTACAAGGCCGGATTTAATACAGGCGGTTAAGGCCTGAGTCCCTTCATGCATTTTTAGGCATTGATATTGATTCATTAAATACGTCATAATCAGCCAGTCATCAATAAAAAAGAATTTGCTTAATTTCGGATTTAATAATTAAAATTATTGCTAATGCTTAATGTTTAATGTTTAATGTTTAACAAAAAAATCAATTTGAAATTGTTCGAAATAAATTATTTGAAATATTGAAAGTTTTACCTTAATCAGATGCGATCAAAGATTCTAAATTTGAAATTGTAAAATTTCGCAAATGTTTGAATGCAATTTATTAAATATTTAATTAAAATATTTTTTAATATATGATATAACAAACAATTAAGGGAAGAATAAAGAGGAAATAAAGAAAATTTATGTATTCGCTGGTTTAATCTCTTGACGCTTAACTAAAAGGGCCCGCCAACGAAGGTTTGCCCACATCTGATTTAAATGCCTGCTAAATATTAGAAACGAGCTAACTATGAGAACAAAAATAACAATAACAACAACGACATTTTCAATGAAATGATAGGATTTTTATCAATTTCCCGACAAACATTTTTATTTCGCAACATTTCCTTGCCTTGAGGCAACTTTCGCAAGGTGTTGTTGGAATTGTTGATTTGTTGTTTTTGTTTTATATGCCGTATTTAGTTTCCGTTTGGAACACCGAAGTCGCTTAAATTATTTTAAGTGTGTTCGTGAATTTTTATTTTGATCTTTCCACTTACGGGAAGGTTTTTTGCGAAAGAAAAAATAGAAGAAGAAATTAAGAAAAAAGAAGCTTAAAAAGCCAGCCAAAAAAGGATAGAAAAAGGACGTTAATGGAGGTTGAAAGAAGGGATGAAACTGGCGAAGGGAAGAAAGGAAGTAAAGAATAAAGAAGTATAGAAATCAGTTAAAGGGAAGAACAATTCAAAAGCGTGTTTGACAGTTCAAAATTAAAGAGGATTTTCAATATTTTTGATGGCTGTTGGGAGAGATTCCATAGTAGTAAAGAAGTCTCTCGGCCCTAGAGGGTTGACCTTTAGGGGAGTGATAGAATGGAGAGTGTAGTATGGCAGCAACAAGATAACAGCACACCATTGACTTTGGTGCGTGTGCAATAAAAGTGACGGGACGAGGCGATTTATTTGCTGAAGGCGCGTGAATGAAATAAAATACGATTTATGCATGCTTTGGGTACTTGCGATTATTTTTTTGCCCATTTTGAATAGTGAATGTTCACTGAGTGATAAGAAAAATGAAAAGCTGCAATGACAGGGCACCAATTAAAGGAGAGGGCAGTATTCGAAAAAAGAAAAAAGTTCAAGAGCATTGCACTCAATTTTTTGGAATATAAATATATACTTGATTTGTATTTGGGTTTGTTGTTGTTGGCTTCAATCATAACGAGCACGTATAGGAATAAAAAAATAATGCATATTTTGGATGCTTTGCGCCCCTAATACGCCGCACAATATGTCGATATGTTATGCTCTGTGCGTTTTTTGCATTCCGCTTATATTTTTGCGTAAGTTTATTCTCTGCATGTTTTTCAAGCAAAAAAGTCATTGTTTTCCTTTAGTTTATTGCCGTTTGAAAGGTCTGTCTCTGTTTACTTTCGCTACTTTTCGTTCGTGTTTATTTAAAAGGAAAAATTCGAATTGACATGACTTTGTCTTTCGGCCGCTGTCATTGATGTGATACGCCTGTCACATTCACCCTAGTGGGGTTGGTAGCCTTCACTGACAATTTGATCCATCTGGGAACGAGTGACTAATTCAGTTCTATTTAATCATTCCCTTTCATCCAACTTTTTCTGCTGTTTTTTGCATTAAATAAGAAAATATTTACTTTTTTGCTGTTTGTCAATCGTTCTTTATTGATTTCCCTTTTTTGTGAAGGCAACATTTTTGCGATATTGCAACATTGGACCTTATTAATATAAATAAGATGCCAGAGGACAAATAACATGTTCTGAATTTGTTCATTACTTTTTATTTATGTGAAAAAGTTTTGTCATGTTGACGAAAATTGTAATGTCTAAGGGATATTTAAGGACGTAAGGAATAACAAAATTTTAAGAAAAATTGGAAATATTTAAGGTGATTATAAAAATATAAAAAATTATATCCCAAAAAATTATGTAGTTTTTAACAAAAAACATAAATCGCCTTTCGAATTATTTGAATTTCTTCATCTTCTAGAGTCCCCTCTTTTCCACTTATTCCTGTCCATTGCCCTTTTTCTGCTGCTTCACATAGTCAACGTAAATTTCATTCTCTTGGCGAGACTAAACGCACGAATGCTTTGCATAATTCGTAATGTCTTCATTTTGTAGCCATTCACTTGTTTCCCCTTCACGCGCATTAATTGATAATTATTTATTTATTTATTTATTTATTTCTAACAAAATTGTGTTCTTGAAACATTAGAGCAAAGGTTTGGAATGAAGAAAAAATTGTTGTTAACAGTTTCTTAATAACAAAAATGGTTTGTACATTTCTTTTAGAGAAGGCTCTAGCACAATTTCGTGACTCTTGAGCATTTGTTTCAATAAATTGCATTCATTACAACAAAACCACTTAATTTTCAAATTCGCGTGTTAGTGTTGGTGTGACGATTAAAAATCTGTTTATACCGGGAATGAAGGGGAACCATCCATTCCTTTAGATCCATCCATTCCTTTACTTATTGGATACAAAGTAAGGAATTATTATTGGAGCAGAAATATCGATCACAAAAAATGGGAAAAGTTATATAAAGATAAATATAATAAGAAAATATAATGAAAATGTAAATTAATACAGTGATTATATTTTTGTACTTATATATAATTATATTATATAACCGACTAATGTAATTGAATATAAGGGAAAATTTTCTAAAACGGAATATATGAAGGAAAAAATTGAATAAAAGAACGAAAAAGAATATTAATAATTTTAAGATATAAAATAAGAGAATATTTTATTAAAACTAATCAAAAAATTTTATAAGTAGAAGTTAATTTAAAACCACTATACAGGTTTTCTGTTACTTGCCAGTCTTTTCATTATGTTTAAGCTTGGGAGGGCAAGATGCTCAATGAAAAATACATCTTAGGGAACTAAAGTAAAGCTTGAGTGAAGCTGAAGAAAAAATATTACCTTAAAATGCTTTTCTTATTTCGTCCAAAATATCCATCTCCAGTTTTTGTGACATTTTTTCAAAGAAACCCAGCATAAAATATGAAATAAACATTTTTGGTAATAATGATATTAAATTATTATTATATGTAAACAAATTTCGAATCGAATTTTTCATTTTACTCGAATTTTTCATTCTCTCGAATTTTTGCATTTTACAGTATTTATTAGAATTAAAATTGAATTCTTGTAATTAAGTTAATGTGGTTTATGCATTGTGCAAAGAGATATGTGCTACGCTAACAGGATTTTCTCGAATAATCTCAAATGATCGCGTGAAGGTATTTAATTGGGCTGTCGAGGCTACGATGAGTTAAAATACCGGTGGATTAATTGGGGAGCGAAGGAAATGTATAAAATAGTAATGAATTATGAAGTGCGTTGATTATTAAAAAATTTTATGAATAATAATGAATGGAATTTTTCAAATAGTATCAAAATTGATGGCGATGCGCATTGACAGCCAGACATACTTCAACTTCAATTTCGCATTGGTTTTACTCTATATATGTGGGAGCGTCTTTGCAGATGTGGTAGGTGAATACAATTGTTAGTGGGTTTCTCTTAGCGTTCGTGTTCACAATTGCATTCGTGTTCGTGTTGGAAAGTTTCTTGCATTCGTGAATAAAGGAAAAAAAAACGATCAGACCAACTTGCCATTAAATTAAAATGGAATCGTAAAAGTATTTAAACGAAAAGAATGCACTTAGCTTTTACAATCGAATTCTTTTTCTTCTTCACCTTCTCTGTAATTTTAATCTCTCTTTAAATCTGAATATTAAAAGTGTTAATTTGGCTTTTATCGACATTGCCACATTGTTGCAAATGTTGCGAATGCACGCATCCGTTTCCGGAATATCATATAAAATCGGTGGCAATAAAACATTCAACAAAAAAAAAAAACCGTTGGTTCTGAATTAATTTGAAAAGTTTTATTAACAAATTAAGAAAGAACCACACTATTGGATCACGAAAGTTTTTATAAGAAATAAATTCAACACTCATTGTAGAATTGGATTTGTTGTATAAATTTTTATTTTGACTATAATTGCGCCTTACTCAGTATGGTCTCTGCCTTTTTATGATATTCGTTGCAGACGAAATCGCAATTTATAATATTTTGTCAGACGACGCAAGTAATTAGATTAAGCAAGACACGAATTTATTTGAAATTAATACGAATTGTGGGCAGATTAAATTCTCAAATTGGACTGAACAATATTTTCAAGTTGATTCCAATGAAACCTTTTTCTAGATCAACTGAATGCATCCAAGCTTTCCCTAAATCTAACTAAAATTTTTCTTATAGGTTTCCAGAATAAAATTATATTAGATTTAAAAAATTTTGATCAACGATTTATTTAAGAATTCGTTAGATGATAAAACCTAAAAACCAGGTGTATGATCTCGTTAAATGATTAAGTTTTGTGTATGAGAATTAATTCTGTAAAACGTGGAATGCTTTATGAAGATTTTATGATAGCTTTATTGGATTATAACAACAATAACAACGACAAAGTAACGAGTAACAACAACAATTAAAACAAGACTGCGAACCATAGGAGTTAATACGCTGGTAATATCCGATGATTTGATAAAATATCGTATTAGAAATCAGATAGAAAATTTCCTGCTTCTAACATTGTAAAAAACTTGAAAAACTCTAGTCTGACGGGTTTAACTGAATGGTAGTCGATGGTCAACGTTGTGATTGAAGATTGTTGGGAGTACGGAAGGTGTGAAGTTAAAAGGGGTACGTTGCATTATGGTTAGACATTATTTAGAAATTAAGTTAAATTAACGACGTGGCGTATTATTAAGTTTTAATAATATATAATTTTTACTTAATCAACTTAACGCGTTGTCGGCTGGAGTTGAAAAACAAATCAGTATACGTTAATGCGTTTATGACTAAGGCTGAAGCAGATATGAAGCCAAGAGTCTTAAGAGACTTACAAGGCAGCAAAATTATGTGACATATTTTTTTGAATGCATGGCAATTTTTTTTGGATGCATGACCCTAAACAATTTTTTAATTAAACTTTGTAGGTTTTATAATTTTTAATATTTTTACAGCTTGTTAAGAAAAACTATCCATTAAAGAAAATCAAATGGAAAAAGAACGAAAATTAATTAATAATCCTATTTTTGTGCTTCTATTGTTTCTTTTCTCTTCCTATTTTATATTATTATTTGCTTAGGATTGCCTTCAGCGCTTCAAGCCAGAGATATATACTTTTCTCCGGCTGGACGATCACTATTGTTTACGCATTGCTAGCATTGCTAAAGTCCTAATTAATGCTAACTAAAAGAATGGCTACTACAATTTTTATGTTATTATTTTTTTCTATTTTATATCATAAAGAAATTTGTATGTAATTAATTAAATTATTTCACGTAAAATGAAAGAGAAAGAAATGCTTAAAATTTTTATAGAGAAAGAAATTTTTATTGAAATTTATAAGAATATGGAATTGAAAAAAGGCTTGCATGAATCGAAATACATTGGAAAAAGTTAAAACAAAAATTGTGAATTTCAGAAAATATAAAGACAGAAATATGGAATATGGGAATTTTCTAGAAGTCTTAAAGTAACAATTAAAATTTGTTCAAGAAATGCATGCGCTAATATATGCAGTGTTTATTAAGTACTTTCAGTTAAATAAGCCATGCACTTTTAGAAAAGTTAAGTAAACCGACAATTTAACAGTGTTAAATATGTAGGAATAAATTTGTAAACAGAAGACTACGGAAACAAACTCGATTGCCTGACCAGTGGATTATTTTCGCCCGTGCGTTTTGACACAGCCAGAGTTAAAAATAATGAAGTTAGTGAAAGCCGACAAAGTTTTACAACAACGTTTTTATTCTGGTGAGTTGTTGAAAAATAGAATTTTATGAAGAAAAATCAACCCACTAATAGTTACCATTGTGATTGTTATTTATATTTCTGCTATCGTTGCATACAGTATCTTCATAGCAACAATCAGAGATATCATTGCCATAATGGCACTGTCAGACCCTACAACGTTACCGTCTTGGAATAGTTACCCAGATTACGTGTTACTTCATGTACACGGAAATGACAAATAGAAAGATGGTCGAAATAAATTATCATCAGAGACGATAGCGTGCTAGAAGTCAGCGGATACGTTCGTAATTAGCGAGTATAATTGTAAGGTGTATTGATATTTAAAAGAAGATGAGGATGGTCTTTACTTCGCATCATACCCGTACCCGTGGTCTAGTGTTGGCACTGGTGAAATAAATGAAAGAATGAATATTAATTCACGAAATTATAAAGACATAAACAATATCGTTGAGGGCTCGAATTAGTCTCTAATTTTCGTAACAGTTTTCTTAATTACGAAATGTAGATAATGTCATGTTATCATAATTTCGAGATAAAACGTCTCGTTATGATAGAAGAGTGTCTGTCTGTTGGAAATTATTTTATTTTACTGGATTGCTTCTATCATGAAAGCCTGTATAGTTTCATGCTAAAGTTGTGTCAAAATATTTCTTTAATAATGCCTATGATAAAAATATATTTAACAATTTTCTTTTGTTTCCTAAACAAAAAATTTCACTTTACCAGAATTAATTTTGATTATTTTTCCCAAAATCCATGGGATTATACTAAAATTCTTCGTGTATCCACTAGAATAGAAGAAATTTAATTCAAATTGGCGACGATTTTGATTTTGTTATAAAAATTTATAATTGTTATACCTTTTATTTTGTTATTTACAATTGGTAATATTTTATAATTGTTAATTAATTGTTATAAAAATTTAGCTAAAATATTTAATTGAGTTAAATACTCCGAAGCCTTACGAACCGTTCGCGACCGTATTACGTATATTAATGCACACCACTATCTGACATTTAAGGCTTTTATACGAACGAACGAAAGGACGTATTCAAATGAGTCTGAACCCGCAGTATGCTTAAAGTTTCCACCATTGAAAATTTCCAGTGCAAAGAGAAATATTTTCCAATATTTTAAAAGATTGTTCATGCGCAGGCTTTTCCTGATAAGACTTACTTGCAGTAATATATATTCAAATTAGTTTAAAATGATAGATGGTTTGAGAGAGAACCGAGAGCCGTTAATGTAATGCTCTCCTATGAAATTTTGTCCATTATTTTTTATTTTATTTAATTCTCACGCAATACAACCCTTTTTCGTTTTAAGAATTTCTCTAATGGAGAAGTCTGCTGTGTTTTCCTTGAACCCTTTTGCTGAACTTTTAGTACTCTCTTTCTAAATTGTAACCCTTTCTGCTGTTTAATACCCTACTTTTTCTAACCCCTTCTCGCGTTTTTTAGCAATCTCTGGGTACTTTTTTAGTAAATTTTAGTAGAAAAAATGTATGGTATTGCCAAGATGAAATTTTACGAAAACGATTTTCAGTATTTTCGAAAAGTGCTAAAATGTATAAATATTTTTTATGATTTTTTCATCTGTTTAGTTTAGTTCTAAATGTTTTATCGAAAGTATTATAAGGATAACATATTTGAGAATCGGTAATAGCATATTCAAAATTATTGAGAATACTGAGCGAAGGAAAAGTGTCGGAACTAAGCAAGATGTGCTTTCACAATCAGTGAAAGTACCTTTAAAGGGAACGACCCTTTAAAGTATCGCAAGAGAATTTATCTCCTCTCAATCAACAGATCATTAATTTATTAATTAATTAGTTAGTTTCTTTATTTCAAGATTGATTACAGGATGATCGTTTAAAGGCAATTAGCAATTCAACTTAAACAAGTAAAAAAGGTAACTTCGGACGGACATCGCAAAATCCATTCAGTAGGTGATTGTGAGTAATAATAAATATACCTTTCTATACCTTTCACGCCTCCTTTAATGTATTTAGAGAGAAGCACAAAGTGTATATGCAACATCCTTTTAGGTGCAGGGTATTAAGAGAACCAGCGCCACAATATTGCTAACGTTTATTGTTTTTATTATTGTTTGCTGTTGAAATGATTGAATGACACAAATATTGATGAGACAAGCTGTTTCTTTCTTTAAGTAATTTTTTGAAATTTTCGCAAAAACGTTTAGAAAATGTCGTAGATCGGCAATAAATGAGTAAAGGAGGTAGGGTGATATCAAGGGGTTGCTTGGTGTATATAAGAATAAAGATACTGAAAAATACCGACGCGTATTGCGATTGTCTGAAATCATTCCCATCGCGCCAACCAGTCGGGAACACATCATTAGATTAGTTTATGAAGATCATCCAGTTTGTGTGTTTCGAAGGGGTTGAAGAGTAAAAATGTAAAATGGTTATGTATGGAGCAAAAACTGGGCTTGCCTAGCTCGATCGTGTTTCTTCTTCTGCTGCTTCTCGTTCTTCTTTTTCCATTTGTTAAGTTCCATTCCTGAAACAACACACAACAATCCTCTTGAATATTGCTTGAGCCACTGGAAAAAAAAATCATTGAGATAAATTATGAAAGCATTAAAATAATTTACAAATTAAATACAAGAAATTAAATAGACATTCGTGGCGACAGGAAAAAAAACGATGTTCAAACGTTTTCCAGGAATACGATCGAGTGAGTAATGTTAATAAAACTGGCAATAAATTAACCAGAGAAAAAGACGCACAACACAGAAGAATCAACTTGTCAACGATGCACCATATGAATGCATAGATGGCATTATCTATAGAAGTAGTTGGCTTTCGGAAATCGGGTAGTAGAGGAAGGTGTCATAGCTGTTGCCTCAACCGTCGCCATCCTGGTTTTCCTATGCAACTTTTTACAGCAAGCCGTAATTCATGAACGAGCTTGCAAACGATCAATCGAAAGATCGATCAACATCCAACATCACCTCAGTAAGACATGCATGGCATATACAGAAATTTACATTGGGGAAAACGAGATAGTCCCGTCCTATCGTCGGTTTTTGTGCACTTTGTTACATCCTGTTTTCCACGAAGACGGTCGGCTACATTCAGATTTTGGAATTCCGTTCAGAAATGTTTTAAACACTTAATGAGCCTCAATTCATGATTAATCTCGGCTGGTCGTTGTGACTGCTATTTTATGTTATCTTTTCATAATTCTAGATCTCAGAGATGGTGAGAATATAATTCTGGATTCTAGTTGTCAACGATCGCCGAGAAAATAATTTGCCGGATTTTCAGACGGATCTATTATTTTAGTCCATTCGGTCTGGGGCTTGATTTTATAATATAATATTAATAAAATATAATTTTATATATTTTCTGCAAAACCAGAAGATAATCTCAATTTACTTAAAAAAATTATGAGCTGGAGTGCGATATTTATGCATCATCAAATTTTATTAAAAAAAAGAATTAAAAATCCCAACATCCAATTTTGTCTTAAAAAACTAGACCTTGTATTTTCAAACTCTTTGAAAACTTGTTAAAAATCATATTAACTCCGATATCGGTCTGATGATCATTACCAAGCAATGATCTTAACCAATTTACTTGTGGTGCCAAACGATCCCATGGAATAAAATAAAAATTGCATTCTATGCAAATCCAAGAAATACTTTTTCAAGATCGCAACAATCGGTCGATCGATCGTACCGAATCCTCGAATCGATCTCTATCATATTTGCCAATGTTACCATGCCAAAACAATTGCCATTTGATTTGCATAAGAATTCGCAGTTGATCGGTGTTTGAGTTGTGCGCAGCGAACACCGAGTAGCAGCGGGAGCAGCAACAGCTACAGAAGCGGTAGCAGTACCCACGAAATGACTTAACGGCCAAACGGACAGACGGCAATATTTAAGTCATCTGTTATCGAAGTTGTAGAAAAATTCAATCAGATAATTTGGGAACTGTATTGAAATGATTGCCTTTCTTGTTATTGTTATTGTTGGTTAGTTAGTTGGTTGGATGGTCGGTTGGTTGCTTACGTTTAATCAAATCGCGTTCGTATTTTTTGATACGATTTTGGCTGTTTTTATTTGATCGCCGATAATCGACAAACGACTGATCTATCGATCGACCAACTGATCGTGCATATCGTGTCCATGTTAAGTATTGTACGATGTTCTGTCGGTCGCCCGTTTGTGAATCAATCGATTTATATGGAAATCGTAGAAATGACTATAAGAGTAAATACATATCGTGACAAAATAATTACTCGAACAATTTGCACAATTATTGTCAAGATCATGCTGAGACTAAAACAACTGACATCTCGCTGACAACGAGATTTCAACGCGTTTCACGAATGGAAAAATATTGAAGAGTAGAAAATAAAGGAATGATTTTTATTTTTAACTCGAATTAAGTTAATTAAATCGGAGAGAGAGAGAGAGAACGATGGCGAGTATTTGATTAAAGGATTGCGGATCTTTCTGACAGGAATCAGTCCAGATTATCGTTAATGGAGTCGATGATTTTTCATTTCATTTCATTTTTGCACAACAAAAAGTGTTTCCCAAGAGCTATTATTATTTAGTAGCTCGACGAGCTTCTGATAAATGATCAGTAGGAGAAGAGAACTAAGAAGAACGAGGAAGAAACAGTGAAGATGCAGAAGCTAAAGTCTTGACAGCAACCGCAATTAGTACCTCATTCACAGCTGGTCTTCACAGCGTTTGTTATTGGAATTGAAAAAAAGATTAAAAGTTGGCCGATCGATAAAAATCTAGAGATCTTTAAAATTACAGTATTTAAAAAGGACAACAACAAATCTATGAATTTTTACAACAAATTTATAAAGTTGTTTTTAAAGGGCAAATTGTCAGAATTTTATAATTACTAAGTTGCAGCGGGGAGGATCCTTTAAGTAGAGCTAGCACAAAAATCGCATTGCGAATTTGGAAACAAGTTGGGTAGGCTGTGGAGAATGAGTAAGGTTAAGGAAAACGTAGGTGTGTAGTAATTATAAAATGTAAGATAGCGGGGATAGAGGACTCCAAAGTAGATGCAGTGAGTGAGAAGTAATACCACAGTTAAAATTATACCACAGTCGTTTGCTAGAAACCATTAAGAAATCAATAATAAGCAGCGATAGATGGCTTTAGACAAAAAGGAGGGGAGTTCACATTTAGATATCCTTGAATTTCAGCTTGATTGAGACGTCTTTAGTTTTAGTATTTTGTTTTTACGGAAACTAATGTTATTTCACTTTAAAATTCGAGAAGTTGTCAAGACTAAACCAGGAATTTTCTTGATAACTAATACTTCTCGGAATAAGCCAAAGCAGTATATGGAAAAAAATAAGATTAATTCCAATACATTCACAACAACCTTTATATATCTCCAATCAGGCGGGAGCATTCTAATCTCTCCATAAGAGTTCAATGTGGTTTTATTGAGCTTTCTCAGGAGTTTCTTATTTTTATTCTTATTCTGTTTGGAAAAATCGAAAATGTTCTCATTAAAATTCTCATTAAAAATATATTTGTAGTATTAATATTTATAACGATCGAACGAATATTTTTAAAAGACATTCGTTAAAATTTTACTTATTTGTAGAACGTTTCAAAATGGATGACTCAAAGCAATTAAAGTCATTATTTTTGCAATATTTAGTTAAGAATAGTTTGAATATTGATGAAGAAAAGTAAAAAACAAATAAGTATTACGATATTAACTAGGTAGTCTAATAATAATAATGATAATAATAATAGTAATAATAACAAAAGCAACAACATATCTGCTAGTAGTTTTCGATAGAACAGTCACAATTACATCAACCAAAACTTCTCTGCAAAAAAGGTGATTTCTTATTAACAGCACTTGCAGTTGCAACAACAACATCAACACAATAACAGTGACAAGAACAACGACATCAGCAGCCTTTGATTGTTGTTAAGCAGCTGAAACAAAAAAAAAGATGCAAAAATATCGAAAAAAGTTAACAGACATTAATGGCAGCTGTCTGTCAACGATATCCAAGCAACAAACAAACGAACATTATAACAAAAAACAACAACAACAATGTAATGATTATTTTTATTACAAAACAAAGGTCATTTAATGGTCTAAAGCAGTTGGCTAGTCTAAAAGTCCACACAGTTAGTCAATCATTCCATAAGTCAATTATTCATTCGATCATTTGACTTATGGAATATTCTAGTGGCGTGTCATGTTTTTTTTAAACTTTAATCAATCGATCGATTAATTGTTGACAATCTTTGCAATGCAAAAATGACATTAGTTAATAAATACAAAAAGAAGAGGAAGAAGAAAAGGAAGATGTGGCAAAGAGGTGATTAGAAACAGATTTACGTTTTGTACTGACGTCTGACGGCAGCTGTTGTTGGAAGACTGTTGTCAATCAACCGACAGAGAGACAACAGCCTCCACCTCTTCACTGCTCGGGATCGTGTCGGTTGTTTTCGGTGTCCGTCAAATATTTTTCGTTAATTTACAAAACCTTTCGAACTGACTGAATCTGAATGTTAATAAGACACGACATGTCACGCTACATGCATCATTATAACCAAGATCAACATCGGTACCATTACGAAAATGTTGGACGTCATCACCTATTTTAATATTATTATTATTAGCAAAGTTTTATTGAACCTTTTTCTTATTATTTTCTTATCCATTATTTGAATTTTCGACTTGGCTTTTGTTTTTAACTTCGTTGACCATTGAGTGGTCGATCGTTCGATCGGATTGATCGGTTGAGTGTATTTGAATGCGTTGCTGTCACGGGAGACGTATGTACGTCTGCGGCAACGTGTGAATGAGGCAAAATGCATTTGCATTTTGATTGACAGTTTACTTAAATTAATTTTTTTTCATAAATGCTTGACTGGTCCCACCTATTTTTATGGTAGGCACCATATTTGTCAAACGAAGGTCTCCAATTAATTTGCAACGACATTGCAGGCGACAATGAATCAATTCTCTATGTTTGTACTTAAGTAAATACTGAATAATTGAAATCCTGTTTTTATTTTATTCGTTTCTTTGTGTTTGTTTGTGAAAACAATAAAAAACGCCATAGCTTAAGTTCATGGTTTTCATGCAATTCTTTCGATTTTATGGCACAAAGTAAACAGTAAGAAAGGCAGACAAGAAATAGAAGGTTTACAAAAATGATCTTAGAAATTTTTTGTAATATAAAGTTTCAGCAATTACAGCGTCTTCTAGTATCAAGAATTGCGAGGAAATTTAGGAATAAATAAATATATACATTTTCAATTGCATATGAAGAGTGCGGATCGTGTTGTTTCACTCAAAATTAACTAAGTTTTAAAATATCTTACAATCAAATCTCTTAACACGTTGAGTATTTCGAACCGCTAACGCCATCTAGTTGTGACACAAGGAATTAGAAACCAATTGGAAACTTTATGTTTTTTATGATAATAGTAAAAGTGCTAAACCCTTTCCACCCCTTCCCCCAAAAAGGATGCATCAAAAGAGTTCTAAAAAGAGGCCTGCATGCAAATCTTTCATGAATACAGAAAGGGAAGAATGGAAAGAAAGGGTTGAAACTAAGCAGAGAGGCTGCTTTGAAAGGGTTGAAAAAACTCAGTAAGAGTTTGTTAACGAAGCGTTCTATAAAAAAATTGCTCCCTCAAAAAATTGGTTTTTTTGTTTGGAAAGGAATATCTTTGTCAGTCTTCATTTCATGCATTGAAGAGAGAAGATGCTTACATCTTACTTAAGTTACAACTTCTTTATAATTACTAAAAAAGAGGTAAATTTATTTATTTAAATACAAGTGAGTAAAAAAAATAAAGAAGTCGCTTTTGAGAAAAACAATTTAATGTTGTAACGAATTTAAAATAAAAATGAATTTAACCAAGAGTTAGTAATTTTTTCAATTCATGTTCAGGTTGTATCAAGTCCATAAAAAGGAGGCTTCTTGTTTCCTATTTTTCATATCCATATGGAAGGAAACTGCAATCGTTTATAACTTTACCGAAAGATTTGGGAATATTCAGATATTCTGACTTATCATCACGATGATATCTTATTTTTCTTCTCGCAATTACAAGACAGTTATTGCGATGATAAATTAACCTGTGGACACCAACACGTACGTAATGAAAAGGTAAAGAATTGAGACTGATTTGGAATATTTTAGTAGCATTTATTTGATCTGGCTTCTTCTCGCTATTTTTAAGGCATTTTAACCAACTGAAACTGGAGAAGTAATGAAGGTACGCAATATTACGTCGACTGATTTCATTCAACCAATTTTAATTGATGTAGTCTTGCTTTTACTGTGCTAAGTGTTTAGTGCAAGTCTCCAATTTAACGACTTCACTACTACTGTGGATATTAAAGTGCTTGAATATGACTTACAAATATCAAAAGTGAGTGCATTCATATATAAATTCAGTTTCGCTATTAGTAAAACTATTTAAATATAACGCGAAGAAAGAATCCCGTTTTGATTCAGTAACCCAAGTGAATTGAATCTATCATTCACCTGCGTTTACTCACGACTGACTTAGTTTAGTTGTAAGTTATTTTTTTATACTCACGAATCATTCAGTTCACACTCGTGTTATTTAAATGACCCACGAAGAATTCAATAACTCTACAAGTGAACTTACGAAAATGCAATCAGATGGAACGGAAAATAATAATGAATCTAATGATTTACCCAAACAAATGGAATATTCTAGATTTGAGGCTAAATTAATTCATCGTAATCCTATAATTTTTCCTTTTAAAAAGCAGAAAATGACGTAAGCCCAGATTTTAGTTAAATCTGGGTTTGCTGCTGTCTGAGTAATTGTGAAATTATTACGAAATTGTCGATAATTAAAACTCGAGACTTTATTAAAATTTCAATAAGAGAAATAATTTATAAATATTAAATTTCTCGCCAAAGCAATATTTTTCAAATAAATAAAAGACTCTTAACTTTTTCCCACGGAATACTAATTAAATTTTTCCTGTTTCGGTTTTCCATTTTGTATAAAATTATAATTAATTTTATGGATAACATAAAATTTTGCAAAATATCTGGACGAGAAAAATCTCACTCAATACTTGAAGAGCATATCAAACACCGTTAAGAAGAACAAGGCAATGTTATAAAAACTTTGAACATTTTTTTTTTCTTATTTTCGTAGGAGGAAAAGAGAAGTAAGAGGACAATTGAAAACCGAACAGTGGAAAGACAGGGAGAGGAGAGTGCAGAGGAGCTCTAAAAAACCTGGTTTGTCAACGTTTAGCAAAATGAATGTGGCTTAAATTGTTTAGATCCATTTTTGGAATTTACATAGACGCATTTAGACACAGCGCTTGACGATTGGTTGGACTCGAGGACTTATGATGGATGTATTTAATAATTGACGCAATCGATAATGTTATTGGTGCTGTAACATTGTTGTTGTTGCTGCTGTGGCTTTCAGTATTCGTATTGTTGGGGCTGTTCTAATGACCGTGCGTGTGTATGCGTGTGTTTGTGGGTTTTGTTGATCATTCAGGAAGGTTGGTTCTGTTCGCGCGTTCCTTAACGTTCGAGCCAACGATCGTTTGTGATCGTTCAATAAAACGTCTAAGTCAGCACTTCGATCGTGGGAAAATGATCGATTTTATTACGATTGAAGGCTTTTTACTCCATTTGTTTTATGTTTCTATTTACACTGCCGATAGATGCAATGACAAACTCGATTAAAATATGCTGCAAATGGAAAACATGGCATTTTTTACATTTGCAATAATACAAGCAATTGCACCAAACACTCGTAATTCTGAATTTACGCAGATGCTTTAGATAACTGAAAACTAATGCAACTACTTAAATACTAATAAAAATCAGCAACAACAACAACGTCAACAACAATACCGACAAAACCAACCATAATCGTCAACAAATCGTTTGGCGTTTCCATGAATTACAATCTTAATTTTTGTCATAGATTTCATTGCTTAAGCGACAGCCTCGAAACAAGTGCGGCTATCGTTACGTTAAAGTATCTGTTAACGATTTGGTCAAATGAGCAACATTGCAAATATGCTTTAGCTTGACCATTTTGGTAATCTTTGAATATTAATATCGTCGAGATTGGTGTTGGTGTTAGTTTTGACTATTATTGCTTCTAATGCTGTTGTCGCCTTTGCAAACAGTTTGATGATGTTGCTGTTGTTGTTATTTGGAAATAATTTTGATTTAATCTGTAGTTGTTGTTGGTGTTCTGCTATTTTTAATTCGAAGGTTTTAGCCATTTCCAATTAATTCGTTTTAGTTTTGTCATTCTAACGTTCATTCTTTTTAGTATTTTCAAAAGTCGTTTAAGATTACATAAAAAACTAGTTTTAAATCAAACACTTAATTCCCTACGGGGTTACCGTTTAAAATGTTGATGAAGTTGAGGAATTTGTGACGATTTCGACGACCCAAGAAATGAAGGAAGAAAAAGGTTCACTCATTTATAAATTTAATTGGAGATTTAAAAAGCTTAAAATTTCTCCTGATGAAGACAAATATAATGGAAATACTATTTTATTTATATTTATTTTAATATTTTATTAATATTTCTTGTAAATAATTTAATGGAAAAATTTTTTAATAACAAAATTTTTCTTCTATAAGATTTCTTTATCATTTAGGAGACGATAACCCATAATATTATAATTGTCATTACTCCGTATATTTTTCATGTCATCGAGACTATCATCGTCATCATTGGAATATGTTTGCAACGAAAATGGCAACTTGATGACGTTCACCGAAACAGCCTTAACAACGACAATTACGCGCCAATAACGATCAAATCAAAATCGGGCTAATCGTGGATTAGTGCGCATCACTAATCCTACGCTATGAGCCGCATATATAACACATAAAGTAATACCTTAAATACCGCCAAACAAGAACAACAACAACAACTGCAACTTTACTCCATTTTCGATCAGGGAGAGACGATAATGGTCAAAGTAACCAACCGGCCCTAAAATGGGCAGAAAATGGATAAGAAACATTGACAAAAACACAATTGTCAACACTGCAATATAATTTAAGAAGGAGAAAAAAATGGTTTCTATTGAAATTCAGATCCGATCGTGGCGGCACCAGGACGAATTAAAGCGGCCAGCAAAAGCCGCAAAAGCAATCCATCGTGATGGTTATGGAATGATTACTGCACGGTAATGCATAATGATAAAATGATGAAACGGATGGGTGGATGAACGGATAGAATACTCTACCTGTCGCTACAACGCCGGCCTTATTTTTTATTATAATTGCGTGTGATTGATTTGGTTTTTACAAAGCTTTGAAAGGCTCGCTTTTGGTGCGCAAGATAACACGATTGACAGAAAGGGTAACGACGTTCAGATGACAAAATCGTAAAAGGTGAGAAAGTAAAAAGTGTGATATGTTTTAAAACCTTTTGAATTTTCAGAAAAGGTTTCCAGCAGAATGTAATGATCGAATGAAGATTAAAAGCGCCAGAAAATCCTAGTTATATCAAATTCACTACGCTAGCATGTAACATGTAGGTGAGTGGGTGGAAAATATAATTGTGTTTAATATTTTATTGCGTTTTTGTTATATTTTTAGAATTAGCATAATGTTTCAAATTTAAATCGAATAAAACGGTGTCAAATAAATTCTTCGACGACATTGGTGGCAAAGAAGTGACATCAAAGTGCCTTTCAAAAACTTTCTCCGTTTCGTTTTGAGTTTTTAGAATTGTTGTAGCAAATTCAAACATTATATTGAAAATATATCGATGGCTCTTGCATTTTGCCGATATTACCAGGAAACACATCCAGAAGGCACGAATTTTCCATTAAGATGAAATCATTATCATCATCACTAATGATGAAAAACATAATAATTTAGTTTGTTGTTGCGAATAATAGTAGTAGAAATTCCATAAATACCAATTCCATACATACAATTCCATAAATACCAATTTTTATGAGATTATAAAAATTATAGCATTTCATATTTATTTCCTCTGTTTGCAAACAGTTATTTTAAGAATAATTCGATAACTAAGAAGAAGAAGAGTAAAAAGAAAAAGGCGACTAAAGAACGTAGTGAACGATACAATTGTAAGAAACAAATTTAAATAAGAATTGTATTAAACCCTCGCTTCTAATTAACTGTTCATGTTAATGAAGAACGAAACGAATGGAATCATCGTACTCGAGAGTCGTGTCTACATTGTATCTCCGATATTTGCAGTTTGCGTGTTGACTCATTATTTTGCTCATTAGTTGCCATTTAGTTGCGTACAAGTTGCTTAGAAATTGCTTATAAGTTGGGTAACAAACTATAGACTAATCCTGATCATTCGCACCCTTTCACTGATACTTTATGTTATAATGTCACAATAAATCTGACTTTTCCTCCTAAAATGCAATGTTTGTGCGTTCAGTAATAGTGCCGTTGCACGGGTTGATGACCCTGGTGGATTTTGTTGGAGTAAATTGTCTGTTGCCAACAAGTTACATAGTAAAGCTTTTAATTTGTTCGAGAAGCGAAAAATTAAAGAGCATAGAGAAACATTATTGAGTTTTGTAGAAAGAGTTCTTCAAAATTATGTTTAAAACAGACGATTACACTTTAAGTTCTGAATTCGCAGACAGACGGACAAAGGTTTTAAATCTTCGACTTATTTATTCTAGAAACGCTTTCATCAAAATCATTCCATAGTAGTTTTATTTGACTAACATTGACTTTTTTCGTTTATATAAATTTTCTTCTGCATTCTGTCCGTGAAAGACTTTAAAAGTCTCGGTTTTACAGTGAGTAATCCACAATATCCATAAGCGGGTGAAACAACAACAAAAACAAAAACAATAACAACATATTAAAATATATTGCGGTACAAAAAAAGTTATGACAAGCGTATAGGTAGTCGAATGGAACAATAAGTTCGCAGAGGAATTTAATAAGAGAGAATAAATCGCGGAAGAATGGTCAGCGGGTGGTCGAGCTCAAGGGGGAGCGGGGGGAGGTGGGTTGTGCATAAACATAATCTAAGTATTTGTTAATTTGCAACATATACAAGATGGTGGTGAAAGATTGATCTACTTATTCCATTATTTCTAGAAATGGTAACAGCATCCACAACAACAACAACCAGTAACTGTAAGATTTCTAAATTGTATACATCAGATTCACATGAGTCTAACAAAAAAATTAAAGTGAATCGAAGTGGACCGTATCGAAAAGCTCAAAAATAGTGTTCCAAAGAGAAAGGCAATGATCGAGATTTTCTTTCCTTTACTCCCGCGGTTTTCCTATCCTGTACCTCATTCTCCCTTTCTCTCTTTCTCTCGTTTCTCACAGCTGAATTATAATATTCGTAGATATTTTATCTAAGATATACCGACCTATACTTTATCAATTGCATTCCAATTAGTCGTTACCATGCTCTGTTGCTGGGAGCGATCACACTGGACTCGCTCTGCATTTTATATCCGCATCTGTATCTGTGCCTGTGTATCCAGATTTTGCCTGCATAATTTTCAATCTTGCAACTTGTTAGTGTGTATGTGTGTGCGCATATTTGTGCATATCTATGTGTGTGTGTGTTCTGCCCGTTTATCGGTTTATTTGTTCTAGCAGCCAAAACGTTCTACTCACCAGATTGGTCTGTTTGTTGCTGCTGTTGTTGTTATTTGCTATTTGTGTTGTTGTTGTTATTATTGTTCTAGTTATTCGTGTATTGCTTTTGTTGCTAGTGTAGTGATCATGTTGTGATGTTAATAAAACATGTGTTTATCTTATTCCATTGTATTTTTTGTGAGCGCGATCATCGGTTTTGGTTGGATTTGAAATTGAATTTGATCATTCGTTCGTTTCTTCTCTTTCTTGCTTTTGTAACTCTGCTGTTCAGCTTTAAGCTGCTTTTTTTACTAACGAGGCTCCGCCTGGAAGCTAAGCCAATCTCGAACAACTTCATAAAACGTGAGTTTTTATTTAAAAACAACTCTTCGCAATATTTTGCATTTGAGTGGGCTGTAGTTGTTTTTGTGTTTTTTGTGTGTCGATGTGGTTTAGTATTGTGTGTAGTATTGTATTAGTATAGTTTGAGTTTGGTTTTTATTTGGCGTTGGGGGTGGCGCTCTTTTGGTACTTCTCATACAAAATGGACGGATTAGCTTCAATATATTTTGGTGTGTAATAATGAGAATTTTATTTATAAGAAAACAACGAAAATAATTAGAAACTATAAAAAAATTATAAATTACGAATTAAAAAATATGCATTTATTTATTAAATTTTCTAGGCTTAAGTAATCCGTTTCGTTTTTTGAACTTTTCCGAAATATACATTTTAAGCATAAACATTTTCCTTTATATAAAACTGACCACTACCTTCACATTTTAGTGCGAGCATTAACGAGAGCAATGACCGATCAAGTAATGCAACCATAATTTCAAAGCAGAACAAAATTCTGCAAAATTCTGCAAAAAAAAAAAAAATACATCGAATTGCTTTTTCTTAAAAAAATGGTCTCAGTGTTTTCGTTTCGAAAAGCAATTTGTTTCAAGCAAAATCCCCCTCGCTCTGTCTCTCTCTGCTTAGAATTGCAGTTTCTTCAATATTTTTCAAGATTAATTAGAAACTTATATAAGAGTTGCGTGAGCCCCTTCAAAACCATTAAATTGAATAATGGCAAAGAAGGCTTGGATAACTGATAATTGGATTGGATTAGCATAAAAAGCGTAATGCCTTTTAATACAATGAAGAGCAATTGCAATCACAATGGCAATAGCCCCGTTTCGTGTCGGGACCTCATACAGCATTATTATTCATAGCGATCGTAATGATGGAGGGAGGGGTGGGGGGGGTGGGTAAATGTATCACATCATTACCACACTTCTAACATGTGATTCACTTGGCGGGTCATCTGCTTGGTCTTTCATAATGAGTAGCGCTTTTTTGCGCGCGCGTGATGTCTTGAAGTTAGTTAAGGTACACGTTATTGACACGTCATTATCAATCAAACTACATTTGTTTGTGTAACGTTATTAAAGAAACTCACGCCATATTTCAACCAATAACTGAAGCTTATGTATGATGGGTCATTTCGGAATACTGGAGCTGTCCATTAGTTAATTGCTTTTCTCTTTGTGCGTTTCTTTGTTTTTATAGTTTAGAATTTAGTGCATAATTTCATCTCTCTTTACTAACAATTGCCTTTTCTATCTATTTTAAAGCTTATATTTCTCCCTACTGCTCATTATTTTCTACCTTACACTCCTGACCCTTTCCTCACTCCTTCAAAATGTGACCACAATTAGGAGTATCCCAATAAAGAGGTTCTATCTCATCCTGTTTTCATCCACATCCTACCATTTCTATCATCATTAAACAATCTCTCCTACATGCTGGTCCCTAACTGCTTCCATCTGCTTTGTTTCTTTTGCTTGTGTAGACTTGATTTATTGCCACATTCGTCTCAGACGGGCATTATGGATGGCTAATTTTCTGTGCACCGCTCCCCCCTCCAACGATCTCGATTAGACTGGTTCCATTACAGAATGCATAGAGCTTTTTGAAGGTAAGTACTCCATTTATTTCAAATTTATTTATGATAATGTTAGAAATTTCTTTAATTAGTTGAACAGAAGTCTTTGAGCTATAAGCCGTTATGCAGACCGATTGGCTGATAGAAGAGTGTTGGGGTATATATGGCTGGCGTTGCGTCGTGAAGCGGGCCATAAACATGACTGGTAGTCTGGGAGTTGTGATGAGTGAAGAAAGCTAACACCTCATTTTTCAGATTCGGTTTCTGGTTACGATTATGTTACAAAAAAAAAAAAAAAATTAAAAGAACAATAGAACAAAATATAACAAAATATATAGAACAAACAAAATATAGAAAGAAGATAAAGGAATATATGAATACGAATAAAAAAAAAGAAATAATCGAATAAAAATTGTTTTGAGAAATTACAATTAAAATGAAATTCATTTAGAAATCCATTAAAAATTCTTTAATTTATTTTTCAAATTATTCCAAAAATTAATATTTTTCAATGAATGGTTTTTGCGAGCTACTCTATTTCGCCCCGTCAGTAATTAATGAAATTTTACATTTCTTTAAGAGGAAGTGTTTGCGTTTCAAAATGAGCAGTAAAAAAATAGAGCCTAATTTTCATCTCACATTATTTTCTCAGAGAGTCACCACGACAATATCTTAAAACCTTAGAATGTATCCTGCAGATATATCACAAGGTTTTTATCAAAAATATTTCGAATAAAGGGGTTGAAAACATCCGTGGATTAATTTCAAATTTTTCGTTTTGGAATGTTTGAGAATGTGTCCACGAAAGACTACCACGAAACCTGGGGAGAACATTGAAGATTTCTATACGAGAATACCGAGATGTGTACTTAACTTATCTTCAGTAGTTTTGAAGAGTAGTCTCATAAAGTAAATCTCATTATCCATTTCATTCAGAAAGTGGTGTTTATATATTTTTTAAGAATCGCTCCTGCAACACCATATCGGGTGATCCTTCATTTAGGTACTCTTTTGGGGATTTTTCTTGTCGTACTTCTGTGGTTTTATAACTGAAGTTATTCCGTTAATGCGCTTTCCTTTCATACAATTTCAAAATACTTCTTTTAATGGAAGGAATCATTCATTGCCCTTGATTTTTAGGATTCTGGATCCATGGCTCATCATTAGTACTATGAATAAATAAATGACTTAAATGTAAAGAGAGATATCTCAGCATAGAACTCCTCGTGTGGAGCCTTAGTCGGTTTCAGGCGTGCATCCCTTTCGCGTGCATGAAAAGGAATTTGCCAGACATGCTTAATTCATTGCGCAATACTGGCGCTTTTCATTGCAGTTGTCTTTGTTAAAGTAATAGCAACAATTGCAACTGCAACGAAGACAACGACAACACCAACAACAGCAACAATGAGAAACTCTTATTGTTCGTTTTTCTTGATTTTAAAATATTTTAAATCTCTGATGTCTTTTAAAATCGAAGACAATTTAAATATTTTTGAATTTGCTTTCAAGTCAAGCGATCTCGCTTTTTTGCCTCTTCCTACCCCGTTCTTGCACCGCAAATCTTTTATTCTATGGTATTTTGTTCAGATTGACCGTGAGCCATTCAAATTAGGATAAATACAGAAACCCACTCGGACAGCTGGTATGCTTAAGCGATGAAGGAGTTCAGGGCTCCTTAACATCGCTTGACGTCGTGTGCGGTTTTTGATTTGTTCTTGTTTGATTTTTAGTAACCTAGTGATGCCGTAAAGCACCGCACCGCACATATTGTGGCGGATGGTAAGCTATCGTCATCGCTTGAAATGAAAACAACGCATATGGAAAACAATCGTTTCTTCTGTCCAGCTGCTGACAGCTATTTTAAAATGCCACTTAAATGACTGTGGGCCACTCTGAGGTAGTCGATGGTTGGCAGCCGACTTGAGCAGAGGTATTCCCCGGCTTCGCAATTTGCTGAACGATCAAAAGGTGAACCGCCACCGCCACGATGCGGTTTAGCTGCATTGCGATCACTTTTTAATTGAGAAGCATTTTTTGTTTTTGCGTTTTATGTTCTTTTTGTGGGCTTACTTTTTTGCGGGACTTTGTGGTTCGTGAGCGGGATTTGTGTCAGTGACCGACGACCGTCGTTAGTTACAGCTACTACTGGTCGACCGCACACGCTGCACCTCAACAAGGTTGGTCGATCGTTCGATCGATCTGTCGGTCAGTTAGTCAGTTTTAACTGCTTTATCAGATTGTGTTCATCGATAATATCTTGGGAAACACTGATCGTGTGGCAAGATATGGTCGACGTTGGTGGCGTTTGCAGATCGTGAAGTGCGCTATTGTTGTTTTCTTTTTCATTTTTGTTTGTTTATTTGTTCCTTTGTTTGTTCGTTCGTTCGCGGCTCAACAAAAATTCATTGACTTCTGAAGTATTTTGGTATAATTTGTTAAATGATTTGTTAATGATTTAAAAAAAATGAGAACATTTATTGCTCTTTTTGTTGCTTTTCGTGCAACTACTGAATCAATCGAAGAGTAAGATAGTTTAATTTCAGATATTGTTGGAATGGACATGTTTTACAAATTAAAGAAAAATTAAGTCTGCAGATGTTTCCCAACTCAGGGATTTTTCGAGAGGGCTAAAGCCACAATTATTGATAAATTAATCTTATTTTTGATTGAAATTCGTTCCTGAGAATAAAAACTTTTTCAAAAAAATTCGCGTCAATTTTGAAATGGTGTGGAATTTCAAAGAACTTTCGAAATTATTTGTGGAAAATTGTTTTTCAAAAAAAGTTAATTTCAAAATGGAAATAATTAAAAATGTAAAAAAATATTAATTTTTAAAAAGTTTTACTTTTATCGAAATTTCAATTTTTTAAACAGTAAATTAATATTCCAACATTAAACCTAAAATATTTACAAATTATAATTTTGTATTTTGCGAGAAACGTAATAATAATAAAAGATAGAAAAATAAAATTAATAAAAAAATGAACTGTAAAAAGAAATTATATAAAATTAAATGAAATTTAATAAACAAAATATAAAATATTTTCAAAAATAATTTTTAAAATTTACATAATTTAGATGAATTTTTTAAATTTATTTTTTAGTTAAATCCTTGTTTTCATTCAAGGTTTATTCGGAAGAGAAACGCTAAAATTGAAGGGATGTAAAATTACGAATGCAAGTAAGAAAATAAATAAAAATTCATTTTATATCTGTTCCCTTACAAAAATTCCTTCAAAAAATAAGGTTTCCGTTTATATTTAAGAAAAGGATAAAGTATTTTTGTTGATTTGTGTATGAAAGACAAAATTGAAAGTGTATAGTGAAACAGAAGATATTGCTCATTTATTCACACAAAATGATCTCATGCAAATCCATTGAAAAACAACAAAAAACCCGTTTCGAAGCTTAATTTTAATTGGATGGAGTCCATAAAAAAGTAATACATTCCCAAACCGCAAACGACGTGGAAAAGCCATTCTCGTTCGGTAGAGAAACAAGCAAAGGCTCCAACGAAAAGGCGAACAAGCTCCACCCATTCCACAAGCTTGCCAGAGCGTTCAATAGCAGTGAGTAACTAAAATTTGAATAACAAATAAGCTTAGATCGAACCAGACTCAATCATGAGAATAAGAGAGATCTCGACGAACGGCGAGAGAGAGTGGGAGTGTATGAGAATATAAGAAGACGGTGAAGAGGAAGAGAACGAACAAGTCGACTTCTGCGATCAGAACTTCTCTATTCAATCAATAACTTGAATTCGCCGCAATTGTCTTACAGTCAATTATTGCCTCTTTTAATTCAGGAAATACTTCAAGTTCTCAATATTTCTCTTTTGCGATTACTTTTGGAATATGACGATCTTCATCTATTCTTCTAATTCCTTTTATACATTCTTTGTATTAACCGGAGCTAAGATCAATTTCGGGAACTCCCCTATTGTCTGTGGTGGAATGCTTCTTCTTCAAGTATTCATACGGGAATTCATTTGTGGATTTCATTGACTGTTGTTCGAAGCATTTATGGTCGTTTACAGTACTGTATGTGGATCATAACTTTAAACTTAATATCGCTCTTTCTCGCTTACTCTGTCTCTGTATGTGTGAGTTTAGACTTATTAATACAACGTTTAATTATTAACGCTCTCAGCAATTTTGAAATATAACGAAGAACGATCGGTTTAAAACTGCACTTACGATCGGTAATGCACGTGTCTCTTCTATCTTCTCCAAAATGCTGAAATCTCAACTCTCTCTCATTTTATACAACTAATTGTCGATTATTCCACAGATTTCATGAGAGTGCATTCATACCTTATGTATTGAAGTATCTTCTCTGTTTGTGACAATGTGGTGTGTGTGGCATATTCTACTAAATAGTTTTGGTCGATTTTGCTCTCGCTATTAAGCGAATGGTCACAAGTGCTGTTGCTGTTGTGATTCCTATTGTTGGCGGTTGTTCTTGCAACTCTTAAACAGTTGGCTGCTTATGATTTCGCTCAACTGCATGATACATAACATAAATGCCTTCTATTCACTCGAATCTAAAGCGTAATCGCTCAACAGATCCAACCAACAACATCTTAAGAGCACTAATGCTGGTGCGCATATGGAACGATAATCGTAGATAAAATTAAATCGTTGAGTTGTGCTCTCGCTGCTCACTATCGACAGCATAGATCAATACTGTTGTGTTGTGCGCGCGCGAGTGTGCGTGATTTATAGTTGTTGTTATAGCTTTTGTTCTTTTTGCGATCTTGCAGCTTTTTTGGGTTGGCACTTTTGTCTTATTGCGTCCATGTGTGGATGTATAGATATGCGCGTGTATGATCGGAGTAAACTGGCTGAATGTTGGTGAAGATTTTCGTACTTGCTTTTTTTGTTTTTATACTTGGCTTCGTTTTTTTCTTATTGTTTTGGGAGTAGTAGAGGTTGTTGTTAGTGTCGCATTATATTTTTTCGTCTCACTTGTTGCGACTTTACTTTAATGTGCGCATCTATGTACCTCGCAGATAGATTTGAGTGGTTGTTGTAACTGAAGCGCGTGCGCATGACGTCGTTTCATTGAAGAGTCATCCAGCCAGCCGTCAGGCAATCGTTCGAGTGCCGTGAATTTTGCGATTGTGATTGATATTTCGTTTGCAAAACAACGTCGTTGATTAAAACGAACGCAAATCGGTTGATATCGGTAATTTTTTGTTGTTAAATCTATATCTAAATAATATAGTAATTCCTGATTCCGGCATTATCTGATTTTAAGGTGTGTGCAATGAGCCGTCGGTAATTAAAAAAATATCGCGAATTTGGGAATATTTTCTATAGATATGACAATGACGATTTGTAGTCGTCGATTTCGCGTCAGTGCCAATGAATTACGTACGGAAAAAACAGATTGTACGAAGAAAGAATAAGAAAGAAAAATGAAAGATTAAAAGTTCGAATTATGGCTGTTTTGAGAATGATCGGTAAAAATTAAGTGCGATTTTTAAACCGAACAAATAAATTATTAAAACGCGAATTCACTATGAAAAATCATTAAGTTCCTTCAAACCAATGAAATTGTCCACACATCAATCCTAATTTTTCGATATCAACACCCTCCCAGAGGGCCTAACTATCAATTACCAAAGAAAAAAAATTCATTCCTTCAACCGGTAATAAATTAAAATTATTTATTTAGTATGAACTAATTGGGTTTCCTTTCGCGTTTTTGTTTTTTGAGGACACTTACTTTTAGATTTGGATTAGTATTCAGTTTTTCTCTCTAAGGATTATTTTACATGAAATTGCAAAGTGATTCAAAAACCTATGCAAAATTGTTTGAAAATTGTTAATTAGTTATCTTCACATTTTGTTTAAAAAATGATTATAATCTACCGTTGCGATTAAGGATTTCGATGAAATGTCAAGCGTAATTTTATTAATCATTGTTATTGAGCAGTCAGAGGGTCGACTGCTGATCGGTTGGCTAATGACAAATGGGTTGTGGAAGGGGTGTTATGGGTCAAGTGATGCTAGTTTAACTAACGTTTGGTTAGTAATGTTTCAGCACTCGTTGGTTTGTTATGATACCTACAGGGTTAATTTATTCGTGGTTAGACTAGACCAGTATTCAGTGGTGTCCAATTCGTAGCCTGTTTAGCTGTTTTTGATCAAGCAAGAGAGATTTTCCGAGAAAATCTTATCTGCTTGATAGATCATCTTAATATCTTAAAATCTTCTTAATAGATCAATGTTAAAACGATCTATAAAAATAATATAATTTGGAGACTCGTCTTCCACACTCATTTTTTTATGTACAAGATTCACCAAAGGAGAAACATCAGATCTCCTTTGAAGATAACTAAATTTTATGTATTGTAGAATTGTGAAAATGTTATTTATCACTCATTTAACTATAATAGAAAGCAAAATGTCCATAGAAACGGAGTCCACGCAGCGATCGAAGAGTTCAATGCTCGATAAAAGTATGTTGAGTGTGTTTATTTGAAAGATATTATACTTCAATTTTAAATGCGATTAATACGTAATTTACACAAGTTTTAATGATGGAAAATGTGCACTAAGGCAATATTGAATGAGTAAATATGATTCGAAAGAAATTGCATTTGTTTATTTAATTTTTTTTTCAATTTATTTCAATTTATATTAGACAGCTTGGGAGAAAAAGACAGCTAGCTATACGCTCTCTTTCCGAAACTGTAACGGAACTATAACGAAACTACTTTAATTAGGAAATATAATTAATTTATAAAGCTGGAGTCATTAGAAATATTGCAAATGTGAACATTTTCAAAATTAATTACATTTTGAGAAGCTTAGATTTTGCGAAAAATCCCTTCCACTAATTTATTATCGGTTTTCGTTCCGTTAAATACGAATTCTTCAATTGTAAATACGCACTTTTTCTTGAATGAATTGTTGCCCTTTTTTGAAATGTTAGGATTTTCCATTCCTTACAAAAAATATTGTTGGTAAAAACGTAGCCTTAACTATCGTTACCTCCACAGTCAGACGTGAACGACCTTATTTGTTCCCCAGGAAAGTATTATTTATGATTCAATAGTAATTGATAGCTATTATTCATTTTTTTTTAAAAAAAACCACGTTTAAAGTACTTTCTGACGAAATATGTCGAAGTTTATTATAAATTTGTTAATCGATTTTACAATTATCAAAGTGATAAATTAGAAAAATGATAAAATTTGTAGAACTAAAGAACGTGTTGGGCAGGAATTTTATTATAGTTAATAAACTAAGACTATTGTTTTCTTATTAAACGATTGATAACCGATTGTATATTGATTTTATTCATGCTGTTGTTGTTATCGTGAATGTGTTGGTTGCATCATATGTAAATAATGATATTTTTTAAAAAAATGACAAAAAATAAATAAAGTCACTTTAAGCGAAAAGTAAACAATTAAAAAAATGAGGACACTACGACAATCGCAATCACAAACACGAGTATCGCACATCGAATTGTAAACAACACCAACATTAGCAGTAGCAATAACAACAATATCAAATCGAAGATAAACTACGCGTATATACGCACTTGTACTATCGAATATTCATAATAATTTCCTATAAACACTTTTTGATTTTTCTATGTGATCAGGTTGATTTGATTACATACAATGAATGCGCCTTACTTTAGACATGAAAATGAGACATACACACAGGTGTACACACCCACATGTACACAAATAAATAAATGTACTTAATAATTTATTTGATAATAAGAGGCGTTGATAAAAATAATAACAAAATTAATATAACAAATACAACAACGATAACGGCAACGGCATAAACAAAAATGAAATTTCTTGGAAATTATAATCATATCAAATCGTATTGTATCGTATTTTGTAGCAGTTGGGTTTTTCTAATGAATTTATTTACATTTAAGAGGCATAAGTTTAGAGATAAAGCTAATTAACGGCTCAATTAAATAGTTTCTAATCGGCCAAATATTCCATTTATTTGACGAATTCACCTTTAGAAAATTCATTTGTGAAACAAACTGATATAATCATAAATTCTTTAGACTATAATTTATATTTTTGTTTTTTGAAAAACTTGGATATTCCCAAACCAGACGCCTAAGTTATAATAGTTTTCAAGTTTGTCATAACACTTATTCCGAATTTAACCCTTAAAAGAAAAACGATCATGATGAATTGTAAGGGAAACTTAAAATGAACCAAAAGAGACTACCACCGTCGATGTGGATCATCATCAGCAAGTCCTTGCAGACATTAAATTGCGCATTTACATTAAAATTAATATTTTCGATAAAAATAAGGCGATTAATTAAGAATAACTAAATGATTTTGCTTAAGGCAGTTTATTTGAATTTGTAATTTTAGCAAAACATTAAATTAAGCTTAATTAATGCGTAGGTGAACATATTAGTTGTAATAAGTAGGCGTGATATTCCCATCGTAGGCACGATTTTGCCCATATTGAATGTACACTGAAAATCTTAACAGTTTCGCAGGCAGGAGGTTAGAGAGCGGTTGAATCTATTACGAATCTCCGTGTCACGCGTTTTCCTTGGGCGTATGGTATAGGAAGGAATTCAACTAGTGGCCCCGTCATTGTCTATATATTAAACTTATTTTCTCAAGACATTCGAAAACAGCAAAGGCTATTCATAAAAAATCCACAATTAATTTACCATTTTTTTGCAGGTCGTCAATTTCGAATATCGGAAGAGGTTAATAAACTTCAAAATAGTTCCCTTTAACTGTCTCGTTATTTGATACGAATGAATTAATTCGGTGGCGGGAAGACGATATCGATATCAAACCGGACCATTATCTTATCTTAACGGTCGGTAGTGTTGTCCAATTTGTATATGTACGCTCTTTAAATGAGCTTCTGTTCATTAATATCGTTAATTAAAATTGACAAAATTGAAAATCTTACAAACAATTTTGGTTAGAAGGCAAAACGCGTTTTATTCCGCTCAACCGAAGACGTAATCAGTAAATTCTGTTAATAATAATTTTGTTGTTGTTGTTGTTGTTGTCGTTGTGTTTTGTTTTTAAAATTCTTTCTGTTGCGATGTGATTAAAACTCTGTTCTTTTAGTTTCCAAATAAACAGTTGCCGAATGAAAGAATGTTACTCTTGTCCTCTGCCTAACTTGCTTTATTTTGTTTTTCTTGTTCTTTTTAAAATACTCTATCACAAAATCACCCAATACTCAAAAATCATCACAGTACTCTATCACAAAACGAAGGAACGAAAATTAAAGCAGTTACCAAAAGTATGAAATATGAAAAAATGTATGAAATAATTCATTGAAATATTTCAAATCTGGTTTGAGAATTTGATCGAATTAAGAAGTTCGGGGGAGTTGGAGAGGAAGCAATTAAAGAGAAAATTGATTTCGCAAATATCTGTGATAAGGCCATCGAACTGTTTTAGTACAAGCGTCTAAATCTATTTCAGTTTTTTGCGTCAACGAGCGAGATCTAACAAATGTCTTTTATGAAGAGAGATTGAATTATTTGCATATTTGAATGTGATGATGACAGTTCTAGATCGATGATGATCATTATTCTCTTTTTAGTCCGCTTTGTCTCTTTTGTGGATCGCTGTTTTTTTATAAATGTTTTCAGATATAAATCAAAAGTTCCAAACAGTAATGACGTTACGTTAATTTCATGGACTTCTGGTCTATCTGAGACCATCTTGACCATTCTGAGACATATTCTATGTTGGAAAGTATTGATCATTGTAGTCGGGTCTAATGACAATTATATATCTCTAAAATAATGAGCTCTAATAACTATAGTAAAAATAATAATAATAATAGCATTAATAATAATAATAATATTCAACATAATAATGATAATAAAAATAGTTTATAATAACAATAATAATAATAATAATAACCTTACTCTTATGAAATTTTGTACCCTTTGACGGCAATGGGTAAAGTTTCTGATGATTCTGATGATTCAACCTAGTCAATGTTCGAGAAACTCAATAAGAAGAACAACAGTCTGAATAAGAATAACAATAACTGTGGCAATAACAACAAACAACAATTAGTTGATTGTCGCTCTTTGAAAATAAATCCACATTTCATAAATGCCATATTTTCTAATGTGGCAAAACCAGTAGTCAGTCTTCGATCTTCGGACCATTTGAGTTCGAAGATGAAGAACAAGTCTTATTCTCGTCTATTGTTTGAACAAAGAAATAATAGAGAATTAGAACTATGTCGCGTGTCCTCACGATTAGTGTTGTTATGGTTCTCTGATTATTTATAATATTAGATAATATTCGTATTTGTCTTTAAACGTTCGTCGCGAGCTCGCTGGAAAGGTTTTATGTGAAAAAATTGAATCTTTTTAATCGAATCTTTAATCTAATTTTGTAATTATGGTGATAGAGGAAATTGCATTATCAAATTTACCGGATTTTAAGTTTTCGCCCAACGGGGTTAGATATTTTGTTCAAACTTTCATTGTGTGAGCCCAGTGAGGCAAAAAGAAATGGGGCAAAAGTATGCATAAATGTGAATATAATGCAAAAGACAGACATTCATATTGAAAATAAAATTTTGCAAAATTTTTGTGGCAAATAATTTTGAGACATTTTTTGCTAAAATTTCATCCTGGCTGACGAAGAAATGTTGTATTCTTTTTGGTCAAAAAGAATTTTCAGTCAAAGAAACACCTGAATTTAATAATTATTATTACCTGAATTTAATAAACTTCGTGTCATTTTGGAAATATTGTATTTTTTAGCTAATTTTTTGATAAAAATGCTGAAAAAGTGCCTGAAAAAAGGTGCTGAAAAAGTGGCCTGAAAAAAGTGATTCAACAACACTGCGTAATTGCTACGAAACTCAATAGATATCTTGAAATTATCTTCAGGAAGTCTTAGTTAATTTCAAAAATTGTCTTGTGCCGTTCACAATAAGAAAGAATTATACTCTCAAACGGAATTCATATTTTAATAATAGAAAAAATATTAATTTTAATTTCCTATTTTAAAATCCTAAAGAATATTGAAGAGAATCGTATTAAAAAGTGTCTGAACCGGGTTTTTTTTCTGAATTAAAGAAATTTAAAATGTATTGAAATTATATTCGTGTTGTTTTAAAGTGTTCCTTCAGTTAACCCAACAGTTAATTTAATTTTTTAAAAAATTGATTTTAGAGAATTCAGAACAAGTTTAGGGCAATAAAAAACCATTACTGCCAATTAAAGTAATAGAACTTAAAAATAATGTGAATAACTACCACAAAAGCAACGATCATTTAACGGTAAACAGTATTGAATTAGACCACCCAGTTATCGGTGGTAAAATCTATAACAACAACACCAAGAACAACAGAAGAAGCAACGACAGCAATAATAAGTTGTTAAAAATTTACTACCGATTATGCCATTAATGCTGGCTGTATATCAGCAATATTATTACTATCAGCAGCAGCAACAGCATCAACAACAACAACACCAACACCAAATTCAGAATAAGCAGTGTCATCATCATCACTATCATTATCATCATCACCAGCAGCAGCAGCAGCAACAGGGGCATCTTTGGAATAACGGCATGTTACTCGATCACGACTACAATTACATT
Organism: Physocephala rufipes; assembly: GCA_963966595.1. Lineage (NCBI taxonomy): Eukaryota > Metazoa > Arthropoda > Insecta > Diptera > Conopidae > Physocephala > Physocephala rufipes. Next base: position 32,837,561 of record OZ016502.1, read on the forward strand.
AGAAATAAAATAAGCAGCTACAACCACAACAACAACAACAACTACTACAATAATAATCACAACAATAGCGATAGTAATAATAATAATAATAATAATAATAATAATAATAATAAAATCTTTAACACTATAAAAAATAACACTAAAGAAGAAGTTTCAGAGGAAGAAGGAGAGCACCGACAACATCAATCGAACCAGCAACAGCAACAACAGAGGGAGCGAGACGAAAAGCTCAATTTGATAATGTCATCTTCGTCAACAACAGTGGCAGTAACGACAACGAACTACAAAGTGACAACAGTTACGGCAGCAACGGCAACAACACCGAAGATAGTTGGTGATGTGAATGATACAGCCTCAACAATTAATGATACATTTTATCAGCAGCAGCAACATGATCAACAAATACAGATAAATACGTATCAGCACGCTCGAGAACAGCTAGATTTGCATGAGCAACAGCAACAACCACATCAAAACCAGCTGCAACACCAACAATCTGAACAACAATATATATTGTTGCAGCAAGCAGCTGCCGCTACCACGCCTCTACATCACTTAAACCAATTGTTCGGTTTTAATAGTGCCAGAACACCCGCAGTAGCATCGACGTTAACAGTACCAACAGTACCAACGGGAGCAGCAGCGGCACCTTCGACAACAGCGACAATGATCAAAACTGCTTGCTCCACTGCCATTTCTGCCGCGACGACTTCGGCTGTCGAAGCTGATAATGTTTACATGCCATTAACAGCAGCACAAATCTTTCATCCCGCCAGTTTTCAACATTTAATCGCTTGCATTAGTCCCCAGCAGCAACATCAAATTCAGCAAATCTGTTATGAATATTATGGCAACATGTTTCCGCAGCATTTCGACTTCGAAGCATTGTCGGATGCAATGCAACGATATGATAAACATTCGCTAATACCATCAGAATCGACAACAACAACAACGACGACGACAACAACGACAATAGCAACAAAAACAATGAGTGCAACAAATAGCATGGTATTTAACAGTAGCTGCCCAAAGGGTTTGAATTTGATCAATCCGCAATCGTCTTATAATACGGATGGTTTCATCCTGCAACCACCATTAGACTCGCCGTTTAGTAAAGAAGCGTCGCCGCGCGTCAATTTGCTTGAAATGCCTAAAGCAAAAGCAGTCGGATCGCAGCCGCCACCATTGCTACCACTAACGTCCTCTCAGGCGTTGCAGACTTTAGAAACATCAGCAGCGTCAATGATCGCTGAAAAGGATGCGAACGTAATTGCAACAAAAGCAACAATAGCGCCACCACCACTTTTAACATGTGCTAGGATATCTACGTCATACAATAATAATAATAACAACAATGATGTAGCTGTGAATATGACAGGTGAGTCTGATGTGATTGAAAATGAAACAATTAGAAATATAAAATCATAGAATTTTTCTTAACAACTTTTGTGAAAATCATTGAAACAACATACTTTTTATGAGTATTTTAAGTATAATTTTTTTTGCATATTCCTTTAATCAAGAGTATTCAAGAAAAATGTAATCAAGGAGACCTTTAATGGAATTTAGTAATCCTGATCGGGATTACAAAAACTCCCTCCACGCATGGATCATATATTTTGAAAGTGTGTAAGTCCACTGCATTAGAAATGAAAAATGACAGTTACTGGCAGTTAGTTAATTATAGTTTTCAAATAGTGAGGATCAAAATGAATGATTTCTCTATCAATAAAAACTAATCAATATTAAAGAATGATAATTTTCTGAATTATCCAGAAAATTCAGTCAAGGCGTAAATTCAATAGAAAATTTAGGTTTGCTTTTAAAAATATCTAATTATTTCATTAATTGCTAAAGTATATAGTAAAGCATAATTTGTGACTGCGACTGCATGGTGAAATATTCAAATTTTACTGAAATATATGTTAATTTCTCGAATTTTTTGAATGAAATTCTTTCCAATATCGCTCAATATTCTCCTCCAAGTTCGATGATTGATTTGGCTTTCTATCCCGCAGACGTTCAATTAAAGGCAAATATGATGAAATTAGTTTATTAGTCTTGAATAATGAAACAAGAAATAGATCGTGCTGTGCCATCTGACGCGCTGATGGAAGTCGGGGATTCCACGATTAGGAAGCAACGATACAAAATTCAAATCTCACGTGGATTCTGGGTCTGTAGTTAACGCAAATAACAAAATACATGCTATAAAATCTATAATCATCATAAGTAGATTTAAAAAGATTTCATGGAATACAGCCTGATGACCGTAATGGATGAGCACGTCAAAGAAAAATTCAGAATATACTACTCAAATGTATGCGTGCAAAAGTATTAACCTATATCTCTATTTATCGCCGCCGCATTAAATCCTCTTCCGTCTGTTACTTCTGCTTTCCTTTTGATCTTCTCGACAGATAATAAATTTTCTTCGAATGATAGAATTCTTATGATGGAACGTTGTAGAATACGCTTGTACGATATTCAGTAGCTTTTGCACTACATGTCATTTAAATATCATTAGCCTCAGTATTTGCAGCGTGGTTTGTGTTATGATTTTTTTATTAAGATTCTGAATTAGAAACGGATTTTGATTTGATCATAATGAGTATTTCTTTAGTATTCGACTATCTTCTGCTATTCGACTTTGTTTCATTGTCATGAATAAATATTTCTAAAACACGCGAACTTCAACATTCTCAATTGTTTTGACTTTTGAATGACTTACGATGTTTTTGCATGGCTGTGAAGACAGACACACTGATACTGATGCAATACCAAGATCACGCTTAAGCCATCAAGTAATGAGAAATAATGAGTAACGTTCGCTTTGAATTCCTTTTCTGAATTTACATAAAGGAAAATTATCTTCATCGTGCATTTGTATGATCGTCACAAAGAAGCAAATAGGCAGTATGTGTGTGAGAGAGATAGAGAGAGGGGGAAGTAGAGGGGAAAAATATGTGATTGTGCTTGTATGAATAGCACTGATCATGATGAGTAATTAGTTTTGTGTAATTATCATCCGTTTCAAACGAGATTTTGATGAGTTCAAATATTTTCATTTCTTTTGAATTTTACCTTTGGTTTTGTAGTTTCTTTTTTCTCTAATTTCTAATTGGGTGGTTTATTCTATACGTACACTTTTCGGAAGTGATCATGACTTAATCTTCAGAAAATTGATAGATAATTGTTGACTTGAAATAAAACAATTTGAGAATTTCTTTGATTCTTTTTTTTGAGTTTTCACCGCCGTTTACTTCTGGAATTTTTGCTGTGCACCTTTGGTGTTAAAATTTATCACTGATTTATTACTGATTACTAATACACGCAATCAAATTCTGATCTAGTTTCCGCTAATGATAACTAAAAATCTCTAAAAAGTCGTCACCAATTCGACATAAATTCTATTCGATGATAAATAGGCGATACATATAAATATTTTTTGTCATTATGACAATTCGTGTTATTATATTGATCAATCTGACCAATCACAGACAGGAGAAATGGGTTCATCAATATAAAATGCAAACAATTTGCAATTTTATATAATGCAAATTGATTTTGATTTTTTTTATAAATGATAATATTGGGTTAATTTTCGTTATATTTAAAAATTTTTATAAATGTCGTATCAAATCCTAAGCTTTTGAAATATTTATTATTATCAAGGGATCACCAAAATCTCAACAGTTTATTGAAAACAAGGTAGCAATTATAATCATTCTGTATCAATCATAATACAATCATGTTAAACTATTTCACGTCTAGGATATTATTCCCATTTCCCATATCCTACCTTTCACCATTCCCACCCCCTTTCGTAAGGTTGATCATTGGTCGGAATTATAACGAAGTAAAAACAAAATTATCCGTCTAGCCCATAAACAAATTTATAATTCTACATTAAAAAAAGCGATGATTGAGAGCATTTATTATTAAAATTTTACATTCAGATTCATTTTTATTTCCGAAGATGAACGATCTCCGAAGACTAATGACCACCGCATCACACATTCTGTCATCTCTTCATCAAAGCGGTTCTTGTCTTCTTACACTTCCCTTTCTCCTTTCTTTTGTTCTTCTACTTGTTGTTCAAGTCTTCACATCTCTTTCTATTCGGTACTATTTTCATATTTATTTATTTATTGTAGCTCTATCAGACTATGGAATCGGAGGCCTAGGTTCGGGTATGCTTAAACGATAATTTTTGAATGAAATGAGATTGAAGGCTACCGTAAAAGACCGTGAAAAAATACAAAAGGAGTGATTAAAAATTAGAAGCTCATCTTCATTTATCACTTTTTTGAATAACAACAACAAAGAAGTCATAAAAGGAGCGAACTCTAAGTCTGAACTTGGAATGAAAGCTGGCATTCTTTTGGTTTGGACGGTTTTACAACAGACGGTATCGTATCAACCCGTTTCACATCAAAAACGATTAGCCGTCCGTGGGCCTCGATTCAGTCAGTCAGTCTCAAAGTAGTTGGTCTCAATTCAGTCGATTCCATTTCTGTCGGTCTTAACTTAGTCAATCTTGGTCCAGTCGATCGTAGTTTAGTCAGCCTCAGAGTTATTAAAAAATGATTTGCATAAGAAAGTCGAGAGAAGGGTCAGACATTGAATGGTAGTGGGGGAAGTACGCTTTTTGTGGCTTCAGTTCATAATAATAATAAAACTTGAAGAAATTGTTAGTAATAAAACTGAAGACTCAAATCGTCAAGAAAATTTTCGAGCATTTATGAAGTAAGGGCGAAAGGATGTAAGGTTCAACTTTAAGCTCGCGGCCTTCACAAAAAATTGAATGAAAAAAACATATCTGTTTGCGCTGATGTCGTAAAAATATTCTAGAGAATGACGGGGATGGATAGGATGGGGACGATAATGTGAGGTCAATCATGGCTGAAATGGATTCCTTGGAATATACTAATTATTTAATTTCAGCTTTTTATTATCTTCAGTTTGTTGGAAATCGATTAAAACGAAGGAAAGAGATAGAGAAGCTCATGTTGGTTGGGTTTTGAACAAAAAAAAGGAAATTTTGAAAAACAAAAAAATTTGCAAAAGAATAATCAATCATTAATTACGATTAAAGTAATCATCATCAGTAGCATCGTCATCATTATCATGTCGTCGTCATTGTCACGACACAAATCATTCTCAGAACATTGATGACGTAGCTAATGCAATGACGTAGTGACATCTACTGCTGTTTTGACATTTTATCTCTTTACGGAGAAGGTGTTATGTTTCCCGGTCACTAAAAGCACCAACAATATCAAACAGACAGCGGTGTCAATGTCGCATTTTGGCAACGCTACCTCGTTACTTCATTCTGTGTCGCCCTTTTCGCCGGTCGGTACTAGTTACTAGTTCACTTATTACGCATCCACAAGCGAACGAGTACTAATTGGCTTGCCGGTCATCTTGTTTGCCACCGGAATAGTAATAGATCGATGGATGGATTGATGCCTAGATGGATCGATAATGGCGGCTAAACGTGTTGTAGCTTGAAGAGGATGAGGAAGAGACGAAGAACATTCTTTTATCTGTCAGTCGTTACTACTTTGTGTGTTCTTTGGTAAATTACGTTTTACCATTTTTTTATTATTTTCTCATTTTTTCCCGATGTCATTATTGTTGTGTTGTGTAGTCCATTCGTACGAAGCATTGCGTCGTGTTGTCTTTAATTCTTGAACTTGGCCGCCTCTTTAGTTTTGGAGCATGATTATCATGTTGTTGTTGTTGTTGTTGTTGTTGTTGGTGGTTATATTGGATTTGTTGTGATTGTTGTTGTTGTTGTTTTCTCTCAATAATACTGTTAGCGGACCGACAACAACGATTACCACCGCGTGTGTCTGTCAACCGTGATTTGCTAATAGGCGATATAATCGCCTCGTCCTAATAAAAAATGCTCTAATAGATTTTGTAATTCCTTATTTTTCTCTATTTTCCCCTTCTTCTTCTTCTTCTTCTTCTTCCTCCTCCTCTTCCTCTTTGTCTCATTTTTACTCTTGTGTTGTCCGAGTATCGATTTTGACTTATGCTTATGGTATTTGTGTGATTGCGGTTGTGTTTGCGTTTGTGTTTTGTTGTGTCTGTGTTAATTTCGTTAAACGGAGTTTTCTTGATCTTTATTTGGTAGAGTTACCGCGAAAGGAAAGATTCCAAGAATGAGATGGCAACAACAAAGTTGTTGATGTGGTTGTTGTTTGCGATGTAAGAATGTCACCGAATGTAGAAAAGTAGAACTATATCATTTGCCGATACTTGATCGATTTGTATTCATAAAGAATTTATATTTTCCTATAATTGTATATGGAAAAATCAGTTTGATATTATAATAAATATTCTAAAAATGTAAGAAAATTTTCTGGTGTGTTATTATTATTATTGGATTAATGAGATATTAACCATTACCAAAAGGACTAAAAGCAAGTGTATAGGAAAATACTTGATAAATTAAGGCGGCCATTGTAAGGTTTCCTCCTCAAAATCCTATAAAGTCAACACTTATTCAATGTTTATTGCTGTACATCCTTGTGTATGGACAAGAAGGTTATCCAAGCCGCCGTTTCTCTCTTGCACACCGCCATGTTTGTGGTGTGAGGATGGATGTGCTGTCAAAATGTTTCGAATAAACGGTTGTTTTAGTTTAGCCGCGATTTTAATTAGATGGCGCCTTGCTTAGCTTTGAAAGCTTTTAGCTGGAAAAAGATTGATGAGCGAAGCGCGAGACGATAACCCGCAGTAATTCGTAGTGTCGAAAAGTAATAAAAATGTTGCTCTGATTTTATGGCAACTCATGCCTCTGATCTCGATATTGGCGGGAGACACACACAAAGGAAAGGGTTGCAAGTATTTTATTTTAACCGCGAGAGCGCGACACGCCGTGATGCGCCAAAGAATGAAAAAATGAAGAAAAAGAAGGAAAAGGAGAAAAAGGATACGAAAAAGGAGAATGAGGATAGAAGGAGGATGAAGGTAGGAAAAATGTAGAAGATGTTAAGAAGAAATTTTACAAATTACTTCGGTAGTAATTGGTATTTTCCTAGAACCTCATCATCACTCTCCTACAGATAGATTTCTCATTGAATGCTTGGAAACGGTGAAACGTGGACACGTGAAAGTGTATGCGTGTTTCAGATGAATGTGGTTTATAGGTATTGCTGTCTCTTTTACAAGAACTTTGCTAATCATTAACGGATTGTTCACAACCGTTACGTTTTTAGAGATATACGTTGAAGGTATTGCATAGCTACTGGACACAATATGCTGACGTTTGATCACTCTAAATTAAAATGTGCCTACCTTTCATTTATAAAGAGTTGCTTTTGATCTCTTTTTCATTGTGTTTGAAGCTTATGAATTGAAAATTAATACTAAGAACTGTCAGGCAATCGCCACTGCCATCGTCGCCGTCATTGCTACTGCCACTGTCTACGGCAAGCTACCAAAAATCCATTAATCTTCGTCTACAATTTGCCAGTGCCTTAGAAAAACAAAGAAGCAGAGCCGTCGGAGCCTTTTGATTCCGGCACAAAACCGAACTGGAGGCGGAAATTGAGATTAGTATCAAAAGAATTCTCAGGTAGCTCCACCGAAATTTAGAACGTTGGAGGCAAAAAGTTGCGTCTACGTCGCACTCTTCTCGCACTGCGATGCTTTGAGACGTATGAAAATAACAGAAGGAAAATATCGAAAACGAGTTGAAACATAACTGTTTCGCGAGCTTGACCCGCTTTTGTGAGAAAGAATTTCCTACATTCGAGACCCTTCTTTTTTGGTTATCGATTGCTTACTGCCTCTCTTTTCTTTAGTTTTTTTTTATGATCAGAACACGGTCAGAACTAATTTGCCTATCGAAGGTCTTTTCAGGCTAAAAAATGGATGGATAGGAGGATGAGATGAGGCGGTATTTTTCTGCAAAAATGTAATTAATTTTAACGGCATCGTAGATGAGATCTCGAGATTTACTCACAAAATTTTGTGGTTTCCCTTAAGATTCGGCACGTTGCAGTTTAATTAAGGCTAATTTGTTGGTCAGAATCGGTTTGGTCAGAACGCTCCAAACGAATAATAAAACAAATATGACAAGCATTTTTCTCAGAGAACCATAACGCCGCTTTCGTACACAGAAGCCCCACCTTAACCAATTTAAATGCTTATGCGAAGGGATCCCACAAAATTACTTTTAAGTTTCATCATAATCTCTAACACCAATACACAGATAACTAACCAAAAGGTAAAGTAAAGATAATGCCACAATCATCATTATCATCAGCATCGACATTGGTTTGGGCATGGACAATAATAGCATCGGAACTAGCCGATGCCATCATCCACCAACACCATCAGACTTTCTTCATTCATTGGTAACGTCCCAGTTTCAGACATTTCGCCTTCTCTCAAAAGACCTTGACGGAGCAAGTGTTCGATTTAGTTGTGCTTGTTCTTGGCCGGTCCACATGGTCGTGTAGCCGGCTTATTGAGGTTCATTCTGGAATAACATCTGAAATAATAAAAAGCGGAAATGCTAATGATAGGTTTTCGCGCGCCAGTCGATACATTATGACCACTCTCTCGCCATCTCACCCAGGCGTCTGCTGGTGCCTGGATGAGTGCCTCATATGGCTGTCATTCTTCATCCATACTACCGACATTATTATTTATGAATATAATTTGCCGGGCTTATTTTCTGCTTATTGCAGTCCCTCGGCATCACATTTTGCATCTGCATCTGTTTTGTCGATTTGTCGTTTTGTTAAATTTCCCTTTCTCTTGGTTTTGATGACCCTCAACAGTCTTCCGAAGAACGGTTCTAATACTTTGTTTCTGGTGTCTGATTATTCCGTTGAACGCGAGGATGTTCGTATGTGTGTGTTTTTTTCTTTTTTGTATGTCTAATAGTCAAATTTGTTAAATGAAATATCATGTCGCAACCGAACACGGATCACGTTATAATTTCGTTACTCTTCAGATACTCTTCAGGTACGTTGGGGCCAAAGGAAACTTTTGAATTGTTCTATGAATACCTTCTTCCAGGATACGCTTGATTAAGCTTTTTCTTCTTTTTATGCCTTTTATTTTTCGTTTTGATTTTAGGTTGTTAAACAAATTAAGTCTCGATTATTTTTGACTGATCCAATAATTCATGATATCGATTTTGTATCTTTTAGAAATTTTCTTTAGAAAACAATAATAGTTTATGAAGAAGCTCAAATATTTGTACGTGATTGGGTCCTTCATTTTATTTGATATACGAATGATATAAAAGGGTTTTAGTCGATCTATTCCAAGAAGTTTCTGATATAAATTTTATAATATTTCAAGGCTTTTATTAAAGGAAAATTATATACATTTTTCGAGAACAATTTGATTTTGTGAGATTGAAGATTTGAAAAATGTTTTATCGATTCAATTAAAAAGACAATTCCGATTGAGTTAGGAGAGTTTATATATTCTTATATCTTTATAGAATATGAGTCGTATGCTACTTGAAAGGATAAGCATTATTTCGTGCCTAACTGAATCAAATCATCAAATCATCAAATATCTTTAAATGGTATATAAAGTGGTTGTTATTTAGCATACATCGATGCTTCGATGTTTCTGATTTTCAAGATCTGCAAGCAAAAATATGATCAATCCTATAGCGAAAAAATCTACTTAACTCTACTTATGATCATAAACATTATTTTGAGAGACAGTTCTTGAGGGATGGTTAGAAACTTATGAAGCTTCAATCTCAACAAATTTAGGCTGATAAAATACATTTCCATAGAAAGATAATTGCGTGATATTCTGTAATATGGCAAAGTCTATAAGCTATATTGGCTTTTACACCCTAATCGCATCTCAAGCCTAATTCAATAAATATAAATAAGATAAAACTACTAAGAAAGCCATTTTAAGGTCTTACCTATATTATTGATTTTATTATATTACAGAAGCAATATTTTCCTTACTAATTTAACTCTTCCGACCCAAGCTTTTTATCTTGTACTAATTTTGCATTTCCAGCAGCTTTAAAGGGAAACCATCATGAATGATATTTATGTTTGAAATGATCACAATGGAAACTTTTCGACATCAAATAATTTTATTTTTTACCTTAAGGTTTTCTTTTATTTGCTTTTGCTGTTGCCAAATATGGCAGTCCAACTTCTGGATACGTTCTGAATCCACTCATATCGTATAAAAAAGATTTATTGTAATCGTACTCTTCCACCATCATAAATGCATCGCGATTTGAAATAGTCAAGACTGACGCGATGATGTCCCAGACTCAGCCCGTCAGAGACGTCAAATAGGCAAAGAGGGAGGAGATCCTTCATTACATTTTCATTGCGAAGTATATTTGGTCTCATACCAACCCGCAAACCAGACCAGCCGGGTAATGCCGATACAGCACTGTTGCAGCTTGTTTGCATTCCATGTTGGGTCGGTTTGGTGGTGGATGATTGCTCATGTAGATTTCATCGACCTCCATGGCTATCCATGGTTCGATAGCTATTCGAGATGATACGAACCAATTCTTGTTATGGTAGTCGTTTTTGATAGATTTTCCTCTCATCGTTCGGATGTATGGAGTATGGGCGCCCGAGGTATTTAAAAGCATATAAAAAGATCTGCTGAAAGAAGCAAAAAGGGAAAACTTGTGGGAAGTGTGAGAGGTAAAGAATGGTTTTAAGCAGGAAAGAGTGAAACCGAGCTAGTGTTGCGCGTCATCTTGCTTATGTTTGGGCTTCCTTATGATCAATACGACATATAGTAATGATGAGGATTCAGCTCCTGCTTATGTTTTCAATGGCTTCATAACTTCAATTTATTAACGCGATGATGATTATTCTGATAAATCAACATGCTTCACCTTTGTGATGTGGTCGGTCGGTCGGTGCGTTTAGTTTATCTCGGAAACATTACTCCTAATCTTTTTCCGCAATTCGGAAGCTCCTCCCCGTAGGCGAATATTTGAAGGTTTTTGTTTTGAAGGTCTTTCTTCTTCTTAAAGTTTTTGGAATCGTGAACAAAAAGCGAACATGCACGCGAGCAAACTGTTTGATGTTATGACGGTTTGGAGCGAAAAGTTAAAAAGCAAATTGTTATGAAGGGGGCCGTGGGGAGAGATGGGTGCGCAGGGCGGTCATTTAGTTAGACGAAGGAAATGGTAAGACATTAAGAGGAAATGGTGGACACACACGTGTTATTTCATCTATTGTAATTATTACTTTTGTTCTCTTAAATTTCGTCCACGATTTTCATGATTTTGTCTTAAAACAAAATATTACTTTTGACCTCTCTCCTTTCCGCTACCCTCACTTCTCCATCACTGCAGTAGCATCAGCAGCAGAAGCGGTATAACCTTGCCCGAGAGTTATTCATTAATTCGATAGAATTTTTGCATTTTATATTCTTTTCTGAACAATTTGAGAACAGTAAAATTTTAATTGTTCTGACTTTAATGTGGCCAAAAATTATCTACCAGCCACGAGCTGCGAGCTTATGAGGAGGAATGAGGAAGCATCCAATAAGTGCACATTGACTGAAATCCTGACCGGAGTCGTGATGCGCGGAAGGCAATTGGAGTTTCCCAAAGCAATTCTTGGGGTCATCACGTTTTATCTACGAATATCTTCAAGTATCAGTATTTACATGAAACCGACCGTTCTTGGGCAGACGCGACCATTGATCGTTTTTGGTCAGCCTGAAAATCAACAGAGAGCAGGGAAAGAAGCAGAGAAATAAAGAATTAGTAAGGGTGTAGCGGTGAGGAGGAGGATGGAGGGGAATTTAAATGTAACGACTGTAACGACTAATTTGTTATTTTATTTATGATATTTATTTACGATATTTGCACGCTCTCCATTTTCCTTATCTCCATCTCTTTCACTCTTGGTCAGCTTTGCAATATTGCTGTGATTCTTTTTTAACAACCCCACTTCGGTTATTCTTTTCGTCCTTTCCTATCACTGCTATGCAATGTTTCCCCTGCCCCCTGGTGCTTCGACAGAGTGCTCCTCTAAAAAATTGTGCGATCTTGCTTGCATTATTTCTCTGCTCCGTTTGCCGTAACTTTATCACGTAGCTCCACTTAAGTAAAATCGTTCACTGCTGCCCCTACGAACTTCTGGTCCGGTCTGATCTGGCGATTCGATGTGATGTGGCTTCACCGTATTTCTTTGCTTCCCGTTCTCGTCGCCGCACTTTTGATGTGCATCGCGATGTGGTGCCCAATTGTGGGCCTCAGACTGCTGTTTTCCATAAAATTTCGGTGCTTGCCTGGCACGTAATGCAACGTATACCGTAGCACTGCGTTCGAAGGCGGTAGTTGGTGTCTTCCCTCCGTCCTTACTACTTTTTGCATAGTCGTTGGTTGTTGGTTGGCGCACAGGTTGCGAGTTGTTTTGGCGGCAGCAGTAACAGCAATAGGATCAGTAGTAGTTCAACAGGAATATTTTGTTGTTGTTGTTGTTGTTGTTACGCTGGTTGCGTTTGCGGTTTACTCTTTGGATTTAGGTAGCATCGCAACGTCATTGTTGTCGTCATGGGTTAGTTAGAAAAATCGGTGGAGTGGTAAGTTGGTGGATCCTTAAGCTTGGGATAATTTTTGGTCGATTGCTCGACTGAAGCGTAACAAAAAGCAATTTATTAAAAGGCACGAATTGTTTAAACGCCTTCCGATGTGAAGCGACTTAGCTGGACTGACCCGCAATCTGAACCTCAGCTGGACCATGTAAATTATGATGGTCCACTTTTTGATAGTTACAAAGAAAGACGAAGCATGAGCGGAACGAACAGGGGCAGATTGAGAAAATAATGGGGACAGAAACAAATTGACTGAGAATTAAATGGAGTTAAGTTTGGTTGAAAATTATGAATTCGTAGAAAAGAAATTTGCAAAAAAATATAAAGGATGAAAAATATGAATACCTTTCACAAAATAATTTTTATAAATTATGACTGATAATACGCAGCCAAATGTAAATAATAATGGTGTTGGCAAATTTTTTATGCTCTCAAAATTGAAATGTTTTGAAAGGATTTTCATACATAAAAGATTTTATGACGTTTAAAACATATAAAACCCTAATTCTTCCCATCCTTATGCCTCTCATTGATGGTATCAAAAATACAAATGTAGTCGCGTTTTCGCTCCTACGCCTTTATTTCTTCTCGTTAACCATTATTGAAGTGCGCTGCATCGTTGCAATGTCGGAAATTTTTTCATGATTTTGCTAAATCAAAATTTGAGTAAAGTGCATATTATTATTATTGAAAAGGATTTATTGCTCTTGCACGATGGTCGGTTCGCTGCCGAGAGGAAAGGCAGTGGACGAAACGAACGAACGAACTAACAAGTGAACAAATGAAACGGTGCGAAGTCAATTCATGCTACAATCGAAAGCTTCGGATTGAAGCAAAAAAGGCTAATGCTTTTGGGAAGGGGTGGCAAGAATTTATAGTGATATATGCATCAATAATGTAAGAGACGGCAATGGAATATATTACGAATATAAAGGCGCAGACCATGATGGCAATATAAAAAGAATTCATTTGCTATAGGGTCACAACTTCCTTTCTCCCTTACTGGCTTCTATTCTTCCTTTCTTTCCCATCTCATTCATTTTTTCCTTCTCTTTTGGGAATATTTTATTCAACATGATCACCTATCCTTTCCCCTTTTTCTTTGGATTCCACTACGCGTTGCTGATTTCATGCTCAGTGATCTCGGTGCACGTTTTGTCGTTTTCATTCATTTAATTTGCATTTGGAGTGCATTCGCAAATGCGAGCATTTACGCCAAATTTACTTAGTTGCTCTCTTCTTTCTTTCATTCTTCATAAAGACTTTCCTTTCCTGGAAGGAATGAATGAATTTTCCAAGTAATAAACAAAAGATATCAATGAAGGAATTACACTAATGGACGAGGAGGAGGTTTTAAAATGAACGCACAACATCAATACTATCTTCGTCATTATCCTCATCATCATCATTATCATAATCATTGTCCTCGTCATCATAACTACCACAATTATGATTGTCGTCTTTGTGATTATCTTCTTCATCATCGAGCTCAGCCTTTATTGCGTTTATTGCATTCACTCCAAAAGCAGCGCATAAAATAATAACAACAACTTGGTCATCATTATCATCACTGACCGCAAGTTTGTTATATCGATGCTTTCGGTCAGTCGAATCATTTGATATCGTGTATTTTCGCTGGGAGTCGTTGTTATTGCTTTCATTATTGGCTTAAGTTAAAATTTTAGCCGCTGCTTCTGTTCGGTTGACGCTGACGCCAACTTCAACGCTACCACGTTTCGTTCTTTTTGTTTGTTCTTCTTCTTGTTTCATCTTTTCATTTAATTTCTCGCGACTGCGTCAGCGACTGCACCGTGAAAGCCTATCATTATCCTTTATGACGAATATTATTTTTCTGTATCTTTTAGTTGGTGTTGTTGTTGGTGGCTTTACATCTGCATGTTGTGTGTTGTTGTCAGTGATTGGATTGGATTTGCGTTCATCTTGATCGTTGTTGCTTTTGTTATTGTAGTAACAGAAGCGTAGTAAGAGCGCGAGCGTATTGAGAATTTGTTGATGTTAATTCGATTGCGACTCCTGCTCCTGCATCTGCCGTTGCTGCCGCTTCAGCGTCCACGCAATGTTGTTGTCGGCACGAAGGCGTGTTGCTCTAAAACAAAATCGACCACAAACAAAACGAGAGAACATCATGCAAAAATTTTCTGTGGGTACACGATATTTCTAGATGCGTATCTGAAATTAGTTTTGAAAATCGTCTGCATCGCTCCCGTTGCTGTTGTTGGTGTTGTTGATGTTCAACCTTTCGTAGGATTGCAGGTTGTAGGTTGTGGAATATTGTTGTTGTTGTTGTTGCGAGCGTACCGCCTGCATTCAGTCAGTTTGAGATGCTAATTATTAGCGGGTGGGAACTTTTAATATTTTTTACTAAATCAAATTTACCGGACTTGCGAGTTCTGAAAAGAATATTCCCATGAGAACTAGTTTGTCGTTGACTGATGCTTTCGTTGCTCCTGCTGGTGCAGCTAAATATTCTTTTTATATATATTTATTTTGCATTCTTAATTATATTTTAGCCATCTTTATTGGTCGCGATTTGTGTGTATTAAATTCGTGTTGGCGAATATTGTCCAAAAAATATTCAACCTTCGAGGTATTTTATAAATTTTGTTTACTGATTTTATGATATAATTTTTTTACAATCTTTATTATTATCATTTATTTCACTGCACAAAAAGGTACTGATAATTTTTAAGATTAAGAAAATTTAATAATCTCTTGAATTGTGTCTTTAAGATTAAGACAATTTCATGATTCCAACCATTTGTTCATTTAAATATGATGGAATTTTCTTTAATTAATTTCTAGTATACTGCATTATTTGTCGTACAAAAAACATACATTTTTATAATAATAAGTGTTAAGGACAGGATAAGGTAAAATTAATACCACTTATCGCATAATAAAAGAATTAACTCTAGAGAAGATATCACAATGTAGGAAGTGAAGGTGAAGGAGAATATCACATGTAGTAACATGTGCAAAAAGGATGTTAAATTCAAACAATTCTGAAGAGATACTTTAGAAGCGTAGATGCTGGAGCTGACGCTGTAGCGCTCTAAATCAATTATAGTTATTTGTATACCTAGAAAAGAATCATACCAAGAAGCCATCGGTGGCAAACAGATGAATTTACCTCATGTAAATTTGGTGAACATTTTTTGTGTCTATGCATTCAGCCAGAAGCAGTATTACCATCGTATAATATTACCGTGTTTACCATCATTACATTCTTTACTGCCAATTCTTTCACGGCAAAACGCAATAATACTAATAAAACACCTTCAGCAATCATTTTAGTAATTACTTGATAACAATAACAACAGCAATAGCACAAGGGTAATTACCACCTCTAGAGTCCGAGGCAAAAAAGTAACTTTGCAGGCAACATTGAATCCAGCGTGAAATTATTGAAATAATTCACTGAAGTGGATCCATATACTGATCACTATATATGCATCAACAACAGAAACAACATTACCATCACCATCATTACGATCATCGTCAATCGTCAATGAACTGAAATAAATTAACTAATAAATAGTAATGGTCATTAGAAACGTGGAAGTAGCACCAGCAACAGCGGCGATAATAGTGATATCACCAACGATAACAGTTACGTTAGCAGTAGCAATAACTATAATAATAACAACAAAAATTATGAAAAAATGTTAAATTTTCCTTCTCGGTGCTGAAATGATGTTTTGGTGTGGCTGTTATTGTCGACAATGACGACATTGGTTGTAGCAATAGTTACGATGACGATAATGATGTTGTAGTAATGATTGATTGCTGTGTTACTTCTCGTACATATAGTTTACGCGTGTTTTTGTGTAAGAGATATAAAGAATTCGAAAGACTTAAGAAAGAAACTCATTGAATAACCAATATTCTGATTAAAAGAAAAAAGAAAACTGTTTGGATTCAAACACGACAACTGCATTCATTCCAATTGGACTAATCAGCACTATATTTACCAACTTGAATCAAATACACATTAGTAGATGCCCCTATCTAACGTCAGAGGGCATTAAAATAAGGAGAGTATAGGTTTGTTTTAAGGAATGGAGAAAATTTTTTGGGTGATAAGAAAACGAATGAACTTTAGCCAATCGATAAAAAACTGAAAAATATTAGAGGCATTATATCCTAGAAATAATTTTAAATTAATGGAAAACTGATTTAAGTAATTTTTAAGCCGCATAAAGGAATGAATGAATGAGTTATTGTAATGAATGCATTAATGAGGGAATATAAATTATGAGCACTTTAAATTTATTAAGTAGCTAAATGTAATGCGCTTTGGTACGGCACGCAGCACGGAACAGCTATAACCAGCGGAATTATGTAACTGTTGGTAAATTCGTAAAAGTCACAACTAATTACAGTTTGACAAGCTAAAACGCTTGCTTGCTCGCTTGCTTAAAAGCTATACAAGCTAAAACAATAGCAACAAAAACCAGTAGAGCAGTCAGTGTCGATGCAACAACAACAATGTCTGCAACGTCTAAGTCCTCTGATGTTATCTAGAAGGAAGCTATACAAGCAATTAGTTGAGCCAAGAAAAAGATCAAGACAAAGAAGCACAGCGACAACTGAACGAACACAACCGAAATGCACGGCAACTCAGTCAGCCGCCGTTAGTCAGCAGCAGACGACAAATGTGCCAATTTAATATTTGCTAATTACCCAGTAAAGTGAGCTCGTATATAACCGACCACCATCACAACCATCACCACCACCAACGCTATTGGCAGCGTCATTACTACCGCCATCTCCATCATCATTATCACAACAATCATCAACACCACCATCGTCATCATATTGTCATTATTACCAGATGACATTCATTAGCCGGTGAATCGAATTCTGGCCGCATACCAGGATTGAATTTGTCGGTTTTTGGTTTTCGTTTTTTGGTGCTTTTCTTGTTTTTTTTGGCTTCTTTAGAGTAAATTGGGAGGAAATTGAGTTACTTTAAAGTAATTTTTGATTTTTTTTTAATATAAAAAACTATAAACAGATAAAAGAAAATTTTCTTAGAAATGTTAAATCTTTTGAAACGTTTATTGAATTTCTAATAAAAATTATGTCTTATCTACAAAAAATAAACTTAGGATTTTTTAAGTGCGTTTAAATATAGGTTCACTTAAAACTTATACTCAAATGCTAGAAAACATCCAAACATTTTAAATCCCTACAAATTAGGATCCTTCTGAAACCTAATTTTAATGTTAAAAATTAGGGTCCTTTTAAAAAATTGTAATTTTTTCCCAGAAAACTGCTTTTCCAATTAAGATATTATTATCATTCAAATTAAGAGGAACTCTTTCAACATCTTCAGTTTAATACTAAAGATTGACCTTAAGTTTAAAACCTTCAAAGCTTTTGGAGGTACAAACAATAAAGAAACCCAAGCTGATTTTCACAGTCCTTCAAGTTGTCTCAAATTATACATGTTAAAATAATTATATGTAAATTTTATAAGTTATCCTTGTGTTTCATTAAATGTAATACTTTCTCATTTTTTTAATGTTAATTTGTTTTTCGAAAACTTAGAAAAATATTAATTTTATGTAAATTACTTTTTAGAATGTACGAAGGGGAACTTTCTTGTCGTTTTCTGCGGCCTCTTCGTCTTACTGGCCTTACTTCAAGAATTTGTTAATGGATTTTTATGATATTGAAATTGGGTCGGTTTGGTTAAATGCATGAATTTCTTATGCTTTTGTTCTAAATAAATCATGATAATTAAGCTTTTTCTAGCCTTTAAAAGATCATAAATAAGAAAAGTAACAATAACGCCACCACCACAGCCAACGAATATAACGAACAACAACAAAAAGAAACAACAACAGGAATTGCAACAATAACCGCAACACGACTTGTCAGCTCTTCAAGGAATTACGATGGAATATTGTTTAATTGTTTGTTGTTTGAAAGGTTTGTTTGTTCGGGTCGGCCGGTTGAATGCTTGGTTGATTGAACGGTTGGTTGGCTTGCTGATTGTGTACTGGCGATAGTTGTTATTGCTGTTTGATGTTTATGTTGTTGATCTTTTGCTAATACTATAATAATACTATATTAAAGTGTTCATTCGTTTTGCTTGTTTTTGTTGTTGGCTTTTTTTTGTTTTATGCATTTTCAACTAATTAAAACGTATTGCATTGCGTTCGTTTATAAATTAATTTTTTATTATTTGTTTTTACTATTATAGTTTTACTTTTATCTTTGCGTTTTTCCTTCTCTTTGATTTTGCATGCGATTTTAATTCGAAAAAAATTAAACTGCATATTCTCTTGCTCTACAACAACAACAACGGCACCACCAACAATTAACGAAGCAACAACAAAACCGATAAGAAACTTTTCTGTCGTGAAGCACTTTTCTCGAACTCTCTCACTTCGCGTTTCTCAAATGTAGTTTCCTCCTTCTCATTCGATTAACCACACCACTTCAGACCAATGCATGACACGCTATGGACGAATAATCGCCACCACGGACAGGCCTTAACATTTAGCAAAAATTAAAAAAGAATTGTAAACAAAACAAAAAACAATTTCCACGTAAAACGTTGCTTTTCTAAATTAATTGTATGTTAATCATCTGAATGCTAATTATAGTGTGTTGATGTTGTTGCTGTTGGTGTTGTTTTTGTAACCCTGAATGCAAATATGGTACCATGCAATGCGATGCGATGCGATATATTGCAGTGCATTGTAATGAATGTAATAACGCAGCGAGTGGCCGGCAATGGTGTTCACTCAATCGAGAAATTAGAGAAAGGTAAGCCTGAGTTTAGGCGTGTGCGTGTGTGAGTGTATGTAGATGCGTGTACACGCGTACGTGCGTTTTCATAACGATAAAAACTAAAATAGAAGTAAATTTTCTTAGAGAAAATTCTTTTTTTTTTGTGTTCATGAAAAATTTCAAACTAGGAAAATTATTAGAGCCGAAGAAGTTTATTTCATTGTTGTTTGTTCTTGTTGTTGTTTTTGTTGTTATGATTATTAGCTCTCTCTGTTTATTGCTGTTAATTTTAATGCAATTAAAAAAGAAAATATGCGTTTAAAGCAAAATTAAAGGGGCGGGAATAATATGCATGCATGTTCTATTCAAATAAACAGCTACGCATTTGATGATGTTGATGATAGCGTTGCTGATGGTGATGATG
The DNA here is from genome assembly GCA_963966595.1 of Physocephala rufipes. Classification (NCBI taxonomy): domain Eukaryota; kingdom Metazoa; phylum Arthropoda; class Insecta; order Diptera; family Conopidae; genus Physocephala; species Physocephala rufipes. The sequence continues at coordinate 32,857,341 of OZ016502.1, forward strand.
ATAGAGAGAGCAAAGAGTAGAGAATGAGGGAAATAAAGGTATCACGGCTCTTACTCTTACTTTTACGGGACTATTTTGTTTCAAGCAGAAAAATTTGCCTAGGTTAAACAATTTGATTAGTTTGTATTGTAAAATGATTATGACGAGATTTTATTTCGATTAGAAAAGCCTCTATGCATCGAATATTTGGCTAGATTAAAATATACTTCTTTCTGACAGAATGAAGCAGTCGCTGAAATCGAATTTGAATTTACTCGTCTTTTGTATCTCTTTCATTCTACTTCACCACTTTTTATTTAATTTCTGTAGATCATCGTCTCTTCCAAAGGAGCGTAAAATACAATGGCAAACAAAAGTCTTTTGGACTTTGTTTTAATATCGCTTCAAATTTGAGGGTAAGCATGAGTTGCAACAAATTGAACGGATAAAAATCCATCCACCCATACAAGATGTAACGCAATTGTACGCACGATCGTGCCATTGTTGTGGTTGTGATAGTGGGCTGCAACGTATTTTTCAATACCAATTTTATTTTCTTCCTCAAAATATATTCTGTGCCATTCCATATATCCTTTTTTCATCGTCACATAACGCCTGCACCACCATCATCATCGTTATTATCATCGTCGTCGTCAGTTAATCGGAGACATTTTCAGCAAATCAGTCAAGTTGAATCGTATTGGGTTTCGGTTACGCTTTCTGTCTCAGTCAATTTTTGTCGGTGGATGTATTATCATTATCTTTTCCCTTCTTTTTTATCTAAAATTGAAGCCGATGTTGCCACTGCTTTCTACTGCTACTGTTGCTTGCCATTGTTCTACGTTTTGTTTCTTTTTATTACTGAACTGATCTTTCGATTTTGATTTGTAGGGATTGCTTGCAATAAGCCATCATCACAAAGCATTAATGCGGGTTATTGTTGTTGCAGTCATTCGATTCGATGGCGGTTTCTATCAAAGTGTTTTTGTATTATTCCACTCATCCTGACGAACGAGCGCGTGTTCTTTTTTATTTCAATTATTATTATTAACTGATACTACAGGTAAATCTGAGAGCCTTTTATTATAATATATATAATATATATCTATTTTTCCATAATGTTTTTTCATTTTACAATTTAATTTATTTGTCATTTTCCCGTCATTTTATAATTCATTACAATTTATGATTACTATTAATATTAAAAATAAGAATACGAAAGGAACTGTTGATTTCCTTAAATCAAAAGACTTAAGATCCGAACTGGTTTATTCATTCATTGTTCTTTCCAAAACATTTAGTGTTTTTACTTCTTCACTATTTATTTATTCTTTTCAAATTTTTATAAAAAATCCCATTTTTCAAATTCTCACTAGTACTCTATCACAGAGCGAATCTGTGTGTCTGTGTGTGTCCTTTCGCTTAACCTGGTTTTCGTGAGTTTTTTCTTAACTCCTTCATTAATCGAATGCCGTCGCAGTATGTGCGAATACGACCGCTCTGATCAAAATGCAATTTATATATTTCCCTCGTTTTGCATCGCTCGGCCAGGTATTGTGGCTAACCGACGACGTCGTTGTCGATAGGCTTTTGAAAAATGGGTTTTATGCAAATTTTCGATAAATCAGCGTTTTGCATCTTAATTTTCACGACTTGAGTGCGCGCGCCAACGTATGGATTCGGTTTTCATTATGGTGCCCCACTGAGAAGAATCGATTAAATTTGAAAGGACTGCTTGCCAGTGGGATGGAAAAATTGAGTAGCATGGTATGAAACAGACGTTCGGATTAAACGAAGAAATTCAAATCGAGCGACTCAAGAGATTGGAAAGACGGGGAGAAGGAAGATTGTTAAAGACATACAGAGCCATGTGAACTTTTCGTCAATAATGTAGAAAAAAAATCAACAAGTCAAAAAATTACTAGAAAAAAAAAACGATTTTGCATCAACGAAGTACTCGCGAAATAAAATTAAAAGTCAGATTGCATGGATGAATATATTTCGTCCACCTCTTCTCTCATCTTTCTCTTACTTTGTCTCAATCTCTTTCTCTCTCTGCCTACGAGACTGTATAAGATCATGAAATACCTTTAACAGGTTTTGGATACTGCCACTCCTCTCATGTAGTATAATTCCATATAAAAATTTAAGATTTTTTTGAAGAAAAACTAAGATGCAAAATTAGGAGAATGTTCTAAACATTTGTGTTAAAAAACATCATACTTTTCCTTCCTTTAACAATTTTTAGGCATTTGTAACATTTTTCAAAAGTTTTAGGTAGGTTTTTTATTTTACTTTAGTACCCGGTTACGAACATTGTCTGGAACCATAAATTTTTAGGTTGTAATGTAAAAGGAGATGAAGAAGCACGAAGAAGAAGAAGAAGAAGAGGAAGTGGGCAAATGGCATGGAAAATTTAAGAAAATTTCCATCGAAATTATTTGACGTCTTGTGAAAAAATGTAAAAAAACAACAGCCCTAAAATCATTAACCACGCTTGTCCGCGCCGGCTCGCTACGCGTCTTAATTATAATTCACTGAGGTATTGGAGTTCGCATTTGGTTGGCTGTTGGTTAGATGTCAGTACTCTCGGTTATTGGTTGGTTGATTTAGTTGATGACTTACTTTCATTTTGGATGAATATGTTTCATTTCTTATGTTTATATTTGTGTAACTTAAAGGGAGTTTAATTACTATCTCGATTAATTTGTTTGATTGAACTGTTCGATTGAAACGTTCGACTACCTTGTTCAACTGAATGACTTAATTGAGTAGTTAATGGACTACGTAGTTCGATCAATTAAACTGTTTGATTAAGAACATCGATTTAAAGTTGCATTGATTCCTTAAAGCTCGATTGATTAGTTGAATTGATTCTGTCGATGGATTATTTTGATTGATCTAACTGATAAGTTCGATCGACCGATTAGTCGATTGACAACAAGAATAAGAATTATCTAGGAATTTCACTTTCCAAAATATTTCCTTAGATTTAAGAAACTAAAGATTTTCCTCTAAGGCAACTATCCCAGAATCGACGTTAGAATTGGCAATGACAAATATAATGACAGGTGTCATTACTCTGTCAATTATAACTTGTCCTTGCAAGCAATCTTACGAAATTCACATGATCACCTAAAACTCTTCATGATGTAAATCTTGAAATCCTTGAAATGATCCATCATTATTTTGCATAATAGTCTTTAGATTCTCACGGAGTATCAATACATACTTCATATTTCTGTTTTACTTTCACAATAAGGAATCAAAGGAGCGCGAGACGTAGAAGAAGAAGGAAGAAGGAAAAATTTTAATTTGCAGGTGAATGCATTCGAAATGCAATTCAAGATGAATGGCATGCGAAATTGTTGTTAATTCATGCTGCGAGGGATGATGTCCTCTCAAGAAGGAAATCGGTCACACAAAGAAATGGTGAAAAAAAAATCGAAGAGATTACGAGCAGGTAAAATCAGTTTCGATCACTTTCACTCCGTAAAGTGTTTCATTTAAACTGGTTGGGAAGCATTAAATGATTTTAGAAGGTCCTTAGTACTGAAATTTTATTTATATCCTTGCATTGATTTTGCAATGAAAAGAACTCTGTCTGCTGTTTAAGGTGACCGCATTATGTTCGAATTTTCTCTTCTCCTTATTATCATTATGGGAGTTGTTGCATTTGATTTTTCTTTCTTCCTCTTGTTCTTCTTCATCTTAGCGTTATTGCATGTATTAATATGGCTCGGAAAGAATCGTGGGAACTGAATTTCCTTTAAATAATTCATCCTTTTTAAGTATTTTTAAGAACATTTTTGATGCTTTTTAAGAATGGTTTCCATCAATTTTTCTTCTCTTGCTCGCATCGGGAGAGGAAGTTCTTACTCGACTCAGCAAATAAATAACATCCTTTCAATTTTTTCTACCTCTTCGTTTTCTTCCTTTTTAATTTTCGATTTAAATTTATGGCTAAACATTCAATTTTTCTTCCTGCTCCTTCTCTTTATTTTATAGTTTGATGCTTTTGAATTAAAATCAATAGAAGTCCATTAATTTTATATAGTTTATTGTTGATGGAGAACACAAAGACGACGACGAAGAAGAAGAGCAACGTGGAACCCAGATGTTCCTCGTAAGGATCATTGAATATACGACTTTAATAATTTTATAATCGTATGATTGTTTGATTGCGGAGCATCAACAAATCCACCTTCCGCTTTTTCCTATTTCAAGGATAAGGTACAAGGTGCATGTATGTATGTGTGTGTATGTGTGTTGACGTTTATATTCCTTGCGCAGTTTTTCGGTATGAACGGATATTGATTTAATAATTTGATTGACTGGTCAAAAGAAATTTAAAAAATATCGTATAAGAAAAAAAAATTAAATTTCTAATGCATATCCTTCGAATATAAAACGTGTATGCCCTCACTTATTCAATATACTTCACTCCGTAAGCAAAGATTCGGGGGAGAGAATATTTTGCGGCGATGCGGGATGGATTGTTCATAAATTGACGTCGCAATTGAAAAATTAGAGCTCTGCCATGCGAGGCGTTTCAGAATCAAAATTGACCCAATTCTTTGCTCGTGGTAGTTGTTGTTGCTGTTGCTTTTTTACCTAATAATATCACTTTGCAATTTTTTTTGTATTAATATTGAAACATGAGAAGATTTCTCGCAGAACCCTCTCAATACTGCTAGCCCAACAGCTTAAAAATATTTCCTATAATCTCATAAAATATTGGAAAAGAAAAAAGACAGATAAAAAGCACTTTTGAGAAGATAAGATTTGCGTGTCCTTCTTTTGCATAGTTTTAATGAATTTCAGTGCAAGCTGGAAAGAATGAACATGAGGGTGTCTGCATAAAGTTAGAAAAATAATGAGAATTTGTCAAAATTTAGGGTGAGAAGGGGGGGTAGGAGGTGAGAAAAGTCTCAAGAGGTATTCGAAATTCAAAAAAAACTTGTAATATTTATGTGTGTATTTTTTCGTAACATGGGCACAGAAACTTCTATTGAAATTGTATATATTGCTTGAACCGCACAATATACTTAACAATATTGAGTGCAATATTTTTTGTGACATCGATGAATATGATTACTTCTAAAATATGAGAATGGACAAATTAATTGGAATAATTTACAAGGAATTGCACAATTAATTGCACAATATAATCAATGTTCGTTGAGTAGAAATGCCATCACCGTTCCACAGTTTAATGAACAAGTCCTTGCTTTTTAATATTAAATAAGCAATTAATATTGATCTAGTATTTAATTTCAATAATCTAGAATTCTCCTGATTGTGTTGAGAATATTATAATTTTTGCATACAGTGCAATTGTTTCCGCTCCTCTTGTTCTTCGTCTCCTTAAGTTTTTAATTCAATCCAAACAAGTCTTGATTAGTGTCGAGGAATCAGATAAAAATATGTAAATCATAAACGAAACGACCTGGCGAAATTCTTGCTGTCGCATTGTAATGTTGCATTGTAATGTGCAATTCTAAGCTCGTCGAGCCATTATTATCGGGGAAAGTGGAGGGGGTGTGGTAGGCCATTTATTCAGTAGCTTTAACAAATGTCTCCTATTTAATTAATTGATTACACTCATGCCGATTAATTAGGTGTTAATTAGTGATTTCTTTGGGTCGATGATTACTAAAAATAACAACAATAACCACAAAACAACAAAATGGAAAAGCAAACAAGCAGAAATATTCGTTTTTTCATTAATGTTAGAATTGCAAATACTTTAAATTTTATTTGATATTACTGATAATCGATCTGAAATATTTTTTGATTGATAACAACTGTCATTCATTCATTTATCCATAAATTTATTTTCCAACATCCTTTTGGATGATCATCCTTTCTCTTTCTCTGATTAAGTTTTTATCTCTTAAAAAGTTCAACAGTTTCACAGATTTGTTGTTTCAGTAATATAATTTGTACTTTTCACGATTGTTTTTCACTTAGGTTTTTGTAGGTATTATTTCTTCATTAATTAATTCGATCTTATATTTACTGTTTCGAAAATTCGCAATTTTCTAACTCGATTCGTGAACTTTTTTATTAATTTACCGCATAAAACAACAGCGGGAGTATCGGCGAGGATGATCTCATGTGATCCTTTGATTTCTACTCTCGTCTTTATTATCGTCTAGAACGCCTTTCTCTAATAGAAGATCAACGAATAAGAACAGGTTGATCCCTTCGAAACTCAACACAGTCAGCATAGACTTATTTATAATGTTTTAAAAGATTCACTTCTTAATTAAAATTCAAACAAACGTCCTTTATCATATGTTTCCGTTTTCCAAATCATAATTTTCGAAAGCACTTAAAGAGGCTCAAATTTCATTGAAACTATGCCATAATGAATAAAAACATCTACTACAACAAAAACGGAACCATATTGAATACCAAATTTAACACTTTCATTTTGCAAGGCTGAAATGATTGAATGATTGAAGGCTGGAAATTGAATTTCCATACAAATAAACAATATAAACAACATCTGCCATCTAAGAGAATTTACCCCAAAATGAGAAAATGAATAGGAAAAAGGGGAAGAATTACTGAATTTGGGAAGGAACAAAGGAAAGAACGCAAAGGAAAACACAGAAAGTGTTATACACTTTATATTAATACAGTAATATAAAAAATAATAAAAACACAAAATAACTCTGGAGGTTAAAGAAATTGAGGTGGCACGAAAATTTATTAATTATTCTTTAGATAAATAAAATTACAACTTTTCTTCTTAAATGGGTAAAGGTTCCAGTAAAGTCCAATTTCAGGTGCCACCATTTTTTTTAATTTAAATTAAATTTAAATTCTCGAAGTAGAATTAAAAATTATGTTCTACTACTGAAATTTGCCAGAATGAAAGCGAAATTATATTCTTTTAAAAGGGTAAACAAATTTAGACTCTATGAGTATTTTGCGGCTAATGTAAACTCGTCTCCATATCCAACATATTTTATAATCTTTGATTTTATTTTGAAAACTCTAACAAAATGACGTACGTTATCTCTCTCCCTACAAGCTTGTTGTCTTTATTCATTTTTTCTATGACTACGATAAAAAAGATAATGGCGTTCCAATACATTTATATCTCCTTTCTTAACAAAATAACAAAGGATACATAACCTTCCAATTCAGAAATCAGGATGTTTAAAAATTTATTTTAAAATGATTGCCAATTGTGTTGTTGTTGTTGTTAACTGAATTCTAAAACATTGATATCACCAGCACCCTAGCGTCCATGTGAGGATAGGACGTCCATATTACCATGTTTCCTACCCTCCTCTAGCACGTCCTTTGTGCGACGTAACCCTTAAATTGTTACGCGCGTGGTGCAAACGCGCATGCAATCATCCTTTCATTGCATCCATTCGTTCGTTTTTTATTGAGATTGTGATTAGGCGACAAACGCATGCGCAGCACACACCCTAAATATATGCAATCTCACCTACTCCGGGAAAAAGATTCTTTAATTTTGCCTATCCTATTTCCTTCACTCCATCTCTCTCACGCACTCTCTATCGTTTTTTTAATAACTAAAAAATAATATTCTTTATTCCATTCATAAATCGATGGATCGCTTTAAAAAAGGAAAGAAGCGATCAATCCTACAATCGATTGTATTCTTTCGGGGACAATGCCTCTAAAGCGCAACGCATGAGATATTCTCGGATGATGCGTTGTAATGCGTCACGAGTGATATCACAAACTTGCCGCCTAGCCTCTGTCTGAAAAATCCTTCAGGAAAAATACGTTTGTCATCAGAAACTAAACCGACAAAAATGTCCACACTGTGATCACTTACAATCAAAAGGATACTGTTGTTGTTGTTGTTGTTTTTTATATCCTCGCTATAAAATTCTGACAATCAAAATGTTCGTGTGTGTCTCACACGCACGACGCAATGCGACGCTAACCCTAATATGCATTCCTCTAACAATTCTCATTGGATCAGTTGTTGTTGTTGGTGTCGTTTTCGCAAGGGGTTGAAAATTTATTCAAAGACAAAAAAAAAGAAAACGAAAACATACAAAAATGCCACGAGGGAAAAAAATAACTAATGCTAGTTTCACCCTTCTTCCCGTCATAAAGGTAACGCATCAATGCCACGCAGTGATTGTTGATCGCAAATAACGCTGATGCTGCCGATAAATCTCTTCCGTTGGTTGCAGCTGTGATTTTTCTTTTTAATTTTTAATGGAAATTTTTAAAAATTGTCATCCAAAGCGTTGCTTTTTTCCTCAAATTTCGATAATGAAAATCTGTTCCCTTTCCCCTTTCGATTTTAACACTTTTCGATTTTTTTTTTGGTTTTATCGGAAAATGGACCGAATAATTCTTTGATTCAATACGATTTTTTATGTGTATGTGTTTTTGTTGTTTTTTCCGAAATTGACCCGAAGTGACCTACACTTATTTTTTCGGAAAAAACGTTACTTTTTCCTAAAGGTTTCGTTGTATTCATTGCGGGATCATTATTATCGCAACATTTTAATGTTAACGGTTAATCTTCTCAGGCATTAATGGTTCTCTCTTGCCTTGCAACGTGTGTGAAAGTCGCGTGTTGTTTTTCTATTAATTAAACCTTTTTCTGTTTTTTATTAATCTTTATAAAGGTTTTGTTTTTAGTTTCTGTTTAACTTATTTTGAATCTATTTCACTTTTGTGTCTGCGTGTGCGAGATGTCCAATTTCTATTTGGTCCCCTATGAGTTTTCGAACTGACCTCTGACCTGTTGCGAATGTTGTATAAGGGTGGCTCTTTTCGCCCGCGTTTACGACATATTTTAGTTGAGAGCAAATAGAAAAAATTAGAGCAGTATAAAAATGTAACAAAAAAAAAAAAAAAAGAGTTCCAAAACTTTTTAGATTTTCCCCTTTTATTTTGTTTTTTTTACTGTCGAATTCTGTTGTAGATTTGCGTTATGCACTTTTAAAATGAAGCATGCGGGCTACTTTTGTTGGAAACTTCCTAAATTTTATCGTATTTACACGAAAAGTCAAATAAAAATTACATTTTATTTTCATTTTTTTTCTTTTATACGACTTCAGGAAATTTAAATTCATAAAAGGGTTATACTCTTTTTTAAAAAAATTTTGTTAGGATGCTTTTTAAGGACTACCACATTTATTTGATAGTTTAAAAGAAAAGATTCCAAATTAAAGTTAAAGGAGTTAGTGGTAAATACCATATACCTATTGTGGATATCAATCAATTGTAACGCATAAAATTCGTTGATTAATTCGTGATTAACGCCTTTATTAGTGGCCGGTATGCGCTTAATATTTCTTGACTTACTTTCTGATTATTTTGCCAATTCACTATTTGTCAATAGTTTTTCATTTAAGTCAATATTTTTATTTTTAGTTCGAAATTTTCATACGTCGATTCTCAGGTCGATTCTTTGATCGCTTCATGATCTTATAGTTACAATTAATAAAATGTAATGAAGCGCATACGTTTTTTTAAACGAAGTATATTTTTTATGATTTTCTTACAAAAATGTTTCATGACAGGAAGTTCCTTAACGATTACCGTCCGTTCGATGATATAAAAGCAATCACTTGTCAAAGTTGACAATTAGACAAAATTTAAACGAAAGGAACAAACACTGCTGCTGCAGTTACGACTATTAAAACTACAAACAATAACAGTAACAGCAATAGTAGAGTAATAACAACTACAACAACAACTGGTTACACAACGACTCGTCAATTCATCCTAATCTTTAGAACTACCTGTACCGAGACCGAATAAAATCGTGATTATCGCAAGCATCATGATCGATTTCTCTTGTTCTTTAGCAAAACAGAAAGGACATCAGTACGATCCGAAAGGACGAACTGCTTTATGCATCAGAATAAAAGGAAAAAATGAAGCAGAGGCATAAATCAAAAATTTACGAATTCAAAAAAAAACTGAACACTAAGACAAAACGTTCTCTTTATAAACACTGGTTGCAACAAAATTGCGAAATAAAAAATCTTAAACAAAGAAAAAAAGAAAGAAATTCCACAGGATAATAATAATAATAATAAAAATCACCTAGTGTCCTGCGCAAAGGATATAAAAACGAGAGAGGGTGGCACCAGCTGGAAATTAACAAAAGAAAGAAATGATACCGCAAGAAAATCTGAAATCGCATAAAAAGAAGGACAAGCAACAGAGTAATAAGAAGAAGAACAAGTAACTCCAATACAATAATGCAGTATGATAAAAATTAACGAAAAAAATGACAATTATTTTCGGTTGCATGCGTGGGAACCGCATCTTGCGCAAATCGAGCAGGTCCTTGCGATCTTTTATGCAGTAGCCTACTTCTTATGCATTATCCTCTGCGATCAGGATAAAGAGAAATCGTTTTGGATGATGTTTTTGTTGTTGTTGCTTTTGTTTTATAAGTTATGAAGTTTGTTATAAAAGAACGAAGCAGTTCAAGGAATTGCAATCGTGTTGTCGTGCATGCACCAACTTAAAGGACGACAACACGTTAAAGTTTAAATGATTATCATCGTCATCATTATTATCACCATCATTATTATTAATATCATCATGATTGTCAATATGCCAGTCATTTCCGATATTCAATATACTTTTCATTGATGTCCTGCGATTGCTGATGGCAATAAACAACAACAACAACAACAAGTACAGAGACGGCAAATAAAATCAAGTGATGAAAAGTAGTCCTTTTTGCACATTAATATCCTAAGGATTTCAGAATATAAAAAAGTATTTTTGTATCTACGGTCTCACAAGTGTTTAGAATGACGATGATGATGCTGTTTTGTAATGAAGATTGCGCAGATAATTGGTAATAATGATTGATACTCTAAATTAATTAATAATTATTATAATGACGAATACGAACGACAACTAGGATGATTATGACGATAATTAGTATCATTTATGTGATCATATAAGCGATTTTCATAAAGAATAAGGAAGAAAGGAGTTGAGAAAGACAGAAAACAAGATCGTTAATAGCGGTGATAAATTGCATAAATCATAGAAATGAAACAGATTTTGATAAGAGTGGTGATGACGTAAATGATTGCAATAAAATACGTAAAGAAAATCAAGAGGAGGAAGAGGAGGAACAACAATAAGTGTCATTTATGATGACACCGAAGATTATCGTAAGGAAGGAGAAGGGAAATATTGAAGAAAATTTGAGTTGGTGATAATAAAGTTTAAGACAATGACTATGTTGATAATAATGATGTCTGTAAAGTGATAAAGAATATCTGCCGATTTAGATGCATTCTGATTTTGGCAACGATTAATTATTTGAATTATGTTGAAATGTTGAATTAATTAAATCCGATTAAAAGAGCGGTGATCGTATAGTGCTTACAGTTATATCGCATATACAGCGATGTGATTAAAAGCTGAATCACATAATTGATCAACTTATTGACAGAATTATCAGAATATAATGATAAGGATGGGTAAATAAACGAAAAGGGATTATTATGACGGTGACATTGACCGGCATATAATATAAATCCTTATGCATTATAAACAAAAATATATAGTTTCGTAGTAAAAGACGAGTTAATTTTATCTACCTACCCCCCACCCCCCCTCCTCCAACCTTTTGTATCTAACCCAACCCACTGGTGGCTTCAATGCTGCGAACGAAAGTAGACAAAAATAAATTTAGCAAACAAATCCAATAAATTCTCTTTTCGGATTTGTATCTCATTTGAATTTCCGAGCATTTGCGAAATTGCGAGTAATCTTCGCAGAGCATTCAATGTTGCTACTGCTATTTTTGCTGCTTCTGCTGTTGCCGCCGTTTCTGTCAACTGCAGCTGTTTTCCTATCTTCCCTTCCTTATAGTCTTCTTCCTCTTCTCCTAAACTCTATTATAAATATCTGCCAACATCGCCACTATCCATCTATCCATAGTTTTCATTTGAGCGGTCCTTATAAATTATTACCAGTCGTCACGCAAACCTTCTTCATTCATTCATTTATTCGTTCATTTCTTCATCTCAAGTATCTTTAGCTTAAAAGTGCGTCGTGGCTCTTGATTATTATGAAAGCAATACTATCCGTCCATACACCGCTCGTCTGTCTATTCGCCAGTCTGTCTGTCTATCTGTCTGTCTGTCTGTCCGTCTGTCCGTCCATATGTTTGTCTCTTCGAGTTTGCATAGCAGAACGGAATATTTTGTAAATATTTGTTTCACTCCAGACCGCATTTCCATCAATGCGATTTCCACAGACTTGAAACACAAACAACAACCCCATGCTTCCTCGTATTCCTCCTGCGCACACGGGCGTTTCAATAATAGTGCTGCTAATATGGTTAGATTTCTGTTGTTATAATAGTTTTTTTAGTGGTTTTGTTGTTGTAATAAATATATCAGCGAGGCGACTATTCATTTGTTTGACGTGCGTTGCTGCGTGGAATTTAATTCTTTTCAAAGTTTTCCCAATTTTTTTCCTTTTCTTTTTTTTTGCAAAACAATCCACAACGTTTTGCTTTTAATTGTATTGCATTGTTTGCTCTGGTTTTTTATTATACCTTACTCCCCTCCTCCAATCTTATTTTGTTTATTTTAGTTTGGTTTTACGCAAAGGAAAAATGTATTCACGAGAAAATGCACTCACTTGGAAATTTGCATGCGATTTGTAAATAAATTTTGCACGGTTTCATTTGCACAATGCAATAATTTTTTTTAAACAGATAAGGATTTTGTTAGGGGTGGATGGAGGAGGGTGTACAAGATTACGATGACTGATGGCATGAGTACAGGGTGATTGTGTTTACGCTGAATTCATCAGTCTCGAAATCAACCGACTTTAACGGTTTCGCTTTTATTAGGATTGATGTTGTTGTTGTTTTTTGTTGCGGTTGTTAAATTTCTGGCTTAAATTTGGTTTGTATTTACGTTGTTGTTGTTGTCGTAGCTTTACTCCAGGCTTCACTCCATGCGTGTTTACAAGATTTTATCAAAAAATAAAACTTTTTTTAATGGAATAAATTTCATCGAGCTTTTTAAAATTTTACATAAATTTTCAATAATTTGCAATTTTCCTTTGGAAAAATTGGAATAATTTAGTATATTGATGTTAACACTTCTTCAAACCGAATTGAATTAATCTCGCGCCTCAATCTAAATTCTTCTAAAATTTTCATCTAGGTCAACTTAAAGTTCGGGAAAAAACTTATTATAGTTTTATTTAAAATTTAATTAAATAGCAGTGGATTTAGTCATGGTCTATTTAAAGGTTTTTAACCGCGTCATTCGTTATGATCTCCTTTAAGGAGACGTCTAGAAATACCGCATTCATTGCCCTTTAAAAGGTTAGATCATGACATCCGTCTTGATTGCGATCTTGTTGTCACGAAAAGACATGACCATGTTATTGAACAAAGCATGACTTTGTTAATAATTTTATTTCGATTGGGCTCCTTTTCCAGTTACGATCATATTCTTACACACGAAGCTTCATCGACGTTTCTCTGAGAGCCGCCATCAGCTAATATACATTCTTAAAAGAAATTGTCAGACAGTCTTTAATGTTTGTTGTAATTACAATACTAAATTTTTAAGGAAATTCAATCCAACACGTTAGTCAGCACAGCGGGCATTCGGAAAATGCCAGTCAGTCCTTCAATACACAATATTGTAATACCTTCAAGGATCAGTTTCACTCAAAAGGAAAGCAATAGAAAGGGAGAGGAAAAAACCTAAAAACAAATGAAAGCAAAGCGATAAAAGTACTTTTAAAATTATCCTGAAGAAACGTGTTAAAATCTCTCGAAAGGTGTCGAGAAGTGCTCCTCAAGCCTTTTCCGGTAGCAGTCATAAAAGCAATGGTGCGCTAAGCCCCGCTTGAGCCCTGTATATTTCCCTATTGCCACCAGGCGGTTCACTTAAATTTTGATATGCTTATCATAATTACTCTTCCTTTGTTTCATACTCTCACACTTTCATTCTTACTATTCCTCGCATTTTTACTCGTTCTCTGATCCCTTTTGCTTGCAAAAGGACTCTTCTTAGCGTCCCAACGGGCTAAGTTCTATCATTTGAGAGTATTGTGATGTATGTATACATGTATGTGTGCTAGATATGCTGTCGTATTGATATCGTTCTACTCGCCGAATGCACGATGCTGGCATCTGATTTGATGTTGATAAAACCTAGCCAAGAGAAATATTTCGTTGCGAGAGGGTTGAAAAAGGGTTTGCTAGGGGCAAAAAGAAAATATTAGCATGAGCCGTTTTTTATGTACGGTCTCGCTATGTAAATCATCCCTTTTTTACCTTCCACACCAACAACACCAACAACAACAAACGGCGTTTTTTACGAACGATTTCAATGGAGTTAAAAACGATTGTAAAGTTATTCAACTTCGGCAATCTGTCGGTATGCCGGTACGGTACTTATTCGCTGTTCGTGTGATATTCATTCATTTTTTATGTAAATCTCAACCCTTTTCGGGTTTGGGGTTGTTGTTTCTGTCTCTGATTTGCATTTGATGAGTCGTAAGGAAAGGATTTCATTGGATGAAGGGATTTTTATGGGAGTTTGCCATTTTTTGGGTTTTTAGTTGGTGTTCGTTTTGTGAGAAATGGCTAAAATGGCGGCTTTCATTTGAGCAAATGTTTAAAAAGAAGGACCTATACTTGATTCCTCCTTTGGAATTCTCTTTGATTTGATAAATTGCACAAAATATAACCAAAATTTCTTTGATTTTCTTATTTTTGTAACTCGTTATTCGGCAAATCTTGCAGGTTTCAATGTAAACAGCAATCAAGCGACATTTCATCAAACAAACGAAGCGAATGAATTTGCACGACAAAGAACAAAACTGAAATCGCACGACGATTCAGAGGATTTAGGTTGCGTCAGTAGTAGTGGCAGCGATAACGACAGTACCACCCACGGCACAGTTACAGCTACAGCCGCGGCCGACGTCGCTCCTAACCGGATTCTTGGCGGATTATCAGCAGTAACCAACAATGACGACGGTGCATCTGTGGCAATAACAACGCAAACTACAACAACATCGCCATCAGCGACAACAACAACAACAATAACACCAAACATTGATAAGGCAGACCATCAACCAACGCTAACGAATGAACGTGAATTTTTACTTCAACAAACGAACATTGATAAAAGACGCAGTTTTGAGAGCAATCGACAGATCAGCAGCAGCAGCAGGGGCAGCAACAGAAGCAGCAATAATAGCATTAGAAGCAGAAGCAATAGTAATGAAAGTTTTGGTAGCGACAGCCCCAGCAATTGCAATCTCATTGCAGCTTCTCCAACACACTATGCGACACAAACGAATGATAATATTACTTCTCTTGACAATAATGTCGCTGCCATCGATGGCGCCGCCACTGCCTTAGCCACTACCTCGCATACTACCCCCATCAGCCCACGCAATTTGAAACGACGACGTATGTCATCGACAGTGACCACGACAACGACACGGACAGCGGATCCATATAAAAATCCTTACTTGCGAGTACGTGATGAATTTTCTGAATTGCGTTGTTGCTCGCCAGAGATAAGACGGAATGAAATCCGCATGGGTATGGGTCATCATTATCGTTATCATCGACAAGACCATCATCACCAACAACAACAACACCAACAACAACAACACCAACAACAGCAACGGCCGGTGAAAATGGAAAATGTTAATTCTTGCTGCGGTGAGTAGTAAATTTTATTCAAAGAAAAAAAATACTCGCATATTCATTTAATATTTTCTGTTATTTTTTATTGAATTTTGAATAGTTCGTTTGTATCGGTTAAAACAACATTGGACATTAGTTAATCTCCTTGTGAAATTCGAACAGCTGTTTCAACCATTTGTCCAGATTCTTTCGATAAACATTATAATAATTCAGAGAGTGATTCGTAATTATGGAAATTTTTAATCATCAGATTTGTAATCATCAGAATTGGATTATTATGAAGAGAGAATGAAACGGGTAGTATGGATTGCATTAGTTGTGTAGTGGTGTGGGAGGAGTTGTCGTGAGGGTGGTTTCTTTTTAAATTCGGATTTATTTATGCGTAGCTTAGAGGAAATGAATTCGAAGAAATCCTCAGATTTTATTCAAACAAATCGTAAGTTATAAAAGTAATAAAAAGCCAGAATAGTTCGCCAAAATGCGAAAGTCTTAATCAAAAATTCTTCTCGAAATGAGATTCTAATGTGAGTCAATCCTTTCCAATGAAAACGAGATGCTAACGCGAATTCAAAATTAATACATTTTGAATCTTATCTTCGATAAAGATAGAACGAAGGGAGACATTTTTTAAGCCATTCTAAGCCGAAATTGTAGTTTTTTTAATGAAAGTTGAAAATAAATATTTATGTAAAAATCAATAGGCAGAAGGCTCTCTTTTTGTTTTCACAAATCAAGCAATTTCATCTCCCTACATGCTAAAGACTCAACCCCTTAATTTTCTTCAAAGTAATTTTTTTGCCAGCAAAAATCCGTTATTTTTTACCTAAAAAGTCGTGAGAAATTTCGAAAACCGCCAAATTTGTAATAAATCAAGAATAACTAAAGAGAAAAAAGGAAAAAAAAACAATGAAAAACGTTAACTGCCTTTACATAATATTGACTACAATAGAAATAAAATTTACCAAAAAAAACGCAATGAAAAAGAGTACCCCCGGCATTCCTTCAAACGTTAACCGCATCCAAATTATTAAAACATTTATAACCATCGACGTCGTCATCGCCAGCGTCGATGCATTTCAAATGTTTCTAATTTCCATGCATTTTATCATCCACATCAGCCCTCTCTCTCTTCCTCACGCTCGTTATGATTTAAATATACAATTCCGTAAAAAAATATTGCAATAAAAAACGGAAAAATGATACCGAGTTGCGACAACGATCGATTGAGGAAGATCAAGACGTAGACGAGGGCAAAACAACGATGGAAATCATGATGATGTTAATTCAGATGATGATGATGGTGGTGGGTAAAGCGTGCATGAATGCATAATATACTTTATATTATGCATAAAAAGATATTTGCCAAAAAAAATACTTAAGAAAAACTATTGAAAAATGTGCTTTGACAAAAAATAGCGATAAGAGAGGAAAAAATACCAAAAAATATTTTAAAAAAAATAAAACGAAGTAAAAGCAGGTAAATTTATAAAAAAATTGCGCACCCAAAAATTGCCGCTTCCTTACACTGTCACATCTCCTTCGTCCTTTTCGTCATCTTCATCTTCTCACTCTTCTTCTTGCTCCTCTTACCTGTATCGTAAAAGATTTCAGCTACAGCCGTTAAAGCAATTCAAGCGAAATGTCCTTTCTGAGTTCAACTAAAAAAAGAGGAGGTAGCGCGACATTTTTAGGGGTCTTTCCTTAAAGGAAAAGTTCCTTAAAGGTAGGAAAATAAACCTTATATAATCAACCGTTTTTTGTCGTTACTTTCTGAGAGGTTTTTTATTATTTCGTCGGAAACGGGATGATTGGTCGTGGTACCTTTTCATCTGTAAGAAAACACTTCATCATCATGTTTCAATCGTATAAAACAGAAAAAACCAAAAGAAAAATCAAATGATATCGGGACTATTGGAAGAAAAAAATCCTTTTCAACAAAAAGCAAAAATTCAATTGCGCCGAAATTTGATGAAAGAATTCGTTACCGTTGTCCATCGATCGTTTTTTATTAATTTTTTTTTATTTTTTATTTTGATTTTGATTAAAAAAAATAAAGTCTTTACTATTGTTTTTCTTGTAAATTTTCTCGTAGTGCCCAAAAATTTCGAGTCTTGATTATCAAGAAAATCACCATATGTTATTTTTTATCTCGAAAGAAAAAAAAATTAATTTCAGCCTAAAGAGGAAAACAATAACAATTGTAAACAAAACAATTTCAGTGTGCTAACCGTTATTTTTTTGCATGATTAATGAGTTTATTGATGACATTGAAAGACACTAAAGAGGTCCATCAATAAATGATTATTGATGTCTCGTTATTTGACATTAAACAAAGTTTTCGTCTCATCTAAAAAAATCCAACTGATGTTTTTCAGCGCCGTCTGCTTTTAAACCTTTTTAATATTAAAACGAGGAAGAGGGGAAAGAAACTGCCATGGATCTGGTAAACGTTTCTCTGTAGTATTTAAATTTATGAGTAAAGCTCGTTTAGCAATGACAAATTTTCAGAACTATAGTATGAAAATGAGAAAAAGTTAAGCACATCGCCTCTCCGTCTCCCTCTTCTCGAACTGCCTTTTTGCGGTTTTATGCTTGAGGTCTTATTAACACTCGAAAATGATTCAATTTTTCTTTTTCAATTATGCAAAATTATCATTATAATTATCAGATTCTTATTAGCGTTTGAAATCATGTGGAAAATGTGTCAGATGACTCTTCTGTTAAAACATTTACGTTCCTAAGAAAGAAAACTCGAAAATATAAAAGAAAAGTCAATAAACAACTTTAAGGATTCACGTATAATTTTATTGTGAATTTCTTGTGAATTTTTACTCCTTTTCATCGTAATTCTTCGTCATTTAGTTTAATAAAAAAAGTTCGTTAAGGTTTTCCCGGTATTCATTTTTATTCGTTTTAAAATGAAATGAATTCTTGAAATTTTTATAAAAAAACCCCACGAAATGAATAAAACGAGTAATAAAATTCCGAAAGGAATTGCTTTCAGAAGCGTCTACTTCACACCTGAGTAGTAACTGCTTCAATTCTATTGATTTGATTCTAATAGTTTGTAATTTACTTCATTTCATTTTATTCCGTTTTCCTGATTTTATATTCGTGCTATTTTATTATCACAGGAACTGACTGACTGATGGGATGGTTGTTTGGATGGATGGATGTGGGAGATCGTAGTCAAGGTTGATTTTGTTAATTGATAAATTCACAATCCTTTTTTATCGCACCTTTTCTTCTGCTTCTGTTTCGGATTTTGATTCGGTTTTTAATTCGATCTTCAAACGTGCGAGTTTATCTTTTATCTCTATCCAGCTATTTTTTTCTTCATTAGATGACTCCACTGAAGTCATAAAATCATAAAAAGAAGTGAATTCATTCATTCATTCATTCAATCATTTATATTTAATTAACATGTAGAAAGTGTTTTGTCGTACGTTTTGTTTTTGCTATTGTTGCAGGTTGTTTTCCGTTTGATATTATTTTTCCTGCAATTACTTAAAAAGAAATCGTTTTCATTAAAACTATAGAATATTTATCGTTTACGATTTTTTTCTTGTTTTGTTACAATTTCATAGTTCTCTGAAGATTTTTTACGATGTTCATGGAAAATTTTAATTTTCATGAAGACATTCTAATTCTTTCAGAAAAAGCCATAAAAAGAGAAGGTCATTTTCATTTCGTGAAGAGCGCACGGAGGAAATTCAAGTTAATGATGAAATGGTTTATAAGGATAGACGATAGACTATTGGACAGAAGGATGGTTAGATGATTGCATGGAGGGCCTAAATTTATGCTATTTTCTTCGGTAGTCGCGTTGTTGGTGATTATTCGACCTCAAACTGACCTCGCTTAATTCAGTTTTGACCTCATTTTGTTCTCGACTTTCTTTCTGAGGTTTTTAAAAAATTGAAATCAATGGGGAGGGAGAGAACGGGAAAGACAGCAATGAAGATTTCGGGAAAATTAGTTCGTTTCGCTGCGCAACCGATGACAAATGCCCGGCCCAGCCTTTGTCCATGCTTAAACAGTTACCTGCGATGATTTAGATGCCAAATTTTTTAAAAGTATTTATGACTTGGTAACTAACTGTTTTTATGATCAATTTTTTTTATTGACATTTTTTTGAATTTTTTTTTGTTTTTCGGCCCTAATTCGGTTTTTTGGAAGGTTCTGAACATCTTTTGGCATGACCCACACAAAAATGTGGCAAAGAAAATTGACTTTATGGCTAAATTTGTTTGTTTTTTAACTTAGCAGTAACTACGTAAACCATAAAAAATTGAATTCGAAACATTTTGTCGAATTTGTGTTCTTTTTTATTATTTCTGTGGAAATTTGTTTAGTTTTTGGAAAAACTTCTTTAGTTTTGAATTTTTTTTTTGTATAAGGATAACGATTTTTATTCTGTATTGGATTTGCTTACTCTGAATTTTTTAAATGTTATATTTTTTGGCAGTTTCGTTTTGGTTTATTTCTGTTTTACGGTTTGACTTCAAAAAATTCTAATAAAATTCAAAAGTTTTGCATTCAATGTTTCACGGTTTTTTTCAAGGTTAATAGTTTTTTCCAAAAAGTAATTCTCACTGAAAAGTCGTTAAGCATTTATAAATGTAAGAAGGTCATCCAAACTATTCATAACCAAGACTATATCCAGCAATAACGTACTATTCAGCTTTACCAAAATAAATTTAGAAAAATTATTTTTATTGATAATGCTTCGTAAATATTTCCTGAAGTTCTATAAAGATTTTAATCTTATAAGATTAAGCTATTTTTATTACTAAATATTTTACTCTGCAGATATATTTTCTGTTTTTATTGCCAAGTAAAAATCTGTTTTTGTAAAATTTGTATTTTTTATGCCATCATAAAATATTTGTCAAGAAATTTTTTACTGAATTACAATAAAAAAACTTTTACATCCAGAAATATTTGTTTTTCAAAAAAAAAAAATTGAAAAAATATTAAAGAATAAAATATAAAACTAAAAAGTCATCATAATCATCATCACTGCAGTGAAACGAGACGAAACACATACTTTCAAACCCCTTTTGTTTCCGTCTTCTACATTCACCTACTCCCTACTCCCACCCACCTACCCATGGACTTCTTCGTAGAGCGAGAAAAGCTAGAATTCCATCAACCATTTACAAAAGCAAAAAACTTACTGCTGCACACACACATAAAAGGAACAGCAATAACATCAGCATCATCGTCATGATGAGCATTGACATCGTTGTAAGGCGGCTACCGTTTCAGAGACAGTAGCGAAGTCAGCCTTAATCAAAAATTCATAAAATAGAATTAAGAAAAAAAGATTGCAACCAACAGGAGCAAAGTCAATAAAGAAAGAAGAAGAGAATGCAAAAGAAAGAAAAATGGATGATGAGAAAGAAGTGGTGGAAAGAAATCTGAGCGCCAACTTTTTTCAATCCTGCCAATTTCATATTATAAAAACTAAAATATATAAGGCACGTATGTGTGAATGCAGAAATGGACGTGTGTTTTTACATTTGTGTGAAAAAAGGATCTAGTAAAATCAGAATACAAAAACACCAACTACAGTAGAATGCTTAAATATAATGAAAATGTCTACGGTGGCAGAGGCAAACTCTTCATCTCCTTTCAAATGCACAATAAAAGTATTCAAGGAATTAAATCGACCTCAATTACTTCCACCCACTACCACCCACAAACCTTACACAAATTTTAAAAGTCCTCTCAGCTTTGTGGAAGCCATTGAAGTGCCACATCTTCGTTCACGGCCCTCGTCGTCTGAGCACCTACGATACCGGCCGTACCCACAGGGAAGTCCAAAGTCACATAAGAGTCCAACGACGACAACGACGACGAGAACAGAAACAACAATAAAGGGAAAAACGAGAAGTTATGATGCTAACGTAAATTTTTATTTTATATTTGCAATAATTTTGTTACTTTCTTAGGCCATTCTGTTAGGTGCTTCTCTAGCCCTCAACAACACTTACTGCACCCACAAAACATTGTTACCAGTACAAACCTCACCGATACTGATCCCCAACTCCATCCAACCATCATTCAATTTAAGCAAGTAACCAGGACACTTTGCAGCATATAAAATATTGTGCTTGTTTTTGTTTTCTTATTCAGTGTGTTTTCCTTTTATTTGTTTATTTTTTTAAGTCAGCTCCTCGGCAAATAAAATCACAAAATTTAAATTTTTAGCCACTCCCACGCTTCACACAATACTCGCACTCAACTTTTATAAAGATTCGTTTATAACCGAATGTACCAATGCGATCCCAATAATTTGTTGTAGTTGTTGTTGAATTCAAATTTTAAAACGTATAAAACGTGAACGGTGTAGAGCGCCCAGCCTCATGCACACAAAAGCACATACTTTCGCATAGTACATTAATCTTCCCACAATCCACACACCAGAAATTTGAAATAATACTAAAAGAATTTCTCCTCTCTGAAGAGAGTGTGGCAGCACTGGGCATTAACGGAGAATATGACAAGCAAGCAATCTCTCGAACATGTTTCTCAAAGCCTAGGAGAATTTGCTGAGAGTTCAGTTCTGCTTGGAATCTGCATGTACAAAATAATTGTGAAAAAGAAATTTTTCTCCTCTACCGATGAGGAGAAGAAGAGAGAAATTTTTTACTATCCACTTTAATGAGCGTTTTGGAAAGTGTGGATGGTAATATCTGCACACACGTTTGTGAGAACGAATTGAGAGAATTGGTTGCGTCGTATAGTGTGCGTTTGTGTGGCTTAATGGTTTTATTCAATACTAAATAAACTCGCCTTTTGTAGGATTTGTTGTTGGTGCTGTGTATTGTTGTTGTTATGTTGTTCTTTCTTGATTTGGTATGACTATCGTTCTTTATCGGTTTATAAGTTCTGTTTCCATTTTTTCGCTCTTTCGCGCCACTCTTTATTGGTCCCGTTCATTCATAGCTGAACAACGATTTTTTCAGTTGGTTTTTTGGCGTTCGATCAGTTTGACTGTAAAGTGTTTATCGGTAATTTCTAGCGAAAGCAATACCGAGTGCCGAGAATAGTCTTCCACACAGTTTTTGCGAGTGGATTTGATTAAAGCGCATAAGAAAAATAGCAGTGATTTTCCAACAATCGGTAAAAGCGATAGTTCTTATGACTTTTTGAAGGGAATATATGAAGGGAAAATACGGTGAAATATTCCTTAATTTCAGTTGAAATTCTTAGCATCCACAAATTGAGATACAAAGTTACAGTTCAGCTTCATATTAGTAATACAAACAACGGCTATTTCTCCGATCCACCCATTCATCTACTAGCCGACCCCACAAAGGACCATTCATTACGTATGTTTCAAGTAAACGCGTGCGCGGTAGTACGTAGAAAAACAACTACAACAATACCAACAGTCTTTACGACCTCCAGAGTCCACTAGCCAGAGCCGGCAGAGTAAAAACTTTAGAGCGCCATTGCCGTAACAGAGCTTTGAGTAAACAGAGTAACCCAAAAGTGATTGAAGTGGAATTGTAATACGTTTTATGAGCCTCCATAAATATATCCATCAAATGTTTTAATAACCCCATCATTGATCGAGTTCATACATTCTCAAGCGTATCTGTTCTAATAGCGGTCAGTCAAAGCAGCAAAAGCAGCGGCAGAAATCCAAACCCGTACAGTTTCTGGGATTAGAACAGCATCAGTCGCGTTTAATAGTGACCGTAGGCGGCGACTGTAGCGGAAGCCAAATTTGAGACCGTTCGACATCAACAGGAAAAAGGTGTCCTGTCGGCATATATTTTGTGATTTTTTTAGTTTCAAGCGAAACATGAACGCATCTAGTCGAGAAATCAAGGAATGAATCAGTAGAGTAAAGAAAAAAGGAAGATTTCATGAAATGTAGTTGATTTTGTAAATTGGCAAGTGTTGAAGAAAAGTGTTAACGCTACTACTGCTCAAAAAGCTGAACTAAAAAATTACTTTTCTAAAACTAGCCACTAAAGTTCCTCGTGTATTTTTGTGTGTGCGTATGTGTACAATAAACACTTTCCAAAATATTTTCTGAGAGCCAAACAGCAAACTTTAATAAAACTTACCAAAAATTATTTTGTGCGAGTAATTGTTTGAAAGTGATTTAAAAATGGTTATGTCGGAGGTACATTGGCGCAATGATCCACCGGATGATGGCAATAACTCTTTGAAGCGTCATCTCCTAAAGATACCTCCCAGCGGTCATATCAAGCAGATACAGAACAGATGTAGGTACCAATCCTTCAGAATATTAGTCACCAATTTCAGTTAGAATATTTGATTTAGCGCTAGACATTTTTAATAATACATTGGTGTATTTTAAAAAAACGTGAAGTGATTTTTTTAAAGAATCATGAAATTTCTTGATCTTCATAAATTAATATTACAAATATTTTACATGACAAAAATAATGTGACAAACATATTTGACAAATATAATTTGATTTATTTTTGTATTTAATCAAAGATAATTTTGAAGACGATTTAGGCTATTTGTTATTGTCTTATATACTAATCTGTTTTGAAAATTCTATTCGAATTCTATGAATGCACAATTTTCGTAAACTAAAAGAGATGTGGGTTTAAAATAAATAAGGTATATTTAGATATCATTATCTCAAATTTTCACACAATGTTCTTAAGGAGAGACTTTGAATGACACTAAGAAAATAAACGACCATTTCCATTAAACAATATTAATTTCAAATTGAACACTCAGAAATCTTTTTGTTTTATAATAATACTTTAATAATGCGTTAACTCTTTTTTAGAATTTTCATTATTATAAATAAAAACTTCCAATGATAATCAAAGTTTGATCAATTTTTTGTGTCACCTTTTAAAGATTTTCATCAAACGCCTTTGAAAGAAATTTCAGCTAAAATTTTCAAGTAAACCTTGATTATTTGGCAGTTTGTTGTAATAACCAGAATAAAATTGAACTCGTTTTTATTCTGGCTATCATACATTACTATCTTATCGTACACCTTCCCAAAATAGGTTGTTTATAAGCAATTAATATTTGAATAAACAAATTTATTTTACATGAACATTGTTTTCCGAAAAATTGTGCAATATTAAAATTTATTTCGAATTTTGAAAGAACGTTTTGTTTATTACGAAAATAATTTACCACGAGGATTCTTTAATTGTATTTTCGAAAATTATAAAGTTAATGAACTTCTGATGGTTACGATAAAGAAATTGATTAGAATTGAAAGTGGTCTTTTGTTAAATTCCCATAATTAAAAATTATAGAAAGACTCATGGCCGATAACAATGAAAAAACATCAATAAATTACAAAAATAATTTACAATATTTTGAAGCAGATTTGTAAAACAGAAAATGTAACCTT
The DNA here is from genome assembly GCA_963966595.1 of Physocephala rufipes. NCBI lineage: Eukaryota > Metazoa > Arthropoda > Insecta > Diptera > Conopidae > Physocephala > Physocephala rufipes. The sequence continues at coordinate 32,882,390 of OZ016502.1, forward strand.
GAAAAGCTATAATATTTTAGATGTACTTTGTTTAAGCTCAAGAAATAAGGTTTCGCAGCAGTTAAAGGTTTTAAGTTTAAAAACAGTTTTAAAACTTACAAAATCTTTAATCTGATTGTTATAGAAAATCAACAGCAAGAGTGTACGGATCCGGTGTACCCGAGGAAAAATATTAATGCTCCGACTTAAAACTTTTAGCATCTCTTCCAATTCTGATATTCATCGATGCATTAGCCACAATGCACGATGCCAGGTTTTGACCCTATCCGCTTTTCAATGTCTGTAATTGTAATGTATTGATCTAGTCAATACTGATAAAAAGTGAACAACTAATTCAATTTCAGCAGATTTTTTCAGCATTTAAGCTCGATTAGCATACGTCTACATACGCTACTGAACAATACCAATACAGACGAATGAATTTGAACAATACTCACAACAACAAAATACCCAAGAACTCAAAAAAACTTTAGCATTTTCTTTTCTCGTTTCTTACTAAAATTTCTACTACAAAGTTCATCGTGCGGTTACGCCTAATCAAAGCATTTAGAAAAATAAATGGAAAATAGAAAAAAGGCAATAATGAAATGCAGTATGATGTTGAAAGAGTGAAAGTGATGAAAAATGTAGAGTGGTAGAGTGAGTGAACGTTTAAATACTGTCGCTTCGCATAAATTAGAATTATATTTTCCCCATTTTTAAATTAATCTCACTTGAAAAAGTGTGGGCGAGGAATATAAGTCACGTGGCAAACCAGCGCCAGCACGTTCGTCACTCCCGCCCCAAAAGTACTGAATTTGTAGTTCCGATAAGAAGGGATGAAATCAAGACGAGTTCATCACGTTCATTTCAGTTCAGTTCAATACGGTCCAGTTAAAACCAATTATATACCAAATACGCTCTTGTGTCCATTCCGTTTACATACTTTCATTCTTCCTTCGTCCATTCATCCCCTTAATCGTATCGTACCGTAACGTAAGCTAAACGGCCAATATTCTTTCCCCTTCCAACACTCTACCATACATTACACCCACTATATTCCGGCCATCCTCTGTCGCCCTATACATTCCTTTAATGAGGTCCTATGACCTTTGAACCTTATACGCTTTCTATTGATTTATTTTCATTTATTTCAAGTTATTCTCGAGGTTCTTTAGTTTTTGTGTATTTTCGTAAACAATTTTTCTGCATTTTGTGCATTTTACGTAAATAATATAAAAAATAACAAAACAAAAGAGAAGGAAATAATTATTGAGCTAACGGCATCATTTCATAAATGAACGATCAATCAATAAAAGTGATTTTTTCGTAATACGTGTCAACACTTTTTTCTTACGTATTGAATAATTGTTGCCGTTATAGTTCATGTTGTTGTTGCGGTCGTTTATAAATAATACCGAAAATTTTCTATTGTTTTCATTTCCGAAATTTTAATCTATATCTACGCTTTTATAATAAGAGCAAGACTTTCTCATAACATTTTCTCATTTGGCGTAAACAAATTTTAATTATTAGTTCTGATTCGATTATCAGTTGAGGATGACCTTGAAATAAAAATGTACCAAAGAAAACTGAAATTCAGGCAAGATTCGCAATTTCATTATTTGAAATTCTTTGAAACCTCTCGTTGCCTTAAATTAAATCGAAAATTAATAAATTATGATAAATGGGATTTAATATCATTAGTCCATATGTGACGCCACTATATTCTAGTTAAAAAGGCTGCCTTTTTAATTTTTGAATATTAAGTCGGTCCAGAAGACTATGCGTTTTGCGTTAAATATTATCCCCAGGTTTACTTTTAAAGCCAAGACGTCATGTGTTGCCAAAAGGGTTACGTATGTTTTAAGATTTTACTAAATTTAAAAAAGTTTCGTTGAAACAGGAAATTTCATTGAATAAACCCTTCGTCATCTCTCCGTCGCTTTTCCGACTACCCAATTCCTGCCAGTCTTGAAGGCTGCGTTGCGACCTCATTGAAATGCATTAAACTAAAATGTTTTCAAAATATTATGAAAACACAAAAAGGAGACGGGTAAAAGGATCTCTTTAAATATGCATTCGCCGAAGTTGACCGAAGTGACCGATACGACGCACAGTGGCAGATATTTTGAAATAGCGGCCAAAAGTTTTTTTTTTCACAGTCGCCAATTTTACAATTAGTATGCTTATATGAAAGATAATACATCAGAACCTAGGGTGCCAAAAAATAACAGCTCTAATTTGATCCTTTCACTAAAAACAGGACAATCAAAGCTAGTCCTTTTCTGTTTTGGCCTAAAATTTTTGATTTTCTGTAATTTTTTTATAGTTTAAATAATTATAACTCGGCGAGTTTTGCTGATATTAAGTTCCGGTCTTTTTTATTTATTTTTCTAATCTATTTTATATTTAAATAATATTAAACTAAGTTAAATAAGCGTTACTAATAATATGTAACAGGTATTTAAAAAATGTACCAAATTTCAATAAATTTTCATGTAAATTGGATCGGGAATCAAAAGGGCCAGCGTCGTCCAGAACAAATTTTACACGATCGCATAGCTGAGTCTTTTCTCTAGATTCTGTATATAGTTTTATTTGCGGAAGCTTGCGGATGTGGTACCTGGAGTATTTTTTATGACACAAAGTCATCTAATGCAAAATTAAAGGATTCTTATTTCATGTTTTTTTTTTTGGCTGTTAAATGATTATGAGTATTTTGTTTCTTTAAATGATTGTTTCGTTGGAAAAATAAGTGTTGTATTTTTAGTTATTAGGTACCTATACTTAATTATCAGGTACCTAAAACATTAGGTAATGGTAGGGTATGGGTATAAGTAAAGTTTAAACGTTTTGATGAATCAGGTAGCAGTGTTTATGAAGAAAAAAACCAATTTTATGACCAAATAATTACCTACAAATATTGTTAAGGATGTGTGAAGATTAGAGTATTTAAAGCGCTGCCAAAATATAATTTCTGTAGTGTTGATAAAAACATGGTGAAGTTCACATATAAGACTTTGGCCGATATTTACTTTGTACGAAAAGAGGACCAAGATGTTATTTCGTATATTCTCAGTAAAACTTTTTGCGATTCTTGTAATGAAGAACGTATTGAAACATATACAAATAAAATAAAAACTTTTTTGTCGCATTTGAAAACGCGATATAAGGATGTGCATCGAAAAAAAGAGGTGATGTACCAACGCTATAAAAATTGGATGGAAACTGAACTCGTCTTTGAAAATGAAACTACTGATAAAGGCAGCGAGAAGACTGGTCGACCAAGGAAATCGATTGATGAGTGCAGTGAACGATCTCGAAGGCGCAAACTTGGCAACATCAATGAAGAAATATCCACCGAAATAATAAAGGAATCATTTCTTCATCAACTAGGTCCATCAAAAAATAAAAAGGACAAGGTAGAACTAATTGAGAAAGTAATGGAAGCTACCCCTAAACGCATAAAAAGATTACTGACCAACGTTAAAACTCCAACTGAAGAAAAAAAGTTTACCCCAGATGAAGCATTTGCATTATTCCTAGATTTAAAATTGACTAAAAATCAGTATATAGAATTACGCAAGCGAGCCAATGGAAAAAAATGCAACATCTTTCCATCATACGACGAAATAATTGCTATAAAAAAAGACTGCCTACCTTCGAAAAGTGCGATCGAAATTACTCCAAGCTCAGCAGAGGTTAAATTACAAGATCTTCTAGAGCACACTGCCGAGAGATTATTGCTTTCATTAGATGAAAATTGTCTAAAAAGTCTTGGCGATTGCAATCTTACTCTTGTTTCTAAGTGGGGATGTGACGGATCATCTGGTCAGAAGCAATATAAACAATTTAACGCAGAGAATTCAAATGACGGCAACTTGTTTATGATTTCTTTTGTTCCTTTGCGATTAAGGAAAAATAAAATAGAACCTGAGCCGTCAACCAGCAAAGATATATGGAGAAATGAAACACCTTCTTCAACAAAATATTGCAGACCAATTAAATTTGCATTCAAAAAGGAGACAAAAGATGTCATAGTCGAAGAAGTTGATAAAATAAAAAGCCAAATTCAGGAACTGCAGCCAGTATTTTTTGAGATTTATGGACATCGTATTCAAATAGATTTCAAACTTCTTCTCACTATGATTGATGGAAAAGTAGGACAAGCCTTAACGGATACTAAGGCATCATCTAGCTGCATTATATGTCACCAAACCTCGAGTAAATTGAACCAAGTACCACCAAGTGATAATGACTGTAAAGATGCGTACGAATTTGGATTGTCCCCTCTTCACACTAGAATTCGTTTCATGGAACATATTCTCAAATTGGCTTATGATTTGGAATTCGGAGCTACAGGAACAGTTAGAAGAAATGAATTGAATCTGGAAAAAAGAAACATAAGGAAAAGAGAAATACAGGAGCAATATCGTCAACTAGGTCTGATAATTGACCAACCAAAACAAGGAGAGGGTAACACAAATGATGGAAACACTGCTCGAAGGTTTTTCTCTGATCCTGAGACTGCAGCTTTCATAACAGGAGTGGATATTGAAATAATAAGGCGGTTTAAAGTAATTATAGAAGTTATAGCATGCAGCAAAATGATTGATGCGAAGAAATTCGGAATATATGCTAAGAAAACCGCAGAGATATATAACGAAAAATACCCTTGGAGGAATATGCCATCAACAATACATAAAGTTCTGTATCATGGAGAACAAGTAATTGAACATAGTCTGCTTCCACTAGGTGATCTTTCCGAAGAAGCACAAGAGAAAAGAAATAAGGATTATAGATTTTTTCGTGAGCACAACACAAGAAAAATGTCAAGATATTGTACGAATGAGGATCTTCTTACAGTTTTGCTCTGCACATCAGATCCATATATTTCGAATATTCGTCAAAAATGGAAGTCTTCATCAATTGAATTGGATAATGATGCTAAAAATTTACTATTAGACGACCAACAAAAATATTTTGCTGAACATTTTGTAAAAATTGCTTAGTTTGCATACACATGTAAATATTTTGTCTTTATTTATTGAATTATAATCTTAAATTATATATCTTTGTATTTTGCCTTTATTATTATAATAAATAATTAATATAAGTATTCAAAAAACACAACATTTATAAAAAAACGCAGTATGTTTGCAGTGTTCTTTATTCATGACGGATATGCTTAGAAAGATTTAGATTGTAGTAAAAGTACGAGGTAGGTTGATAAAATCTGTCATATCTTTGGTTCCCCCATGTCAATTTTAATGGTTGTAGCATGAAATTAAAGCTAAAGATTAGGGTAGCAAAGAAAAAAAAAATAAATTAAATAATTTAACGCGTTCAGAAGATATAGACTTTTGACCGCTATTTCAAAATATCTGCCACTGTGCGACGGATCGAACGATTACGAAATTGTTACGGTGCGCATAACTAACTATTGAAGTGTGACCAGGTGGTGGTCAATAAGTATACCGATGAGCATTTGGATGAACACGAGCGTTTAAATACCCAAATGCACAACCACACAGACACACGCATATACAAATACGTTGCTATGCACACACAAACCCGTATGTTGCACAAACGTAGAGCAGTCAGTTGGTTGGTCGGTCAACCGGTCAGCCAGGCCTCTAAAGATTCTACGTTCTGCACTTCTTAGTCATTTCGGGTCATACGTGGTGTCATGGTCTCGAGTTTAGTTCGCTTTGATCGTATAATTTTTAAAATTGACGATTATTTTAAAATGTAAGAGTTTTTCTATGAATATTCCAATAAAAAAGGGATCGTCTTTGAGCGGTACACCCACCCTACTCTCTTTTGTAGCTAGACATTTTTTAATGCATTTCTTTTATGCAATACAATGTCTAAGTGACTTTTTCGTATTCTTCCACCTTTGCAGCCAACGAACTTCACTTAAGTTAACAAGTTCCAACAATTTTAGCTTTTTCTTGCAAAACATTTCATTGAGGATATTTTTATACTCTACGAAATAGCTTATAAATGTCCTGAGGATTGATTAGTTTCGAGGGAGCAGTTGCTCGTAAAAATTCAAATATAGTTTGGTTCGTCATCGATTTTGGTGCGGCTTTCTTGTTGCATTTTCTTACTTCTTTTGGCCTAAATGTATTTTGTTACGATATTTTTTTTCAAATATATATTTCTCGTATTCATGCTAGCCTTTCTCATTGTTTCTATCTCTTTCTTTTTTATTGCAGATATCAGTAGACTTTCATGGTCACCATCGCCACTGCAATCGCACGGTAAGTCCTTATTTTTTTTTCTCAAGAAGGTTTGTTTGCTAGTTTTCGTGGAAATTGAAGAAATAAAGTGGGCGAGAAGTGGAAGGGGTTACAGAAGCTAGCCGGTGGAAGTGTAAGGATTAGAAGCAATGATTATGAAACTTTTTTGATGTTATTCGTTAGATCGGTCAACCGTCTGTGGTTTTATATAAACCTCATTTATATAAAGTCGTGTAAAGTCGACAGAAGCCTATTTGTTCCTTTCCTGTATTTAATGAAGGCTGTAATAGATAAATCCTTAATTACTTAGAAATTGCGGAATTATATGCATTTATTTAAACAAAAACACGTAATGAAAAACACTTTAATAACTCTTACTCATTAAAGTGTGTGCTAGTGTTTTTTATAAAATTGAAAATATTGTACTCGAATCCAAAAAATGATTATAAAATCTGTTTTATATTTTGAAGAATATCTCAATTTTTTTTGGAACAATAATCAGTTTTCTGCCTTTGCCTTTGCTGTTGTTATTTCTTACAATTTATCTAAATATGTAGTTGCTCAATCAGTTATTTCTTGTTCTTCCTCTGAACGATGTTTGTTGTTGTTTTTTTGATATTATTATTTATTGTTTCAAATCATTCTTGGAAACCAACACGATTCACTTTCATTCTTTTTGTGAAACGTCATTGATTGACTGGTAATAAATTCACTATTTGTCTCCATAACTCCACAAAAATTACAACAATAACAACAACACCAACAATAACAACAACTCGAATAGCAACAACAAAATCAATAGCACAACTAACGTCTGCGACAATAGAAGAGAAACGCTTGAATAGAGCTGACCAATTTTTCCGAAGATCTCTGGCAGCGAACCAACGAAAACATCTGCTACAGGAACGACAAAAATAGCAACAACAATAACAACGAATCGAAGCGAAATGAATCAATTTTGTAATTTATTTCATTCTTTTAGTGATGAATGCATTTAAAATATATTGTAGTTTTTTCTACTGGCATACAAACAGGCACACACACACACACTAACATACATATATTTATACTCTAATACTTTGAGAATGAATTTGTTAAAACAACCAACTAACCCTAACAAAGAACGGGGAACCCTATTTTTAAAATGCCGGACTATATGAAAATAAGATGATGAAGAAGAAGAAGAAGCGTCAGAAGAACAAATGGAAGAAGCAGCTATAAAAGTTGAAAAATAATCGTTTCAAATCAAGAACGAGCCCTCTTCAGCACGCGCGGTTCACACTTCTGAAGGGTGCCCGATTACGCAAGGGTGTCTGAACATCTTGACACCAAAAGGAACCGAAAGAAAAGAAACCAAATCAAAATAAATAGGATTCGACTATCGTAAGAGTATATTCGATTTTCTGTGACATAATAGTAAATGTCAAAACTGTGTCTTGACAACCCTTTTCCTCTTTAATATGACGTTTGTATCCCTATCCGTTTAACCCTAAAATATCTCGGTTAAGTTCTTTGGAGATCCTCGTTTAAGTCCTTTCTTATTTCTTATTAAATCATACTTAAATGAATTTAGGACTATTTTGATTCATTCCAGACTAAATTAGGGCGTCCTTGATGCTCTTGACGATTGATTGCTTCTCTTAATTTTCGTCCACCCTCTTCTTAGTCTTAAAATACATAAGAGCTTTAATACCGTATAGGTCTCTTATGATTTCATCTTTTCATTCAAATTTTAAGATGAATTAAAAGGAAACCAATCCTTTTTGGAGGCAGTCGTTTGAAAAGGCTATTGGAATATTTATGAGTAAATTTATTTAAGTTTTTGTTGTATTCTTCTTTTGTTATTGAGCTTAGAGCAATTGTTCATAAAATACTTGTAGTTCAATGAAAAAGGTTTTATTGGAGAAGTTTTTTGAAAGGATTTATGAATAGTTTCAAGACCGAAAAAGCCTATGTGTTAATTAAAAGGAACAGTCATAAATCGTATATAGACAGATTTAGAAAGGTATTCCAATTGATAAGTCACATCCTTGAAAGGACCGTAAGGGCATTTATTGATTTTTATTTCGAATTCTCTGACAGGGTTAAAAAATTTAGGTAGTTAGTACGTATTTCCATCGTTTCTTGTCAAATCTGGTTGTTAGACAAAACCGATTTCAGTCTTCAGTGACTTTTCGTTCGAAACCGGCTTGTCTACAAGCCAAATCTGGCAAGATAGGACGTAAACTTGCTCCAATTACCTAAACCTCAGGAGTAGTTGAAATCCTTTAAAATCACGAATTTAAAAAGAAATTGAAATTATACTAGAAATAAGAATATATTCGTGTTGGCATCTCATAGAATTTCTATACTTACATTAAGTTTCCTCTATCCCTCTTTCACTCCCTCACTCTCTCTTTCTCTCCATCATTTTCTTTACTGCTTTTAGTCATTCTTTTGCTTTAATCAATTTGTATGCATCTGATGCTTTTTGTAAAGACATGTTTTCTGTGAAAAATCTTTTCAAATTTGTCTGTTCACACATTTACATTTTCTTATAATCAAAAAAATCAAAGCATCTTCACTAACTTCGTTCATGATTTCATTTTTTCAATTCATTTGTAAATTTTGTTTCTAAATGGTCTTCCAGATGGTCTCTCTGTCATTCTTTCCTTTAACCGACATTGATTTGTAAATTGGCTCAGCCGTTTTTTCATATAGTGTTATTTTTACATTTCTATTTTTTCGTTTATTTTACATCACTTCGAATGCATATAATTTTTCTGTTTTTAACATTTTTGCATAAAAAATTTATGCTAGAGCGTATTCAACGTTAACGAATTGAGTATTCTAGTAAAGAACTTTTTCTGCAGCTGATCAATATGGTCCATCATATAGATGATGATCCTCATCAAACAGAATATTGACCAACTATATTAGAGAAAAATATATAAACAGTAGCGTTGTTGAGGGGGGGGGGGCGCCGAGGCCAACGAGTATTTCTAATTTCATCGTAACATAATTTCAGCGCAAATAAAAATTGACATGAATGAACGTATTGCTATGAATGGATGGAATATCCTTCAAATCGTCTTCCAATATCATAACATTTTTTAACATGAAAGAAACCAAAATTGCAGGATTCCTTTTACATGTTTATTGAGCAGAAATTATCTTTATTAATTGAAATTCTCATAAATCCCATTAAGAATTTATTTTATTTAGAATTTTTGTAGTTTTTTCTTTTAACCTCGTTTCACTCCTCAATTTTCAAAAATTTAAATCGAATGACTAGATAAAACTACTTAATTTAAAAAGTCCTACATTAAGGTCTTCTGATCGTCTTAGGTTTAGGATCGATCTTGAAAAAATTTTTTGTTGGATTTATTAAAAAAGAGAGAGTATTTTGAGTGAATTTAAGTGATTATTTATGAAGGGGATTTTATTTATAATAAAGAAGACTAATTGAATTAATGGCAGGACTCTAAATAATACAGGCAACAAATATTTTTCCAAGTATTTCGAATCATTTTAAAACCTAAAACTCGTGCAAAAAAATTCTAATAATTATAAAATTTGTAACTGATATAATAATAAGAAGTAAGTAAAATAATAAAATAGGTTATAGAGATTTTGAATTTTATCTTCAATTATACTGTTAATTATATTGAGAAGCAATTTAAATTTTTTTTTATTTTTGTCCGACAAAACTAATTCCGAAATTTGAAAACTAAAAATTTCACGCGCCCCTGGCTGGCTATCACCACCCTCTCCCTGTTCTTCTCCTGATTCACATCCTCAGCGCATCATCATCTGAATAACAAATTTTTTCACGTAGCGTACTTTCATTTCATTCATTTCATCAATAAAAAATCGTATGAAAAATGTTAGCTGTTCGATGAAGCCAACCAACATTTGTTGGTTTATCGTTAAATTGTGCTGGCCAACGGTTAAGCCCGTTAAGCCATTCTTCGATTTTCCTTCACTTCGCCTCTCACAACTACCCGCACCCACCCCCACCCGCCTATCATGTCATCTTTCTTCTTCGCTTACAACTTATTTATCATGCACGTATGCAAAAGTGATGCTAGTCGAAATGGGTCTCAACGATGGATACTGAAAGGATGAATGAAGAAGTGGTTTTATACGAAGAAGCATCAGCTGACCATTCGAATTTTATAACCTTCGAGAAGTCATCGAATATAATATGAATAGCAAATTTTTTGGCATATTATATTTGGTGAATAATATATTGAATTGGTTTACTAAAATGCAAACACACGAAATACATGAAGAAAACGGACTTGCCTTGCCACATGTTCAGAATTTCATCAGTTACAATTTCTCTTCCATGGGCCTTCATGCGTTTATATTGAAAACTTCAAATTCAAATTGTATCAAATGATTTGAATATATCGTAAGAGAAGGAGAAGAAATTTGGGGGGGGGGGGACATCGTTTGGGTCACTTCCAACGAGAATGGAATTTTAAAAAGTGTCTTTAGAAGATCCCGAGATAGCATAATCAACTGTAACACTTTTTTCCTTTAGATATTCATTCATCCTTATCCAGCAGTGAATAGGAATAAACACACACACCCACACACACCTACATACATACGAAGTCGTTAATCAAAGGACCAAAAATTCAGATATCTTAGGAGGCATTTTTTGAATATTTTAACGTTTATTTTGGTTTCGTTTTGAAAAACGACTGTTTTGACAAATCAATTGTGGATGAAGCCGCATTTTCGGAATAATTTCAAAACGAGACAACAACAACAACAACAACAACGCACATATAAGCATACAAATTGCAATTCCGTTGTTGTTTTAGGGGTGAAGGTGGGGACGGTGTGGTATCGACCAAAGGTTTCAAACAAATAAAGTTGTGACTGCTTCGAATGGAAAGAAAACATAGGGATGCTTTTTGTTTACCTCACACTTTCGTTTCCACTTTCTTGTAACTATTTTCCTTTTATTAATGTGTGAAAATTATTTATAGAATGAAATGGAATAAATTCATTGAGGCAAGTCTCGTTTAAAGGGTTTGAAGCGCGTGAAGATAAGCTTTTCCGCAAATCGCTTTTGATTGCTTAGCTTCATTCTCAGGGTCCATTTCACACCCTCTATTGCCACATATCTTCCATCTGCTGCTGTTCTTCTTCTCTTCCTCTTTTCCTTCTCCTCCGTTCCCCCTTCATGCACCATATTTTCCTACTTCTTAAGAAAATCAACGGACCTTGAAATTGACCACAAAATTTATTCATACCTTCTTGTATTTTTTTGCGGGCTTGGAAAAATTTATGCAAAAGCCGTTGCCTCCGTAGGAATTTTGAAAAGCATTCCAAACAGAGAAGAAATCCTTTTAAATAATTTGCAATGCAGTAAAATTGACAAAGTGTTTTTTGATGTAGCTTTCGAGTGTAAAAGGAATAATTTACATAAAAAAGAGCAATAGAAGCTTAAGAAAGAGCAGGCAGAAGAACGATAGATTAGAAAACAATTTTAAATCGCAATATCTTTTGTGCAAAGGATTGCCTGTATCCTTTTTAAAAGCAATGTGATAAGTCTTATAATGGTCTTTTATGCTGATGCAAAAACAACAATCAACTATTTAATAAACACTTCCCCTTTTTCTGCCTTCCTTTTTTTATTAATTTCAATTTAGTTTCCGATTGTGATGATAATAATTCAAGCGTTGGCAACTCCAGCGAACGTTGCCGATCACCACTGAGTCCAACGCTGCCTCCGCATCCGCATTCACAACCTCCAACACAGACACATCTTTCCCCTCTTTCGCACCTACATACACAAGCCCATCTAAGTGCGCCTCCTCCTCGCAATCATTTGCATCCGGCATTGCATCACGCTCTGCAGCACGTTCCTCTGTCGCGAGGACATGGCCATCTATTGCACACTGAAAGCGCCAGTGTCGTTACCGGCGCTTGCGGAGCCGCCGATGATGATGACTATGCTAATGATGGGAATTTGGGTGCACTTAATTTGACCAGTGAGAACTCACGGCTAAGCCCACAATCACCGTCACCTTCCTTGCAGGCACGTCTGCGTATTATTCAGCCATCCCTACCGTCACCATCACCGACGTCTCAGCAGCAGCAGCGGCATCAACACCAGCTCCCATCCTCGCACTCGCAGCAATCATTACCACCGCCGTTAAGGCCATCCATCACTCCACCCACGTTATTACCGGAAACCATTTCGCCCCCTCAGCCCGGTTTAACTGGCTCAGGCGCCCTGGAGGGTGACGCAAGGAATATAAATCTCGCTATACCCGGTCTCGCCTCACCGCAATCACAACTTTTGGCTGCCGCTAGTTTAAGCCTCGCCGCTAATCCCATGCTTGCCGGTAGTGCCATAGCTTCTATGCAGGATTTCTCGCAGTTTCAACAAGCTCTGCAACAACAGCAAGTCGCGTTACAGCAACAATTTCAATCATATATAGATATAATGCGAAGCGGTACTCTTGGAATACCGAAGGACGATCCCAGCATTACGACACAAATTGCTGCTGCACAGTTTCTGCTGCAAAGCCGCGTGCAGGCTTTGTCACAAGCGGCACATCAATTGCAAGCTCTGCAGAAGCAACAAGAATTACATCAACTCCAGCAACAACATCATCATCGTCAACAACAACAAGAGCATCACAGGCTGCAGGAACAACATCACCTTGAGCAGCAACGTCAAGAATTTGAACAGGCAGAGCTCAAACAATATCAGACGCAACAGAAGCAACAATTTCAACGCCATTGTGAACAAGATCGGCCACTTCAATTGAAGCATCATCACACCTCGACGCCAACGCGATGCAGTCCTTCGAGAACCAGTCCCATCAGCTCGCCGGAATTGCAGCATACCCCGATTTCGGGGTTGCATTACAACACCAACCAAAACAATAATCTTGTAACACCACCAAATAGTAGCGGTTTTAGCGCTGGTGCCGGCGGTGGTGGCGGCCCTGGCGATAGTCTTGGTGGTGGTGGGATTGACGGTGGTGGGAGTAGCCTTAAAGTAAGCGGCATCTTGACTCCAAATACACCGACTGGCGCTCCACAAACTCCACAAATTCTGAAGAATTTGACTACTATCCAAAGACCAACCGGTGAGCCCTCACCAGAAGAGACAACCGATCTGGAAGAATTGGAGCAGTTTGCCAAAACTTTTAAACAACGACGCATCAAACTTGGTTTTACACAGGGTGACGTAGGTCTCGCCATGGGTAAACTTTACGGTAATGATTTTTCGCAAACGACCATCTCCCGCTTCGAGGCCCTAAATCTGAGCTTCAAAAATATGTGCAAATTAAAGCCGCTCCTCCAGAAGTGGCTAGAGGATGCTGATCGTACAATCCAGGCGACGGGAGGGTAAGTATTTCGATGGACCATAGGGGTGGAGATCTGTGAAGACAAGCGTTAATGTGTCGATTTTAATGTTTTTCTTCTCTGCATTTTTTCACTTTCCTTCGTTGTGTCGATTTTAATGTTTTTCTCCACTACGTTTTTTCACTTTCTTTCGTTGCTTCATTTTTCCGACTCTTTTCTTTTCATCTTTACTAGAGTTTTTGATCCGGCGGCACTACAGACTACTGTCACTACACCCGAAATTATGGGTCGTAGACGTAAAAAACGTACATCCATTGAAACATCGATACGCGGGGCTCTCGAGAAGGCTTTCATACTTAATCAAAAACCGACCAGTGAGGAAATTACCCAACTGGCCGATCGTTTATGCATGGAAAAGGAGGTGGTACGCGTGTGGTTTTGTAATCGTCGCCAAAAGGAGAAGCGAATTAATCCGTCTATGGACAGTCCGACTGGCGCAAATGGTGGAGGCGATGATGAGTCGCCCTACATGATGATGCATTAATGGGGGCAATGCGGTGGTGGGGGCTTTTGTAGCGGTAATTGGTTTATAAAACGTTTACAAATCATTCTGAAAACGATAGAGGAGAGAGAAAAGGTGAAATGAGGGTGATCATTTTACGTCTTGAATGACTTTGAAAATTATCGATATTCCAAAGGAGTAAAACTGCAAGGGTAAGTTAATCCAACAATTGCAATGAATTTTTTGTGTTTTTTTAAATTTTTTTACAATTATATTTGCGAATTAACTTTTTTTGTTTCTTTGACTCTATTTTTTTTCTCTTTATTCCTGTTATTTCATTCTGCAACTAGGATCGGATTAGATGTTTTTCTCAACAAAAACAACATGGACAGCTCCAAGAAAAATATATGGTAATAATAAATTGAAGCTATAAAAGAATAGAGCAGTAGTTAAGTATTTAATGTCTTCATCATTTTTTAATAACAAAACTAACAATAGTAATTAAAATTGCAACAATAACAAAAATTATAATTAAAATAAATTGTGCGTTTTATGACTATAAGGCATGTCTGTATATTTAAAATAAAATAAAAACATAAATTATCTAGAGGTAACTTTTAATGTAAATTGTAAACGTGTGTCTGTAAATTAGAAAAAGAAAGAAAAAAAAACAATTAACAATAACAAAAAACGAAACAACAGCAAAATAAGAAAATTAAATGAACATTAATTTCCTTTTAATAGTATATTTTTCAATGCATGAATAAATAATAAAACTTTCCAGTAATATTAACTTCATTTATATCTTAATCTCAAGAAAAAGTTAAAAAAAGTTAGTTATCATCCAAAATGACAAATATTGATCATACTAATATTTATCATTATCAATGATAATTAATGATTTAGTTCAGTTAATGTTATTATTAATTTTTATTCAAGCAACAACAACAGCAATATCAGCAACAATGTGTGCTATTTTTTAAGAATTTTCTTAAATCAATTTCAGACTTTTCGGTTTTATAACATTCGGTTTTTATTGACTTTTACAAAAGCTTTAAAATTTAAAAGAAGATAAAAGTGGAAGTAGAAATTTTTCTTAATTTAATACTTCCTAATTAAAAACTATTTTTTGAGATAAAATTTTATAGCTTCTGAACATTTAATTGAACGATTTTTGTAATTCGGTTTATGATTTGATGGTTAATTTTGATTTGATGGTTCGTGAAAATGCCACAAATATCTAATAAATATAAACTATTTAATTTTATTGTTTATTTTTTTTTATTTATTTTTTTAGATACAGAATGCAAATGATCTGAACGAATTTTAAATTTAGCCGTTTTGTTTCTTTAATTTTTATAACAGTCTGAAAATCATGAATTAAAAACTTTTTTAAATTTCTTATTATTTTTTTGATACTTTTTATTTAAAAAATATAAAATTATTGGGAAATTTTTTAGGTGTATATATTTTATTGCTTGCGCCGGTGCAAACAGAAAAGACAAATTTATTCTCAGTGTAATTTTTCTTTATTCTGCCAATGCAGATGAATTTAAAGCTCTCCTAAATCTCTATAAATATATGTATAGTCTTTATTTTAATAATTTTAATATAAATCTTCTATTAGTGAAAGAATATTAGAAAATATTGAAAAATAATAACAACAAGAATATAATTAAAAACATTCATTAGTGTCCCACCCACTACACTGAGGTGAAAACTTCTTCATTATCTTTTCGCGAACCGGTGAACATTATGCGGTGGTGGTGATTGTCGTCGCCATTAACTCATGGTCAATATTTTAAGTTATGCAAACTTAAATCGCATAAGTATTCCAAACTTTTAGCTAATATCGATTTATTGATTTATATGATAAATACTGTGATACTGTAATAAAATGAATTATTTAATATTTAAAATCTAATTTAATGATATCGCATAATTACTGAATTGTAAAGCAACAACAATAACTACAACAAAATATTGTTTAACTGAAATAAATTTTGTGAAAATAAGGAGAATTTGATTTTTAATTAACGGAAAATATTGAAACAGGTATAGTAAGGAAATTTATTGGAAAAATAAATATTTCTGATGGAAGTGATCATCTAAAGTCGTTGAGTGTTTAATCTCATTAAGAGAAAAGAAAACAAATTTTTCTTTCGTTCTTGAGTGTGTTGGTGATTTCGTTTGAATAAAAGTGTAATTATATTAAAAAGCAAAACAAAAAAACAACGCCGATCATTATCATTATCATATCACTTAAGCTCCAACAATTTAATACCAAACAAATGATGATGACTTGCAGCATTTTTAATTGTCATTAGTCGTTGGGTTCGGGTATATTTATATAATTGTGTGTGCATATATATGTGTATCTGAGTTTATTCTGTCTTGCGGTTTATCACATTCAGTGTCGGGTAAATTACACACTCATACCGATAATAAAGCTCGGTAATATTCAAATGAAATCGACGATATCAAGTCCGTAGCACAGTCGTAGCCGCCGAAGCACTGTAAGGGTTAATAACGAAACATATTCGTCAAATTTGTTTATATTTAAAATACACTTAACCTCCAAAGTCGAAATGCAATTATAGTTACAGTACGATGGAGTGGGGGGGCGATGCTAGAGGTGATCGTAATAATGATGATGAGCTAACTGATCCGCAACATAGTCGCGCTACTTTAGACACACCGCCAACAACGCCACACCACCACCACCATCGCAATTACCAACATAGTCATCATCATCGTTATCATCATCACTATTATGACTGTTAGTCATCTAGCTATCACGAAAAGTCATAAAACGTAGAATTCCTTTAGACACGCGATCAGTCGCGGTTTCACTCGTTCTTCGTTTAATTTCATCATTTGCGTATGCACGATATCTCAAAAACTGAATAATAATGACTGTAAGAAGAAGAAAAAGAAGACTACGAGGAAGAAAATGACAAAGAGAAAAATAGAGAAAAAAGCTAAATAGCTAAATTGCGATCAGATAAAATATTGTCCGGTTACACGACACGACGCGAGACGATACGATACGATATGACAGGATCAAATTGACTCCTACGTACGTTGCAGTTTTGTTGGGAGCAGTACGGTTTTCAAGTGGAAAAGAAATCAAAATTTATTGTTTTGAAATGCCCGTAAATTATATATTATTATTTAATTATAATAAAAAGTAATGATAATGGTGACGCTTATGGTGATGACAGTGATTGGCTTCATTTTCGATTAATGATGAAGAGTTGATAAAAGAAGTAAAAATATATCAAAAAATGAAAGAGTAATATAGTAGTCATTGTAATCATCACAATGAAATCTGACTATTATCTATAGGCGATACTGATTATACGAACGTGTTTAAATCAAAAATCGGTTTTAATTATTGTTATTGTTAATTTTTCAATTATTGTTATTGTTAATTTAGCGATAATTATAATTATAGTGATCTTATTTTCTCCTTTAGTCACAAGGTCAAAATATAATCTAATTTGGATTTTTGTAGAACCCTTTATAAAGCGACTTTAGAGAGGGGTGTTTTAACCAAAAAGGCACTACTAAATTGCGTGAGTTGGACTCTAGTGCAGACGAAAAGAAGTTCTATCTTTCGTTGTTTTTTTTTGGTCATCTACCATCAAATGTTTGCACTTGTTCATTCGAGGCAATTACAGTCAGCGCGATTTTATAAAAGCGATCGTTCAACTCGTTTTCATCGTCGTCGTCTCCGAAACATTCCATAAAAGTTTGCATGTCACAAAAGCTGAAGATCGTAGATTGGCAAAAGGAAAATTCATCAACGAACTGAATAAAATTTTGTTTATCAGAGTCAGAAAATCTGGCGCGATCATAAAATGGAAGATATCGTATGCATAACTTTTTGTACTGCTTCTTAATTTTCTTCTCTGTTTGGAACACATTGCCGGTAATGCTCTAATTGTTAATAGGAAAATATCTTGAGAGAGGGGGAAGGGGAGGGGAGGACGAAAAGGCGAGGGCTGCATTGGGGGACTTACAAAAAAAAAGGAAAAATAAAGAAGAAGAAGGAAAGAGAGAAGGATGAAAGGATGGAAGGTAGGAAGGCTGGAAGGAAACAAACTTTTTGTAGTGTTTCTTTTAGAAAACACAACAACATAACGAAAGCAACAACAGCAACAACAACACAGATAACAATTTTGACGTTGAAGCTTACGATATAATCGGTGAAGCCAACGAAATTAAATTCGTTAAAGACCTGATGCATATTCATTATTCGAAAACACCAACAAGAGAAAGAGAAAAGAAACTAATTATAAAAAAATTAAATACACAAATCATGAATAAATTTTGTTTGAACAGCCTGAACGAGAGTATATAAATAATTACGAATAATAATTACGAGTATTTTACAACTAAATATTATTCCTTGCAACGCATTGAAAAGTAATGAAACCAAATGCATTCACAACATGTTTTAATGAGTTTTATTAGCGCCAGGTCAGATTTTCAACTCTTTCTTTGTTTTGTTTTTGTTCACTCTTTCAGCACATCCGAAGAACACTTTGCAAATGTATCAAAGTAGTCGTCAATTCAACCAACAAACTAACTGATTTTTAGCCAGCCAATTTTTCGATATAAAAATTTAAATGCAATAAAACGGGATCGCATGTTAGACAGATATTTCATAGATACTTCTCAACAATCTTTGATGATACCAAAATCTAACTTTGTTGCATACATTTGTCTTTATTTTTATTGTTGTTTTGCTTGCTGATTGTTGGTTGGTTTTTGTTGCCTCGGAATAATAAAGTTTATTGTAATAATTTAGCAACATTTTCCAAAAGTTATTCGAAAATTCTTGGTACAATTTACGAATAAATGAGCAGATCATGGACAGCGTTGAAGAATGGTAAGGGATAGAGGAGAAGGAGAGAGAGACAGAGAGAGAGAGTACGTAGGAGGATCGAAATAAATTTTCATGAAGACGAGTTTTATGAAAGGAAACAGAAGCAAATAGTCATAAATTTTGAATTGCAAATTATATTGCTTTATTAAAATGTAGCAACATTATTTATAACACTTAAGTAGTGACCTCTTCACCAACAAATCTAAGCGCAATTAGTTCTTGTAGCTTTAAAATTCATGGAAAATTTGCTATGTTAAAATTCTAGAATTCAGTTATGAATTCTAGACTGAATAGCTCATGAGTAACATTATGAATCAGTGAATGAAAATATAATTTGACCAAATAATGATCATGGTAATCATAGTAATTTGACCAAATTATTCTTACAATTATCGATTATTCACAAACATTCATGAATCATAAAAACTTAATCAATGAATCACAATCTTTCGAAAAAACTATTATTCATGAAGAATATTTGATGGAATTACATTTAATAAATCGTACAGAGATCCGCTAAATTCATTCGAATTGATTGAACAAATATCGCATTAAAGTAGATTTCAGTGGAAATTATCATAAGGAGGAATTATATGAAATATTCATAAATGAAGAAATACTGGTTCCCAAAAATCTTCATTTACAATTGAAAAAAATTTTATTAAAAAATCATCCATTCAGTCTGATACAAAAAGGATATTGCTTTTGTGCGTTTACACAATTTATGCTTTTGCTTTCAAATTATTTGACCATAATTGCACAATGAACCAAACGAATAGTAATGACTAAAATATTTTAATTATTGAACACCTGCAGTATAACGAATTAAATACGAACGTATCAATACTTTCAATTTTCAATATTCAATTTTGATATGCAGGCACGGAAGGGAAAACACCCTTGATATATATCTACACACACACGTGCTTGTAGACACAAACAAATTTAATTCGACTTAAACAAATTAGTGAACGCACGAGTATGTTAAATATTATTTTTTTTTAAGTCAGTTGGACCGTCAGTTATTGAATACAGTCATTCAGTTAGTCAGTCAATTAACAATTACATGCACGCGATTATTATTAACCGAAATAGAATTACTGAGAAATTATTATATTTCTCTTTTTCTTTTTGTCATGATTTCGTTTTATGATCAAAGCCAGTAATTTGTTTATAAAGTCTTGAAATATTTTTGAATACATTTTTATAGGAAGGAAGACTAAAAACATAATATTAGTTTTAGATATAATACGGTTTTTTACTCAGTATTTGCTGCGTTTTGGTACTAAAAATAAATTACTTTTTTAATTTTGGGTTGCGTGCTTTACCTTTTGTACTTTTTAGCTTCGTGTAAGAACTTCCGGGTTACTATTTTGGTAATATTGTAAACAGTAATTGTGATTACTTGCATAAGAAAAGCAAAAAACATATATACATTCCTGTCTGTGGAAATCACGATTACTGGGGAATGAATAGAGATATTGTTATGCAACTGGATATGAATATTCATCAGAAACTGGCACCACAAAGTGAGTGGTGTTCAAAATGGGCCAAATCGGACTAATATCTCACCTACTTTTCTAATCACAAAATGTGTAAGATCGAATATTTCTGGAATGGCTTTAAGGCATTAAGAATGAAATGGAATGGAATGGAATGACACAGAATGGCTTGAAGCCGCCCACTAATAGAAAAGTTAGCGATATCTTATAAACGGTTTGAGATATTTTAATGAAATTTTATACGAATGAGCATAACGTCATTCTGTAAATTGTGGTTATTGGAATCAAGTTATAAATTTATATTACGGTGTGGGATGTATGCTTCGGCCAGACAGAAGTTAGCGGTGTTATTCTTTAAAATAAGAATTGTTTTAAAATAACAAAATTGTCCCCTCATTTCATTCTATCAATTCAAAAATTCTTTAAGCAATAATTTAGGATTTTACTGCGAATTTAAAAAAATTCGGTAAAAACCAAACAAATGATTATTTTAAAAAGCTTGACTTCAATAAAAGAGAAAACCCAAAAAATAACAATCAACCAGGAACGTAAGTGTCTCTTCAGACTGCTCGCAGAAAGTGTAAACGAACATGAATCTTACTGAAGCGCAAAATATTTTGAACTGTTTTTCTGTTAATTTATATTCTTCTACTTTACGCCCTTCAACCCATTCACCACTTTACAATCACCCTGAAAATGTTGCTTCCCTCACTTCTCTTCTGTTTCCTCATTATCACCCATTACTGGTTCTAAGTTCCGGCAGAATACAAAATTGCCAATGAGAAGGTTAAGCAGAATAAAATTATAATAAATGTGGCAATCGTGCAATAGTATTAATAATAATAATAATAACAAAAACAAGAACGGCAACAACGCAATTGCTTCAACCAATAAATAGACAACAGCAATAAACCTAACCAACCCAAATAAAACCTACAATGGAAGAATGTCTTAAGTCCTGCATGCATGCATTCAAATATGGAAATAGCATGGATGGTGGCAATTGTTGTTGTTGTTGTTCTTGTCGTCGCCGTTTCTATTCTTAGACTTTTCCCGTCTAAGACGTCCCTTGAGTTAAGTTAATTCAGCTTTTTATTACTCGGAATGAATTTATTGTTGATTGTTAGCACTGGCAATATAAAAAACAACGTATGATAATCAGATGAATTTTTATATATCTTTTACTCTTTCTCATTTGCTCACCCTAAGCATACACGCAAACACTGTCAAACTAAATTCCAATGTTATTTGTTATTGTTTCCTTCGCTCTCCAAATCTCCGACAGTAGGAGACAGTGGAACTAAATTTGCCAGGACTTCTGTGAAGAATTTGTTGAAAAATCACCTCAAAATTAAAATAAAATTTTTTAGGTTTGCAAATATTATACAGATTAATAAACTTGCAATATAAAGTGTTGGTCAATGCGACATATAAAAAGTTAATTTGAAGCAACGAATAAATGATTAATGAATTACAAATAAATAATTTGTTTAATGAATAAATTAGAAAGTTACACAAATTTTAAAAAGGGAAATATATATTCCAAACAGTTGGTGTAATCACAATTTTGAGAAGAAATAATAACATGAAGGTTTGCGTTTTGAGGCGACTTCATTAGAAATAATTTTAATTACTGATGTAAACACAATTAGTGTTCGAATGCGAAGTATTTAATAACATCCAATTTCACACACTTTTTATTTCAGCGAATAAAAAATTACATCAAACAGACGATTGCTTAATTAATTAAAAAACCATATTGTTTCAATTAGAAACTTAATTTAAAATCAATGCATTCAAAATCCCGTCAAGTCATAGTCAGACCAAAGATTAAAAACTACAATACAAAACCAAGAAATAACAAGAACAATAAAAGTGAATAAAAAAATTCCGTCAGACATTTCTAGTCTCTGAGTACTCTCACATTTACTTAAAGTGAAATAGTTTTAGAACTATATCAACCACAATTATTAGTGACCAATTATTAATCGTCCACTAATCCTAAACATAATACAAATCATCACTACAAAGATTAAGAGTATATTTCAGTAAAGACATAAAATTATTAAAAGCTTTAGAAGTTTATTCCGAAAACTTTCAACGTCAAAATTTTAATGAAATTAAATACGAAGTACGGTTAACATAATGTCAATTAAATTTTCGAAAAGCCAACAATTTACGAATAATTCTGCCAAATTTTCCCACTGTATCGTTTTATAAATTGATGAAGCTTTGTCTTTTTTGCTGATATTCATGAATGATTTAAACTCATTCTCCCGCCCTTACTAATTAGCGCATGCATATTAACAACAACTGCAACAACATGTAAGAAAAGCACAACGACAACAAATGATATAACTTATTCCTCATCTTTTTGCAACCAAATTATTGCCAACCCCACAGACGGCTAGCGAATAATTGGCAATCATCTACATGTTTGCTGAGCGTATCTATCTCTCATAGTAATCTCTATTTACGAAATATTTGCGATCTATTGCTCTCTATTCTTTCCGTCTCCACGATCATCTATTTCTTTATTTGTAGATTCCCTAATGAATAAAAGGGGGCGTGTTGTTGGCATGAAGGCAGGTGGTGCTTAAAACGTTGATTACAATAATAATAATTATCATTGTAAAAAATAACAATAAAAATTACAAAAAATTTACAAACGAAAAAATAATAATAAATTAAAACAAAAATTAACGAAAAAAATTGCGAAAGCAAAACATTAAAAACTGAATACTTTTATTAAGTTCTTTAACTTTTATTGCAATTTTTATTAAAAAACATTCAGGTTTCGTGCGTTTACAAATTATTTTCTAATTACAGAAAATATCACTTGCAACCATCAAATGCACGCGGATGATCTAAGTGTAAAGATAGATGGATGGACGGTATATGGATCTATGCATAAAAAGAAGTCAGGAAGTCAATATGGAAAGGAACAAGGAAGTGCCGAGTGAATAGATATAAACGGGAAAAGCTAACGAAAGCCCCAACAAAACGGCAGCCGTCCGACTGCATGAATTCGGAGAATGAAAATTGAAGAAATAAACAAATGGATTCGAGCGCATGCGGACCAACGTTATATGACATGATCTGGGATGAACCTCGTGTATTTCAAGAACAGAAATAGAACTAAAACTTCTTTAGAGATCGTTATCGGTAAAGATACATGCAAAAAGTGGAATTTTCAAATATTCCTACATGGATTCCTTTAGAGATCTTATCGATTCGTTAACGTCTCAGCTTTAACACACAAGTGCTTGTGTTCGAGTGTATGTGTGTGTGCGTGCTATAAGTTAAATATCGTTATACCAAAACCTAAAAACACCGCCGCCACCACCACCACCAACAACAACAACAGCAGCAACAAAAACAACACTTATATCATTACTAGACCAAATGATTGCAACCTGCAACGGTAATGAAATAAATAATTCAACATTTCATTAATTTTATTACTGAGTATGCGTTCATAAAATTCGCACTTTTTTCTTTATGCAACTTTTTTTAATCCGTTCATACGGAAAGTTTTAACATACGCTCGCATTTGAATTTATGCAAATTCGTATTACACCACCAGGCTAGCGATATGCCTATTTCATTCACTCCAATATACTGTGTTCGATTTTTCGTATCGTGGGAGAATCTAAGTCGACTTTACACTACTCTACGTCTGATGGCTATCTAATAACTTAAGACTAACCCGTCAGATGAAGCAATATTTTAAATGAGAGTAAAAGTGTGGAAGAGAGTGCATAATTTTCATTTAATGAGTACAAGAGAGTAAAAGGAAAAAATTTACAACAATAACATTAATGTTTTTGAATGACGAAAACATTTTTTAGTTCCTCGCGATAGCTCCCAATTGTTCCAAGGGTACCATTCCCCCCTCTTTCTTAGCCCCCTTCCCCTATGTATTATATTTTTTGCATATATCGCTTACAAATATGACGAGTAAAAATTAAAAGCGGTTCGGATAAAAATAATTGAAATTAATGAAGAGATCTTTTGTAGAATCCGCCGTTTCTTTATGAAATAATTTCAATTAGAAATTTGCATTTTGTCATAAATTTATTCATTCAATGAACGTCATAAAATCGCGTCAGACACGCACACGCGATAACTAATTAAGTACATGCGCTCAAGTACTTTGAACAATAGTAGAGTCATGATCTCTGAAGAATGATCAAAGGGGCCGATATAGTACGAACGTTATGAAGATTTATGAGAGGTACTAATAAATTTCTGAGGCACAAAATAATATATTTTAATTAATATACTGTTTTGTCATATGCTGCTTATTCTAATATAAAGCAATCCATTTCAAAAAGAGTAAGCCCAGTGGGATTTGTGATGTGATCTGATACTAAGCAATTTTATTACTACTCCAGGCGCAAACTGCGAAAATGTTTTCTACGAAGTGAGAAATAAAAACATTTATTAAAAAAGAGGATAAATTTTTAAAAGTTTTAAAATATTTTCATTTGAATTTGATCGTAATGATCGATTAATTAATCGCGAAATTTTCATCACATTTCACACATTTAACTTTTTCCTTTAAAACTTGTACCGTCATATCAACCATCATTAGTTGTTATGACCGTCGATTACGCATGGATCTCGGTGTTGTTGTGACCGTTGTTTTCGTTGGCAATTGAACTCTATCAACGAACTAATAACTTTAGTATTCACTCAATCGTAATTGGGTTTTGAATTTATCCACGAAAATGCTTTGATCATAATTTCATCAATATTATCATCATTATTATCATCGCCATTGCCACAATAATTGCTGTTGTGTCTATAGAAGTCGGTTGGTATGGTGTTGGTAATTTATTTTCGCTAACTTTGGAACCGACTGACCGACTGCATACCGTCTATATCATTCGTTGTTCATTTTCTTTGACCGACAATAAAAAAATATCCGCCCGACCAATCAATCGACCAACTTCCGATCAATTGAATGCATAGTAGTCCGGTTTTAGTTTTAATGCTGCCGCAACCTTTCAATCCTTCAATGTTTCATTGCCAGAAGTAAGTTACTGCCGCCGGGCCGTTACTTCTTTTAGTCTTAGTTCTCTCTTTTTAAATTATTTTTTTTAATTTCTTTTCTTTTCCTTAAATTTTTTCAAGTTTTACGCTTAAGCCTTCGATACTTGTTTGTTGTTGTTGTTGTTGTTGCCCCTATTCTTGCTGTTGTTGTTACTCCTTTGTTGATTCTTTCATGGTTGCCATCAAAAATTGATGACAAGAAGATCAACTCTTTTTGATCTTGTCACTTAAAAAACAAGAAAGGCAACCGACCGTTCCGTCCTGTCATTCTATCCGAGCTGTGCCGAGCCTTTCGTGTATTTTCGTTCGACTTTAGAATTTTATGATCTGTTATCATTTTAATTTTTTACTCCTTTTTATGGTAAAAATTTATTGTTATCGTATCAAAAGGGGAGTAAGTTGTTCGGTTTGTTACCAAATGAAATTGATTGCAATAAAAATGATTTGATCGACTCCTCTTTTTGATCCGTTTCATACTTGTCGTTTTTAATTTGTTCAAATCAATACGAAATTTATGATCTTTATATATAAAAAAATTAAACTCTTTTCATTCATTTATCGTAAGAGGATGCTATCAAAGATTTAATTTTTATTCTGCAAAGGTTAAGCCGAAAATTGCTTGACCTTTGAGTGTTTTCTTGTTTTCTCATCTTTATTAAATTCACATCTTGACCTATAGCTCACGCACCACATTTTGACCGATCGCCATGGTCCACTGTCTCGTTGATCTCTTCATCTCTTTCGTACTAAATTCTTTAAAACATTCTTCATCTGTTCGGTAATTTTTCATTTCGCGGCACTTCCTGAAACCAAAATGCTTAAAGGATCAGGGTTCGAATTTGGTAAGGGTTTGGTCTTAAGGAAAAGTTTTTGTAACGAGAAAAGGTAGAAAAACATATTGCTCTTGTTGCCGTTCTGTCCGCTCTTGAGATTGCATTCTTGTCATCTTCTATTTGATTATTATAGTTTGTCTTCTAGAATGACTCTATCGCTTTAATAAATTGCTAATTTTTACTCATCTTCTGGGAGGACTTTTTTCCTCCTCCCCCGCCTTTTATTTCAGAAGCAGCTTTCCTCTCTCTTTGATGGTGCCTTTGTTATTGAATTTTTCCATTTGTCTTACTCTGAATCGTTTAACAATCGACTCAAATAATATTTTCCATAAACGGCGGTAACTGAAATTATCGACCTTTATTTCAATCGTAACGCAATGTCCTTTAGTCCTTTGTCTGCGGGTGGAGAACTAAAAACTAAATGATACGAGAGACCACTGCTGTTTCATGTGATGTGTGTGCTCCGGAGTGTCGAGTGTCGAGTGTTGAGTTTCGATTGTCATCATCAAATCATCGTCCCATCGAATGGCAAGTAATTTTCTCTAAATTGCAATATTTTCATTCTCTCTCACCTTCTTCAAATTTAACAATTGATTTTATTTCATTTGAGTTGTTGTTGTTGCTGTTGTTGTTGCTGCTTCTATTAGGATGGAAATAAACAAAAGCAATTATGAAAGGGAAGAAGCAAGAAAAGAATATGAAATGATCAGTCCAGTTTCTCTGTCAGTCAATAACACCAACAATCAACGCGCTAGCGAGTGACCCTGACGTTAGGGGGTGGATTGTGGATCATCAGCAGCTCCAGGTGCAATCTATAGAATTGCTTTTGTTGTTGTTTTAATTGTAAACATTTTCATCTGTCTGCCATGATTCAGAAACTGTGACAGTTTCAAATTTAGATCATTTTCATTTCTTCCACTGTTTTTGTGTTTTTGTTTTCAGTTGCTTTTCCTCAGCTTGCGGGCGCACAGTGGCAGATATTTTGAAATAGCGGTCAAAAGTCTATATCTTCTGAACGCGTTAAATTATTTAATTTATTTTTTTTTTCTTTGCTACCCTAATCTTTAGCTTTAATTTCATGCTACAACCATTAAAATTGACATGGGGGAACCAAAGATATGACAGATTTTATCAACCTACCTCGTACTTTTACTACAATCTAAATCTTTCTAAGCATATCCGTCATGAATAAAGAACACTGCAAACATACTGCGTTTTTTTATAAATGTTGTGTTTTTTGAATACTTATATTAATTATTTATTATAATAATAAAGGCAAAATACAAAGATATATAATTTAAGATTATAATTCAATAAATAAAGACAAAATATTTACATGTGTATGCAAACTAAGCAATTTTTACAAAATGTTCAGCAAAATATTTTTGTTGGTCGTCTAATAGTAAATTTTTAGCATCATTATCCAATTCAATTGATGAAGACTTCCATTTTTGACGAATATTCGAAATATATGGATCTGATGTGCAGAGCAAAACTGTAAGAAGATCCTCATTCGTACAATATCTTGACATTTTTCTTGTGTTGTGCTCACGAAAAAATCTATAATCCTTATTTCTTTTCTCTTGTGCTTCTTCGGAAAGATCACCTAGTGGAAGCAGACTATGTTCAATTACTTGTTCTCCATGATACAGAACTTTATGTATTGTTGATGGCATATTCCTCCAAGGGTATTTTTCGTTATATATCTCTGCGGTTTTCTTAGCATATATTCCGAATTTCTTCGCATCAATCATTTTGCTGCATGCTATAACTTCTATAATTACTTTAAACCGCCTTATTATTTCAATATCCACTCCTGTTATGAAAGCTGCAGTCTCAGGATCAGAGAAAAACCTTCGAGCAGTGTTTCCATCATTTGTGTTACCCTCTCCTTGTTTTGGTTGGTCAATTATCAGACCTAGTTGACGATATTGCTCCTGTATTTCTCTTTTCCTTATGTTTCTTTTTTCCAGATTCAATTCATTTCTTCTAACTGTTCCTGTAGCTCCGAATTCCAAATCATAAGCCAATTTGAGAATATGTTCCATGAAACGAATTCTAGTGTGAAGAGGGGACAATCCAAATTCGTACGCATCTTTACAGTCATTATCACTTGGTGGTACTTGGTTCAATTTACTCGAGGTTTGGTGACATATAATGCAGCTAGATGATGCCTTAGTATCCGTTAAGGCTTGTCCTACTTTTCCATCAATCATAGTGAGAAGAAGTTTGAAATCTATTTGAATACGATGTCCATAAATCTCAAAAAATACTGGCTGCAGTTCCTGAATTTGGCTTTTTATTTTATCAACTTCTTCGACTATGACATCTTTTGTCTCCTTTTTGAATGCAAATTTAATTGGTCTGCAATATTTTGTTGAAGAAGGTGTTTCATTTCTCCATATATCTTTGCTGGTTGACGTTATCTTTGCTGGTTTGAAGAAATGATTCCTTTATTATTTCGGTGGATATTTCTTCATTGATGTTGCCAAGTTTGCGCCTTCGAGATCGTTCACTGCACTCATCAATCGATTTCCTTGGTCGACCAGTCTTCTCGCTGCCTTTATCAGTAGTTTCATTTTCAAAGACGAGTTCAGTTTCCATCCAATTTTTATAGCGTTGGTACATCACCTCTTTTTTTCGATGCACATCCTTATATCGCGTTTTCAAATGCGACAAAAAAGTTTTTATTTTATTTGTATATGTTTCAATACGTTCTTCATTACAAGAATCGCAAAAAGTTTTACTGAGAATATACGAAATAACATCTTGGTCCTCTTTTCGTACAAAGTAAATATCGGCCAAAGTCTTATATGTGAACTTCACCATGTTTTTATCAACACTACAGAAATTATATTTTGGCAGCGCTTTAAATACTCTAATCTTCACACATCCTTAACAATATTTGTAGGTAATTATTTGGTCATAAAATTGGTTTTTTTCTTCATAAACACTGCTACCTGATTCATCAAAACGTTTAAACTTTACTTATACCCATACCCTACCATTACCTAATGTTTTAGGTACCTGATAATTAAGTATAGGTACCTAATAACTAAAAATACAACACTTATTTTTCCAACGAAACAATCATTTAAAGAAACAAAATACTCATAATCATTTAACAGCCAAAAAAAAAAACATGAAATAAGAATCCTTTAATTTTGCATTAGATGACTTTGTGTCATAAAAAATACTCCAGGTACCACATCCGCAAGCTTCCGCAAATAAAACTATATACAGAATCTAGAGAAAAGACTCAGCTATGCGATCGTGTAAAATTTGTTCTGGACGACGCTGGCCCTTTTGATTCCCGATCCAATTTACATGAAAATTTATTGAAATTTGGTACATTTTTTAAATACCTGTTACATATTATTAGTAACGCTTATTTAACTTAGTTTAATATTATTTAAATATAAAATAGATTAGAAAAATAAATAAAAAAGACCGGAACTTAATATCAGCAAAACTCGCCGAGTTATAATTATTTAAACTATAAAAAAATTACAGAAAATCAAAAATTTTAGGCCAAAACAGAAAAGGACTAGCTTTGATTGTCCTGTTTTTAGTGAAAGGATCAAATTAGAGCTGTTATTTTTTGGCACCCTAGGTTCTGATGTATTATCTTTCATATAAGCATACTAATTGTAAAATTGGCGACTGTGAAAAAAAAAACTTTTGGCCGCTATTTCAAAATATCTGCCACTGTGGGGCGGTCATTTCGCTCATTTTTCTTCTTCTTCTTCTCCTTACTCTTCAGTACTCTACCAACTAAATTAAAGCCTCGAAAAATGTGATTTATTGCATTTCAAATTAGTTTTCTTTAGAACAGTTTTTGAAATTGTTTAAATGATTTCGAACTATTTAACGAATTACAAAATGCAAAAGAGAGAGAGAGGGATTAAGCAAGAGAGAGAGAGAGAAAGAAAGAAACAAGGTTAGATAAACTCCAAGGAAACAGAGGGTTGCGCCGCCGTGAAATCCTTCAAAGTGTAGGCGTCATAATCATTAAGAGTGCTTTTTGTTGAACACTTTTGTTTTCTTTGAAGGCCAAAAATAGCAACAAAAACAACACTAAAAACAACAACAATAACTTCAGTATCAACACTAACTATTCAGCCACACAATGGCCGTAGGGTTCAATACGGCAGATGATGATGATGACGACAATGATGATGATGATGAATCGTCTTTTATTAGCTACGCCTTAATATTCCTTTAACAGAAATATATTTGAAATTTTAGGTAGCGTCCAATGCCTATAATTTACAACGATCAGCACCGAATTAATCCACTCAATTCTTATTTTTTTCGCAATTTATTTCATTTCAAAATCGTGACCCACTTTTGGCACGCGTTACACGCTCGCGCCACCATTACACACGATCGTTATCAAAAAACAACGAGTATACTACTTGAGTATCGTATCGTTTCGTAATATATTATTGTTAAAATAAATATAAACCGTTCATTCGTTTTGCTCTTTGTCTTTCTTCCTTCGTTGGCCGATTGTCAATCGCGTACGCTTTACCCGCCCGCTCCGGCCTCATGACCTGAACCAATTTTCAGTTAATTTCTTGATATTCTTTTCGGCGCCTCTTTCTTTGCTTTAAGTTAATTTATGGGAATATAATATCTTTGTTTTATTTCGATTGTCGTTGATTTTGTTGTTGTTATTTAGTTAATAAACAATATTAAGACGCTCTTTATTAAACGTTCTCGTTGAAATGGTTGGCCCATTGGTTAGTTTCTCCTGCTGTTGTTATTGTCGTTTACGTTAGGGGAGACTTACACGTATGTTTTATGTTGTTATTGGTAATTTTGATTGAAATAATATTTAGTCCTGTCGAAGGCAATGACATGTGTTGAAAAGTCTAATTTTAGTTACGATTAGGACACACTCGAGAAAAGGTTTGGCATGCATATTTCCGGGGAATAAAGAAAGAAGGTAAAAAGGACTACATTTGTAAATACCCAAGAAAAAAAAAGTTGTTAGAATGGAAGTATCAAATATAATGGAGAGCTCAGTGGATGGATTCGTTTTAAATCAGCCGGATTGATATTTCTAATATAGATCCCGTGTGTCCGATAATCCAGATACCGTGATACCTGTAGATATATGTATACGATCCAGTTAGTCGCAATTTTATTTTCTCTCTATCTTTTTCTCTCTCTGCCTCTGTATTAAAAGTGACTGAAAGGCGCCAGATTTTATTCAATTTGCAAATTAGTCAAATTTTTCTTAAACATTTGGAGAATATGGTAAATAATCTTAAGTATATTCTGTTATTTAAAACAAAAGTAAGAGGGTCGACAATAACTATTTCTGAGACCCTAAATCATTCTCATCATCATCATTTGCTATTGCCAATATTCATTGAACGTAATATTGATTGAAATAATCCATTAGTTAGAAACTACCATCACTATTATCATTATTATCACTATCATCTTTGTCTTATAATCTTCAATATAATCATCATCATTATTATTCTTAGCATTATCAGCATCTTACGAAATTACCTTTTATCTTCATTATTACCTTTACTATGATCATTATTATCTTTAAATTTTTATGCAGTGCTAATCATTAAAAGTTGTTGACTGCTGCCGTTGACGCCCACTTTTACGCCTACTTTATCAATATTCATTTAATGTCTGTATCATCATAATTCACACTTTATATAGTTGTTGTTGTTGCTGTTGTAATTGTTTGCCGTGACTAAGTTTGCTTTCAGTTAAATGTTGGTTGTTGCTTTTGCTGATGTTTTTGCTGTTTATGGTATTATTTTAGCTATTAGTTGCTTTTGTTGTTGTTATTGTTGTTTACCAAAGCAAAAGAGCGAAAAGTTAGTTATCGATGTCATTAACGCATCATCTAAATTAATTGGCCCAGAAGAAGAAACCATCATAATCTTTAATATCGCAATCATCGTTAGTATCATATACTACGACCACTACTATTGTTGTTGTTAGGACCATATTAAGTCCTTTAAGAGATATTTATGAGCTTCTTGTCAACAACATATTTTGTAAACGGCTTGCTGCTTTTCTCCTTTTTGTTTACTTATACTTTATATATATTTTATAAATATCGCGTAGTATTATTAGAAAATCTATTTTAACTTGCAGTAAAATTAGTGATAATTTATTTGAAATTATTTGTATTATATTTTGTAAAATAATAAATACATTTTGATTTCAATTGGTAATAATGAGAACACTTTAGAAAGAAACATAATTTCAGATTTAACCCTTCTGCTGGTTACATCATCATCACCATCATCTTACTATTTCATATTATATATGTGTATTGATTTCCCCTAGAAATTCTCCCTCTTCGTCAATTTCTTATATTGATTATCATCATCCTCATTTCTCCTCATCTCACCATCGTGTATCTTCCGATACTAACTTCATAACGTTTGCAACTATCATGACTTTCTGTGTCACAGCTGCCATTTCATTTGTTTTCATTACCTCTAAAATGATTATTATCATGTTGATCATTACCACTTCGGCCATCATAATCATGTTATTGTTATCTCTTACTAGTGAGAACAGTTTCGGTACTCACACCTGCTACGTCTATGTTGCAAACCATGAGCAGTATAACAATTTTCATTAAAAAAACAAGCTAAGAGAAATAAACTTTCTTATAAATTGTTCTAATGAAATCATCCATGACTCTAATTAAGAATTAATTATTATTAATCTAATTAAGAACGTTGAAAATATTCTTAAATTAATGAAATTATTTTGAATTTTTTCTATAAATTATTGATATTTTTTACTTCTGCGTACATCTATTTATAAATCTTTACTTTTACTTAATTTTATCCATATTTTATATTTTTTCCTTCAACAGAATAAAATTATTATTTAATGTGCTAATTCATAAAGCTAAATTGGTTTATTTAAAATGCAAAAAAATTAATTTCTTTTGCTTAATTTTTTCAGTCTTAAGCCTTTACCCTCAGACAATTCCTGAATTTGTGGGACTTTATTTCAAGAGTATTTCATTATTTTTTCTAATCTTTTTTTTACTTTTTTCTCATCTTAAATTTTTTAATGCTCCAAAGAAAACCTTTTCTCAAACATCAACGAAAATAATTGCCAGAAATTCAACAAAAAACTACAAAAGAAAAGATTGTCAAACATCAATAGATCAATAAATTTCTCAAAAAAACTTCACCATTTTCAATCATCAAGAAAAAACTTCTGCAGACAGTCGAAATTCCTTTCAATGTCTTTAATTTTTTTGATTGAATTGAAACGGAATCTATTCAAATTTTAATCACATTTCAAAGACACCGGAATCCGGTGAAAGCGGCCCTCCGGTGACAACAACGGCGAAAGACCTATCGGAAGATAACGGATTGGAACACGATGATTCGAATTCGATCGTGGCGAAGCAATTCGGTCACTTTGGCGGTATTCAGAGACAGTCGGCACCGATATCGTTTGAATTAGCATCAAGAAATATCATTTCTACCGTTTTACGATTTTGATGATTTGGCATTCCATCAAAGAGGAAAACGTCTAATCGAGTCCAAGGCTTGTGGGAGAGAACAGCAGAACAGCGTAAGGAATTGAGTTGCCATAGGAAAGATATTTTTTTGGAAATATCAAGAGCATTTCCTTTGTAGTTAGTTGTGAATATTGTGCAATATCCTAAAGTTAACTGTTAATATATTTAATTTTTTAATATAATAATTTTTCTAAGAAAGGTTAAAATTTTTTTCTAAAATGCCTAAAATGTTTATGAAAAAGATAGTCTTGCAGTAACGAAAGCAATAATTGCTGCTAAATAAATTTCGAGATCTTGATGGATTTCTGAACGATGATGATTGAATTGGCAACTCTGACAATCAAGACGACTGCTAAAATCATTAAGCAGCCAACAACAATCCTTTGGCGGCATTTTCAAAAATTCTTTTGTGATTCAAATTTTGTCCCATCTTCTTGTTGTTTTTGTTGTCCTTTTTATAAAATTGTTATGCATTTATTTCCTTTCATTTCAATGCGGCAAAATGAATGATTGACGAAAAGATGTCCAAGAGGACTGACTGACTGGTATGCCTAACCCGTTTGGTAACATCCAACTGGCACGTTATTTTACTTTGCTTTGCGTCGCGTTGTGTCGCAATCATCGCGTGAGACAAAACTAAAGGAATTACCGAATGTTGATTTTCAGTTTTTGTTTTTGGCCTTTTTTTAAGGCACTATCGCACAGTCTATTGTTACATTATTATTGTTGTTGTTGTTGTGTTGCTTGATCCTGGTGCCGCTGCCGCGGAATTAAAGAACGTAATGTGACAATGTGGCAACGTGGCCACATAAAGTAGCAATAACGTAAAGTGATCAAGGCGAAATTGAACTGAACCTCATCATCAACGACTACTGTTGAAGCCAAATGCTAGCTACTTACTCGCTTCAGCCACTCGCTCCGCCTCAAGTGAGTGGATATTCCGACAGAGACAGAATAAAAGATCAAGGGACGAAAATGACGAAAGCGTCAGATTTTGATTGATGTGGATAAAGTTTGCTTATTTCGACTTATTGTCCTTTTGATTTTTCTTATTGTCTCTTTCTTCTTCGGTTTTTTTCCTGCTTGGTGGATTGGCAGCAATTTTCGATGCGGTTTAAAACACTTTGATGTTTAAATACAGTCTCGAGCTTAAAACGGTCAGATTCAGGAATTTTTAGAAAAATATGAAAGAACTGTCGGCGATGTCGAAGATGCCAGCGATTTGAGAATTCGCTATTTGTGATAAAATAAAGTCGAATATTAAAACATGTGGTAAAATTGAAAACTGCGAATTTCCATTTTCTCAATTTGATTTATTTTCGTTATTTTAAATCAATTTTCTTTCTCGCTCTCCTTTCTTTTTTCTTCCTTCTTCCATACTTTAGTTAATTCTGTTCAGTTTTCATGAACCCAGTTGGGTAGCACGACTACTTATGAGATCACGATATATCAAATGTTCAATCGAACACATCGAATGTATAATCGACCACAGGGTCGTCAACAAATCTGCCGAAGTAACCAAACAATCAGCTGACCGCGTTTGGAGAGGTTTGGATAGATGGCTCCGTGGAACCGGTCGAAAATAACTGACAAGCTGTTCGTTAGTCAACACTCGATTAAATTGAGCCCTGCCGATAATTGGCTTATTAATTCTTAAAATTTGAATGAATTGTTTGTAGTATGATTACACCTGATTGCTTCGATAACCGCGTCAACCTACAACCAAACAATTTAAACACGAAAAAGGAACAACAATTTGTGAGAACAATAAAGGGATGGGTGGGTGGTGTTACTCGCACATTGCATGTTTCATAATAATCATGCGGTTTCTATTTGAACTGACGTCCATGTAAAACCTTACGATCTTTAATTGACTTCAATCTGTTCCCGCGGGAATTATTATTTTCAGATGGCAATAATGGTCACCGATACAAGGCGCCACACTCTATTCAATTCAATTGAGCCAAATGCAAAAATCGCTCCATAAAACCCGTCTTTTTCGTTCTTTCATTGAAATTACTTTTTTCGTTACACTACTGTAGTTTCCCCCGCAGCGTTTCGCTTCAACACGCCTTTCCACATTTGTTTTTCTTCTCAAGCCAGCCAGCTCCCAGCCCAATAATCACCGCCGGATGTTTGGTGATGGTAACTATTGCCGCAGCAATTTAATTCTTTGCATATTGTATAAATTAGATTTATTTAAACCATTGTCACGCCCCATGCATGTTACTTAGCATATCTACGCCTCCGGAAGATTTCTTCTTCGCATTAATTTTCGCGAATAATTCTGAGTTTCAATGGCGACTTGTGGCTTCTGACTCTCGCCTCGTATCTCTTACCACCTTTCTTCCATTCTTCCACCTGCCCCAGCCATCTTTCACACCGAAGACGCTTTCCTTACTTTTGCTGAAAACGTGATTTAATTGTAGCTTATCATATTTCCATAAGCGATCATCGGTGTCCTTACAGACCGATGATCGCGCAGATGCAATCGATCGTTTTTCATTTTGTCATTGCCACAAGTCAACAACTGCTTAACTGATCTGCTGGCGAGTCAAAACGTAATCGTTGTCGCTGTCGTTATCGTTATCGTCGTTTTGCTTAATTGTTGGTTATGCCTCGCCGACGATTGTTAGCCATCATAAATCAAGGCGCCAAAGGGGGCATATTGACTCTTCGACCCCACTCCAAGCGAACTTGAAATTGCAAATTATTATGA
Source organism: Physocephala rufipes (assembly GCA_963966595.1). Lineage (NCBI taxonomy): Eukaryota > Metazoa > Arthropoda > Insecta > Diptera > Conopidae > Physocephala > Physocephala rufipes. The sequence goes on from OZ016502.1 coordinate 32,918,979, forward strand.
ACTGATATCGATTTATATGGATGAAGATTGGTGGTTATGATAATAGCTATGTCCATACCGACCAGAAGATAAAGAACGAGATGAAGAAGTTATAAAAATCCTTTTTTTATAGTATTTTTCTCTAAAATTATCTTATTCGTGAAATACTTTTATGATGATGACTTAATAAATACCGAGTCATTCAATAAATACCAACGTATCTTGTGGTATTAGGAGTTATCTTATTATGAAAAACTCAGAGGTATTGGACACGTGTGTCTAATGGTCAGTCTTTAATAGCCTCTGCATATCTTCGAACGCAATCAAGATCAGAAAAAACAAATTTTAAATAAGTAAACTTTATCATTTGTCAAACACAAACGCTTTCACTTTAGAACCGGCTTAAAGGCTTATGGCGCTATGATTCCTTTCGCCAAGGCATTTTATTAAATAGTCTATTTTTCCTCCGTTTTGGCCTCTTTTAATTCCTCATGAAAGCGACTACGCCTATGAAATTTTTAATTTCACTTTCCTCAAAAATTTCGTCCCAACATTTCTAAATTCAATTTAAAAGTTGTTTGTGTAATCGAAAGAAAATATTCGTTAATTATAATTCAACTAAAATTCCTTCAAAAAATTAATTAATTTCAAAAAATTGGCTTATCTCTATTAGAATCTTCATAGTCCGTTCCTACCCCACCCTTTACGTCTTCTCGTGGAAAAAACTTCCTATAAAATAAAGATAAAACAAAGAAAAAAAAAACAAAAAACTAATAGAACTTGAGTAATCTATTAGTTGAAATAATTGAAATTCAATACTGGATAAATGCTAAAAAGGACGATAAGGATTAGGGATAGTGCGATAAATGCGGGGGGCTTGCCACCAACCAAGACTAGCACGCGTTACAGCACCGGCACGGCGACATTTTGTGGCAATTAATACGTTAAATGAGGACTCAATGATAACAATTGTAATAAAGCGAACAACAACAACACCAGCAACAACAACAGCGAAAATTGACATCGATGATGGCTGGGTGATGACGATGACAACGTTGTCGAAAAGAATATTCGGAGTGGCCTTTATTTGTTTCAGAAAGGCAACAAACAATAGTAATAACAACAACAACAAATGCAACAATAGATTCTCACGCCAGTAAAAATGAAATTATTCCAAATTGCCGCAGGACACGCGCTCTTCTCATTCCTTGCTTTTTGTATTCTATCCACCGCTTTCGTAAAAGGAAGAACAACAAAAAAAATTGAAATAGAAAAAATGAAATAAAAAATTGTGCTCCTCCCACGAGCGCCCGCGGCGATCAAAAAACAAAACGCAAAAAAGAACCCAATTGAAACCACAATCATTGCAGTGAGTGAACGTGTAAGCACCACGGACAAAGGACTACCTTATTTTTATAATGAAGAATACCGTTGAAATTTTGACCAACGATGATTATTGCCTACGTCATCGAAGCTTTTGAGCAGATACCAATAAATGTGACCGGGCTTGCAGCTTGGTGTAGTTGGCGGTGGCCGGCAGTCGTTGGTAGCTGCTATCCAGCGCAAATAAAACCACCCTTAGCAGAAGTAGAAACGCACGAATGCACGTGATGGTATGCCTGTATGTGCCGTGGTTTTTTAATACTTCCTTCAATTCCGACTGATGTCGAGCATTACTTCTTATCTCATTCTAACTCTCTATTAATTCGCTGTGATATACGAATGATATTATTTTCGTTTTCTCTTGATTACGTGACTTTTTTTATTGCGAAATGATTAGAAACTGCCGCTGTTGGACAGCGATAATAATGTGACAACGCCTGACAATTACTTTTTCTAAATGAATTGCAAATCACTAAATCGTTAATGGCATAAACCCAAAAAAACAATTTCGATAATGCAAGAAAAGCAACAATAACAATCACCAAAATGTATTAATTATGTGAAAACTTCCTTCTCTAATGATTTTAGCTTATCACGGTGTTTGATCAATGATCGATTAATGAAAAGGAAGAATAAAATTCCAAAAATTGAGATTATTTACGAAAGAAAATTCTATATTATTAAATCCACGACATATAATAATTCATGATTTTTAATTTTTTTTCTCATTTTCCTTTGATTGAGAATAAATTCAAATCATCATCCTCATCATTTTCATGAATATTTTCTGTAAAAGCACAGAATTTTTGCATGGAATTCTTTAATGATTAATTAATTTCTTTTGGTTTATAATTGTTGTTCTCTCTTTTACATCGCCTGTTACCGTCCCGACTATACACAAATATTGCGGAATTATTATTAATTATTAAAGAGAAATCACTTCGTCATCATCGTCCTTGTAGTTTCATCATATTTTGGGTATCATCTGTCACCGAATTTGCAAAATATTTTAACGCGATCTGCCTTATTCTCTAGAGGTCTTTTGCAATTTTCCGGGAACAGTTTTATTTTGATATTTTTTCTTTTTTTTTAGTTTTATTCACTTTTGTTTGGACTGACTTTTGAATTTTAAGGAATTAAGGAAGCGATGCGGAAATGACTTTCAAAAAGAATCATGAAAATTGAAATAATATTTAGAATAAACAAAAATATTCACAAAACGAGAGATATATTCGAAATAAAATCATTTAGGTGATAATGGTTTTGCAAATGATGACATTCTCAAAAAAGGACACTTTAGAAAATGCAGAAAACTCTCAAATAAAGTCAGTTTTTAAAGTTTTTTAAGTAAATGGGGTCTCCAAAGTTTGAGAACTGCGACACATTTCAAAATTCAGAATTTATTCAAATCCATGAAATAGCTATAGGAATTAGAATTTTTTAATTCGGAAGACTTTTGAGCTACTAGAGAAATTTAAAATGCGCTCATTCCCAAAACAAACTCTATTTAAATTAAATTCTTGATCTCTTAGTTTTAATGTTGGATGTTAAAGACATTCTTTGGATTCTGAAAAATCCTTAAATATCCTATGATTTCATCCGAACCTAAGAAGCCTTAAGATTTCCCGAAACATTTGAGGCCAATCGTTTGTAAAAAAATTATCTGAAAGAATTATGTGAAACCGAAACCGAAACCTATTTTTTTCACTTTCAGTTCATACCATTAATATTCTCTTTTAATCAGTGTCGTCCCCTCTCGGAGTTGTTGACTAAATTACTAATAAAAATAATATTTATCTTTGACAATTATTTTTATGAATGATGATTATGGAAAAGCGTGTCGTATCTATTGAGAGTAATTGTCATGAAAAGTCGCATTGCCACTACCCTAAACTGCCCCCATGGCCTTACCTTGCATACCCACTTTGGCGATAGCGCAAGCATCTCAACCACAACAATTATATTTATCATATCGTAGTCATTTTTACTGCAACATTTTCCGACGTCCTCTTTTTTGGTCTCCTTTTTTCATTATGCTTTCATTGTGTTAAAAAATCGCCTAATGATATTAATATTAAAACTGAGAAAATAAATAACAAAACAATAAGTATCACAAGTATTAATAAGCTTTGCGCGTGCTCTGAAAAAATAATAGCCATCAAAAGCAGAAGAAAACTAAAAATGTGTGTATGGTTTTGTGTGTTTATATGCGTGTGCGTGCGTGTGTGTGTGTTAGGTGTGTGTTGAGTGTGTGTATCTTGTTTGTATGCTAGTCAACGACGTTGTCGTTAGTTGTTCTTAAGAAAAGCGAACGAATTCTGAATCCCAAAAATTTTTCTTTAAAAAAATGTATTTAGGAAAAATTCACTGAATGGAATGAAATTTTTACTTTTGATTTTTATTTGCAATTATTTTTTTTTGTTTATCATTAAAGTATATGTTCCATGCTTGGCTGCCCCAAGCTGAAGCACTTTTAGTCTATTTTTCTTAAACAAATACTTCGAGTTAATTAAACTAAAAAAAAATAATTAACAACAAAATGAAAAATATACTTTTTAGCCAAATATAATAAGTATAAGTATATAGGTTCATAAATAAAATGAATTTCTTTACGTGTGCAATATTTCTTTTTCGTGTGTTAGCGCATTTTACTTTGTTTTATTCAATCTTATAATTTTTGCCACCTTTTTTTTGTTTTTGTGATTTTGTGTGATTGCTGAATTTATCGTTTTTGTTTGTGTTGTTGTTGTTCTTATTGTTATCTTTCTGCTGTCTCTTCTGCTGCTTATGTGGCCATTGTTAATAATTATATTGCCTCTCTTTGTGTGTTTGTTTTAGTTTTTTAGTTACTTTAGACTCATTGCAATACTGTTGCGCTTGCGCGATCGTTGATCTTCCATAATTTGGTTTTTTTGTTTCGTTTTAGCATAAATTCGTCCGTTTTGTGTTTGATATTTACAATTGAGTTTTTGGTTTTCTTTTTGCGATTCAGTGAATTTGTTGTTGTTGTTATCTTATTTATTTCTTTCATGATAATTCACGTTACTTTAATTTAATTGACGATAAACAATCGGTTTGGTAAAATTTTATTTGCCTTAAACTAATTAACGATTACTGCAACCATTCATCAACTCCTCCTTCTACTTCCTCCCAATCGTTATAGTTGGTTTAGTCTTCTTGTTCTTCTTCTCCTCTTCTCATCCTTTTTCTCTTTTTTAGTTTTGTTTTTTTTTATTTAGGTTGTTTTGTCGAAATTGTATAATTGTACACACCAGATAATCCGATCCACCTTATTCCTCTCCGCCTCTTCTTTCTCGTTATAACAGTGTTAAAGCATTACTAACAGAAGACTCTCTCAACGAAACATACACGTAGAACAATAAAATTACTAACTTGCCATTGCTATTTTCCAGTTTTCGTTGTTGTTGTTTTTCTTTATCTTTAATCCCGAGCAGCGTGGCTAATTAGCAATTAGTGATTATTAAATTAAATTAAGCAAAGAGTCATATAATTATCTATTCTTCTACGTTAACGAGCTTATGATAATAAAACGGTTATTATGTTTCTATTTGTTATTGCCTTTCAAAGAATTACAATATTGATCTTTACATTGTAGATTTACAATCTTACAAATCAAGATTTACAAATCTTAGTCAAGGCAAAAACCATTTGAACTGATAAATAGACCGTTCATGAAACGAGCTTAAACACAAATTAATATAATTCTGAGAAATAGTATAAAGGGTACGAACGATTAGTGGACGTTTGGCGAAACTACTTAGATAATTTTTAAATGTTTTCTTAATACGGTTAAGGATCGACACGATCAATAATCATCATGACCAAATCAATATTTTTAAACTGACGAATTGTTGTTAAAACTGTATTTAAAGTCCATTTCTAATCAAGCCTAGGCTTTATTTAAAAACCTGTTATATTTATTTATTTATTTATTATTCCATAAGCATTTAGCGAATACAAACACCTTTAGTGAAAGTCGGTATGCAGGTCTTTAATTAAATCGTAATTAACTCAGTGCATTTTTTTGCTCACGTTAAAAGTTTTAAAGGCTAACTTTTATAGTTAATGGTTCTAAATCTCCAATATATTAGAAACTCAATTCACATGGATGTCCTTCTAAATTCTAAACAAAATCGGAAATTAAAAAAAAATTAAACAATATCCACACAAAGAAAGTGTTCCTTATGTTCGTCCCATTCGCAAAGATAGTTATCAACATTATCTTTGTCATGATCATATTGAGTGTGTATTATGCCATGTGGGCGTTAAAGACACTTACTACTAAGAAAAGAGACACGAAAAGAGTTTACAAATCGGAAAAGTATAAAAAGGGTTTCAAGTAGCCAAAACGAAAAAGATCGTTATCATTCAGCCAGTCCTCGTCTGGTCTAATCTAGCCTGTTGCTTGTCCTCAAAATTTTAATCACAAGAAATGATCAATAGCGCAATAACAACGATAAGCAAAGCATTATCAAACGGTTCGATATAATTTTGTAAGTACATGAAAAACTTAGTAAGGGAAAAAGAGGATAAATAATAATCAGGTGAAAACGAAATTATTTATTTCTGTTAAAAAAACAATGCGAAACTCTAACTTCTAACTCTAACGAAATTCTCAAACTACTTTCTTTGATAATAACCATCTTTCGTCAGTTCAGTAACTCAGTGCCTCGATCTTAATACGAGATCTTAATAATAAGCCCATCAACGGTATGAAAAGCTACGATAAACTAAATGCATCATTAAAAACAAAGAGACAACAACGATACCATCCTATTATCTAGTGCATTGTAGTCACTTTTGGGCTCTCTATAGATTACCAAAGCCATCGCCTATGACACAAAAACAAAATCATTGAAATCGTTTAGTTTTAGCACCGTCGATAATGTCGTTCTTGCTATTGCTCCAACTCCTTTTGATGCTGCTGCTGATCACGTCGTTGGCGCGGCTATGGTGGTAATGATGGCACTAGAGTTTGCTCCTTCACATCATCCAAAATCTATAACATTTTTCTAGATTTTTGTTTTTCATCTTTTTTATTCTTGTTCTTCTTCGTTCAAAGATCATACGATAAGTATTCTCAGATCACGTTATCTGATTTTTCTAGATTATTTCATGGTATAGAAAACAAGAAGATAATGAAGAGGAAGAAAAAATAGTAGAAAAATAAGGGACATAAGCGTTGATATTAACGAAGCAATATATTTTTGAAAAAATTGATGGCTGCGCACGCGCAAACTGAGACATTTTACACGATTTTCCGGAGATGAAAATAAAAAAAATTTTTTTTGCAAAAAATTAAAGCAAGTAAAAATGAAGTAATCCCATTAAACATTTTTCTTTATTCTCGTGCTTCCTCACTCATTTTTGCGTTATATTTTTTTGGGAATTATTCTCAATTATTTTAAATAAAATGAATTTTTAATGAGTTTTGGAGCAAAATAAAATAATTCTAAAATAACATAAACAAATTTTAGGAAGATTTTAAATATAATATTTTTTTCATTAGTGTAATATCCTAAAAACAAAAAAATTGAAAAATATATACTAATTAATAAAAAGTTAGGCAAGCACGAGTTTTGAAAGTTAAACAAAAAAATTAAATTTAAAAATAAAGATTAAATGAAATTAAATTTTAATATGAGGATTTTAATTTTGAAAATTAAAGATTCGTCTGAAAGTTTTAATGAATTAAGAAAATCATTTTATTAAAAATCCACTTTTAATTTTTAACTCAAGAAATTGATTTTTTCTAAGAAATTATCTTACTTTTTAAGGATTTCCTTTATTTTATTAGTTATTTCCGCAGTTATGCTTTTCCGCCATCATCCATCGCCTCTCCTCAACGCCCTCCTCAACCCCTCCATTCTTAACGATCACTTCAGCTGAGAAACTATATTCTCCTCTTTCCTCTTCTTCCCATTTCGCATGTTCCCAATACTCCATTCTATTCATTCCAAACAAACAAAAAATTCTCAAGAGAAAAATTCTCTGCATGAGAACCGCAATGTACGTTCGATCAACTGATGCTAACGCTGTCTCTACCATGATGGCGCATTCTGACGGATAGACAAGCAGACAGGCGCTGACTGACTGACTACAAAATGCAAAATGAACTTCGCGAGGCAACGCAAATAAAAACAGAAAACCAGCAATCGTTGCGGCCATTTTAAATTGGAAAATGTTCAGAAATCTTAGCTTTTTATGGGTTGCAACCGTTGAGTTGTGGTTGTTTTTGCCGTTGCCACGGCGTATCTCTCACTCTTCCGCAGATGCAGCCATGAGCAATCATGAACATATAGCAAACAATGGCAGCAACCAACGGGCAATGGAAACAACAACAATAGCAGCGGCAGCAGCGGCACACAGCAACGTCGTCAGAAGCCAACAACCCAGTTAGCAGCCAGCCCAGCCAACCATCAACGAACCAACCAACCCATCAATCAAGTTTTTTTGCATTCGACGCCAGCAAACAAATCATGCGCAACGACAAGATGCAAGACCGAACCGGCACCAGGGATAAAGCATTCGGCGAATGCAAAAATTTACATGAGGTGCAAAAAACCTAACAGCAATGACAACAACAACAACAACAACAACAACAACCGCGAGATATCATCAAGTGACAGCTGCTGCTGCTTTGAAGCAGCTGAAGCAATGGAGATGGAGATGAAGTGGAATGGAATGGATAGATGAATGTCGGGATGGATGGATGGCTGATTCAACGGACGCACGAATAGTCGAATGACTGAATGATTGGTTGATAAACGCGGATGGGAAAGAACTGGATGATGACTGGGTTGGTTGGTTGGTTGGTCTGCTGGTTGGTTGATTGGTAGGTTGGATGGAATAATACTATACATTTATATCGTCCGTTACCTCTGCTGCTCCTCTTCTCATTCGATAAAATTGCAGCAAAAGAATTGGTCATTGAATTGGTCCGTGGAAGCAGAGTTGTCAATCGACAAACGTTTTTGCTGGTTTCAGGCTTGTTGGTTACTTTTTTTTTAATTTATGCATTCTTATTTTAAAGAAAATGCGCTTTTTCTGTGGTTTTTGTGTCAGTTTTGTTATTTGTTGTTTTTTAAGTTGATTATTTGTTTTTACACATACGTGTTTATTTCTAATGCGACTTCATTCGTTTGTCAAACGTTCCGTGTCTTTTGTTGAATCAATCAAAACGCTCATGTCACGAGTATGTCTCTAGTATGAAGCATACGATATTCAGAAATGATACCTATGGAATCAAACAAACCTTTTGGAATATTAAATATTAATATTACCCAAAGAGGTATATTATCTCCATATGAGGGACGAATTATCCTTAAAACGAAAGCAAGGAGAGAAAATATTTTGCAGAGAAACAAAGGCAGACATTTAAGCCGAAGGTTTACGCATTTTAATTAAACAAATCTCATTAAATATTACTGAATTGATATTACTTTATAATATTTCTAAAAAGACTCCAAACGATGGCCAATCAAATCGCCAGTTTAAACCCCCGTAGAAATGATTCTCCAATAAATAAAGAACCGCATCAAAAGAAAGAATTAATGAAAATGCGATACAAACCAATTGAACTTGTTAATTGTTCATTTAATTATTTAAATGATGAGCGAGGCTCGTTAGAAGTTTTTGTATATCGAAATAAATTGAAACCATTAAAATCCAATTAATCAATTTAGAGAAGTCAAGAAAAAAAGAAGCACATAATCGATTAAGAATGAACGACTGTATTACTCCCACGCCAACAAAATTCACTCAAAACGTTTACGATACGATGCGATGCGATAAATGGAAATTTATCACTAGATAACTAAGCAAAAAACCCATAAATTTGTCATCAATAGAATCGAAAATAATTCTCACAATTATTATAAAGTGCAAGAATGAACAACAACACCAACAACATCAACAAACTATTTTACGATGGTTAACGGAAAAAGTCAAATGGAAGTTTAAAAATTATTCCTGCCCATATTTCGACAACCGACAGCAGGCGTACGACAACGAATGCTCACACACAACGTAACCGATCGTCTTTTCTTCCCATCGAAGTCGCCTCCGCCTTCTCTCGTTTAACCCATACTGCCCATATCATGTCACGCTGGGCGTTGCAATATTGTCACCATTACCGCCATACAAACAATATGTTTTACAGATCATATCCGTTTCTATCGTATATCGATTCCCAGTTGGTCGAAAGTGGCGCATTAGTAATGACTTGAGTAATTATTCAATTGAAAGTATTTAATTTATTTCAATATAATCGAATTGAAAGATCAGTCTGTGAACCAAGGAATACGATTCAATTTAATTCTGTTTAAAAAAAAGTAAAAGAAAACAAACAGCATAAAACAAACTCTACGAAACAACAAGAAAATAAGCAGTAATAAAAACAACCAATGAAAAAAAAAGAAAAATAACTCTAGAGCTTTTTCTATTAAAAGGCATAATTTCTTGATCGCAGTTAAAACTTATGAAGCAACATAAATTTTAATTAATAGCAAAAAGAAATGGACAAAAGAAAACAAAAGAGAAGACTTCAATAAAACAAATATAAATCGATTAAATAATTATCAATGATCACTCGACTGATGATTTTCAATGATCCAAAACAGGGCCGGATTTAAATGACCCCAAGCCTCTAAATTAGAGGAGGACAAATCAATTAATTTTACAGGATCGGCGATCGCAAAATTAATCAAATCAGTTTCAGTGATCGCTCTCTGAAAAATAAAGGACTTTCTTGAAACCAATCCGTGCCAAAATAAATCCAAAAGCGAGATTGCTTCTGGTCTCCCACTGTATTTCCGGTGAGAGGAAGAGATAAATGGGGAGAGGGAGGTAAAGAGAGAGAGAGAGTAAGGCGGGAAGAGATAGGTAGAGCTATAAAAGGTTTACAAGCAACGCGATGTGATCGTGAAACGCGGTATTCCTCTCTGTCAGAAAAAGGTATTTCCGAGGTTATTTTGCATGTAGAGAAAAAACGTTTCCTATATAAATGAGCAATGAAAAGAGATATCCCGTATATCATTTTCATTTCTAAGGATTCCAAATGGCTTGACAAAAGGATCTTGGAAGCATTTCCCTTAGTAGCGATGTATTCAAATGTAATTCTTTATTCTAAGTCGAATTCACTTTTATTAGTGAGCGGCCCTTACGTCAATCCTAGCTCCTACAATATATCCCTTGGCTGTCTCTCTAAAGGGAATTCATCCATTCGTTTACCACTTTTTTCTTCGGTCCTATATTCTCTCTTCTGCAATGCTTTGGAATTCCATTTTGTAAATAGTTTTTAATTAAATTATCGACAGCTCGAAGGAAGGAAAGATCGCTGTATGGATTACATAGAACTTATATATTTCCTGGTAAGTAGTGAACACTAAAAAACACTGTAACATTGTCTCATTCCAAGAATTCTTTTCCTACATCCATATTTCCAACGTTAGAAAGAGGAAACGAACAGGAAAAATAAAGAAAGAAAAAACAAAGAATTCATAATCGACCACCGCGGCTCTAATGCTTCTCCACATTCACGCCGAACGCTACTGCAACGGAATACATGAATCGAATCCCGAGAGGAGTCGGAACGTACTAGACGATAGTGCATTTAAACGCTTCCTTTCGATAATATCGCTAAACTGTACCCACCAACTGCATATCCTTACTAATGTTTTAAAGAGGCATCAAAGTGAAAATCTTGCAATCACATTTACACCAACTATTCGTCCGGATTAATAGACAACAAGCAACCAAGTCGACAAACATTCAGACTTGGTTGCTTGTTGGCTGGTAGGCTTACTCCTTGGTTGTTGAACCTTTCTCTGGAGTGTTAATAATTTTTATTGATTTTATTATCAAAGTCTCTAAGACGTGATGCGTAACGATGCGTAACCATCACTTGTTGGCAGTTTTCATTTGTATTATTACAGCACGATCACTTGATCACTTACTCGTTTATGCGATCGTGTACATTGTACATTTCCTTACTACTACAATAATTTCTTCTCTTTCGGTCCACCTGTTTTTTATTCTTATTCGTATTCCTTTTAATGTGTGCATATTAAAAAATTATGGTTATGGTTATGGAAGTCGTATATGATTAATTTTACACAGACGAGAAATTCTTTTTTGCATTCTTTCTAGTTTGATAGAGTTCATAAAAATTATGATTATTACTTGATCGATTATACAATAATTTTAACGTGACAGACTCTAAGCATTGTTGATTTTCATGCAAAGAAGACTGCAAAAGGAAGAGAAGGGCGTACCGGGAAAGGGCCCTTTTCGAAGATAAAGCTGGCAACATATTTCTGAATACTTTTTACAATTTAATAAAAGATACTTCAACAGAATATTTCTCTATATAAAATTATATCAAACGTTCTGTCAATCGTTAAATAATTAATATCATATAGCACTTTATATATCCACTCCACCTCCCTTCTCTGCCCCCCCGCCCCCCCACAAACAAACCTGCTTACAAAGTATTTCGTCACTAAAATCGATTCAATGTATTTCGAAATTGAGCTAAAATCTGTCAAATTATTGATCATAATGAGACTGCAAATTGCAATTTCTTGATCATTTATGACAGAAATTAGGTTTTTTTAAAGAGTTTTACTTCAATAAAAATACGTAATTGCGAATTAATTAAATAGAAGAATGAGTGAATGAACGTCAAAACGAAGGAGCGTCCATACTCTACGACAATTGTCACATTTTTACGAGAGCAGAAAATAAAAGCATACTCGTAGGATATTTGAAGACAGAAAAGACAAGAGACGCAAAACATTTGGTGAACAAATGAACAAATAATAAAATGAAGACAATTAAATGTAAGAACGAAAACGAATTTTCGTATGTTATGAACTGAAATTCTATACATTTTTATCGTTACTACCGATATCGAATGAAATCGTAAAATGAATGCATTATTAATTTGCTGAAAATAATCCGTAGGACGCTTTTTATACCCATGGGCAACTTGTTCTACTTCAACGCGATTAAATTCGCAGTAATTAAAATTTTTACTTTTAATTATTTTTTCAATAAATTAATATTTATATATACATGTATATATACATTCGGAGTAAATTAGTGTGGAGCAAGATGATGGTTTAATTAATATAATTTAGTTAAAATATTCATTTGTTAAAGCCTTAATGAACGTTATACAATCGCTGGCCTTCATAACGTGTTCGCTGCTTCCTCTGCCTCCACCACATCGAACTGCTGCTTAGAATGTTATTAAGACATTCTTTTAAATTCGAGAAATAATATTCTTTTAACGCATTGGAAATAAATTGTGCAAGAAAATTTCCAATTTTTTATTCAACGCTTAAAAGTAAATATGTGTTAATAATAAAAAACGCATAAATTAAGAAGAGGGGGTGAAAAACTACGATTCATCCATGAAAATAATTTATGTACATTTCAATTTTGTTTTTAAAATTGTTTTTAACTTCTTGAAAGTTTTAGTCTACAGAAATAATGGCACTTATCACGACAAAAATTTTGCAATATCATTCAGAATTAACAATTTTTAGTGTTAACATTATTTCAAATAATTTATTCTAAAATTCAAGGAAAATCATAAGTATTAAAAGGAATATATTTTAATAATTGCAAACAATTTTGAAACATTTCGATTATATTTATAATTAACCGCAAGCTGTTTTAAAAGATTCGTTTTCAAACTATTTTTCAAACATATATCTTTCAGATTGAAATTAAAATAAGCAGAAAAGATCCTCTAATTTAATTCCGCTTTTAAAGATCCTTCTCCTCCCACTTTTTCTCCTTTGGAAAACAATAATTAATGAGATAATATTTCAGGGAGTATTTAGGTGACAAAGATTGTTATAGGAAAAGTCATAAATATTAAATTAAAACTATTATTTGTTACAAAAATTTTGAAAATGCTCATAAAAAGAATTTAGCTTTAAAATTTGAAAGAATTTTTAAAATGTGTATGGCTGAAAACATATTTTTTGTACAAATTATCAAATGACAATTTTTGTCATCTAAAAAAATTAGTCACGTCTCATTGGGGAATTTTCATTATTTGTAGTCACAAATCTTTTTTACTCTTCGGAACAACAAAAATTGAATAGATGACGGTAATTAATGTCGTCTACGATCAAAAACTCTATAAATATTTTTGCAGTTAATGTTGTCAATGTAATTCGATGTTTTTTTCCAATGTTTCACCATTCAAAGCATTTCAGAAATGTCTGCCATTTTTTGTCACCACGATTTGAGCATCATCCTCGTCGTCTTTGTCTTCACTTTAATTTAAAACATATCTTTTTTGCGAAAAATGTGCTTTGGGTTTGAAAATGTTCACAAACACAGAAGGAAAAAGGAAATAAAAAACCAGCAATGTATTAATCTTAAGATATCAAATCCAATCCAAGGAAAGAAAAAAGTGTTTTTTGAAAAAAAAATTTGTTATTAAAATCGCATGAAAGTGATCGCTACCAAGGCGTATCCAAGAATCGTTATCAACGTTTAAGTTTGAACTTTTAAAGGTTGCATCCACATTCGAAATTATTTAAAAACGTTCTACAACAAAAAATCGAATCCAGATTTTTGAAAGAATTTCATTAAAAAAATATCAAAAAACAGTATCCGAGAGGATCGCATAAATCGTATGGAATCGTATAAAATAAATAATAGGCAATCTTCGTTTAAACTTAACGATTTGGTGACAAAAACTCAAAAAATTCAAACGTCAATTATTTGAAATGTTGCAGAAACTACCATCAACAGCAGCAACAGCAACAACAATAACGAGAAAACAAATGCGGCAAACGCACAAAAAGGCGTCTCCAATCTATGTCTTTATTCTTTTACTCTCTTCGCGAAATATCAAACACCACACATAAATACATCCAGTATTACCTCAACCCACTTTCACCCTTCTGGCTTCCTCTTCTCCAATATTATTCAGTATTCCATCTAGCAAATGATACGCATAAAAGTCGCCCGCAAAGCCCATTCCAAACGTCCACTCAGTCGCGGCGGCAACATAAAAAAGTTTCCAACACAAAAAACTTAACAAAAAAAGTAAAACAAAGTTAATAAAAAAAACATCATCTAAAGCAATTTACGAATTTAAAAATGGCGACGCATGAAAACATTCCAGGCACGGCATAGCTTTGTCTTTTCAATCTCAGTTGTCTACTTTGATATGCATCCAATCATCAATCGTTGTTGCCGTGGATTGTTTCGTTTTTTCCCCTTGCTTTAAAGCTGTTGCTTCTTCTTCTTCCTTTGCTTCTACATCCTCTTTTTTGTAGTGTTTAGCGACAATCGTGCTGCGAATGCAGTTGCGCTCAAACGATGGCCTCAAACAATCGCTTCTGTTGCTTTAGATTGACAGATCCTCCTTCCTCCCTCTTGCTCTTTTTTTCATATCTTCTTATTTTTCTTCTTCTCCAAAATGATTTTTTTGACAGCGTTAAAATTTCGCGGTTAATCGCAACCGCAATAAATTTTATTATTTATTTTTTTGCAAGTGATTACTTCTAAAAACTCGACTCTCTTGAATATTAATTCCAAATTTTAAAGAGAGCGTTTACCAATTATAAATACAATAATTGTAAAAAGCGAACCATTGGCTAAGCTTCCTTTTTATTCAATCGTTTTCGTGAAACGCTTTGAAAACGGTTTTAAAAAGCTTCTAAGATTGTGAATGGGGTTAAAGATTAATATTGTGCTGCCTTTCCGGAATCTAGAAAGGACTCAGTCACATTAAGATAATATATAAAAACTTATCTATTTCCAAAACAAGGCGCAAGGTCATCCATAGATGTTCTTCAAGAAGAAACCAGCCGATGGCCATGTCCTTTATATGTATTAGCTATTGAATATCTCTTACCGAAACTATCAGTTCCTTCAAATAATAAAAAAATCCGAAATTTGTTGCGGATTAAATCGATATATCCTTTCTATTTACTGTAATGCGAAACACTTGATATAAAACTTAATCTTTGAACTCTCTACTAATTATTAAAGCCATTTTTCTTAACTTACAATAAACTCATCTTATGTGTCCTGCCATCGATTATCCCCGTAACCAACAATTGTTTCTTCGGTCTCTACGAAAACAAAATTTAGGTACTGTCAATGAACTCTGAAATTGTTAGTCTCGCCAGTCAACAGATAAATAGACAGACAGATAAACATTTCGCATCGGTCGGACAAAGAAAGAGTAGATTGGCTAAAGAATGAGAAGATAAATGGACCAAAATAATTTTTTGGTTTTCTTTTCTTTCATTAAAAGGTGGAAAAAAGAAGAAAAGATTCTTAAAAAAATCGAAAAGAAGCAACAACACGGATAACAACAATTACAACACTTCAATTAGAAAGTCAAGGACATTCGACAAATTACGAATTATGTAAACCAAACGAAAGAAAGCAACAACGAAAGCTTGTTGCTTTGAGTCAAGGAAGTCCAAACCAAACAAAGCAATAGACTGAAAGAAAAAGGAGATAAACAGACAGCGTGGTAGACAAATAGTCGGAACACTGACAAACGGGAATTATGGCATGGACCATACGAATGAACTCGCGAAAACACGCGTAAATGGAGGGAATATCTCCACCAATATTCGAAACATAAAGAGGATCGATATAAAGAAAGTTGGTTGGTCGGTCGATGGATTAGTTGGTTTGTCGCTAAATTGGTGGCGCGAGGAGTGTTCGAAACAAGGATTCTTATCGCGTGAATTCCAACCACTGACGGTGTGGCAGAGTATTGGAGGTAATTTGGAAATTCCCAAAATATGACGAACGATATATCACAAGTGCAGTCTATAAGTTTGATACTTGTCACGAAGGTGAGTGTTGTTTATTGAATGTGAGTGGATCGAACATGGGATATCATTACTTTTAACTTTTCCAGGTTTAAGTCAGGAAAAAATTTCACTTTTTAAAAAATTAATTTTTATGGCAGTATCTATTAAAAGTTTGGGGAGGAAGGACTGATAGGAAAGTGAAATGATTCGGTCCCACACATAACCCTTTATCTCCCCTTTTCATCCCTCTCTAATTTGCTTTTGCAGAGGACTCACAATTGAAATGACACATCGGAACCGTCAAGGTCATGGTAATTGCCATGTAATCATCAAGTGAAAAAGCATTGGTGGAATAATATTTTTGTATAAGACACATATTCAGTTTGTAACGATGAATACTTCTCTCAATCGAAATGATATTACAAAACAGCGGGTTAGGATTCAGTTGAAACAAGATAACCTTTCGGACAGATAAGAAAAACATCTATTTGATCTGCAATTGTGGGGAGAAATATGAGTCGTTACTAAATTTCATAAACATTGACTTCAAATTAAGTGAAGTCGAGCACTTTAAATCGATACGACTGAAGTATAAGCAGGCTGGATCCATTTTCTAAAAAATAGTATTAATGTCAGGATAGAATTCTCTCTTTGCATCCTAAAAGTAATAGTCTTTTACAAATTTCTTTACATATTTATTTGGTCTTATTAAAGCAAGAGAATATATCATTTAATATGATGATTTTTTTTGGCTTGATCCTGACTATAAATTAATATCCCGATTATCTCTAGCACTGTTAGGCAAACGAGGTTAATTAAATTCGCCATAAATATTTTCCAAAAGGATGAAAAACCATTTAATGTCACGCCATTGCGTCCAACCACCATCAACGTTAACCCAAAAGCCAGAAACGGTGTGAAACAAGCACAAAGCAGTCATGATTGTAATCACTTTTATAGAAAAAATATTGATTAAATATTTACAGATGGATTTTTTTTTTGAAATCCTAGAAATCGACGCGCGCTTTCGGTGGAAATCCCAAAATTATACTGACTACAATAACTGCGATATATTCGAGGATAATAATTTTTAGGACTACATGCACGCAATTTCTTCTTCATCTTCTCTTTTCATCACCCTACCCACTCCAGGTTTATAAACTCCAAGAAAGTCAGTTCGCAAGTTGGCCAACTCAACCCAAAAGGCAGAGTTAAAATATTTTGCAATTAACTGAATTGATTGGATTAAATATCTCACCAACACGCACGCGTTAAGGATAGCAATATACAAAAAAACTACTGCAGCAATAGTAATAACAACAACAATAGCGACAAAAGCAATAACAACAACACCCACAACAATACTTGCAACAATAAATACAATGAAAAAAAAAACATATTTGTAAAGCCACGTTAGAACTTTTTTCAACTAAATACGAGTAAATCTCAAAGGATGCCTGTTGCCTGTCTTCCCGATGTCTGTAGGCTTTGGAACTGCTGGACCATTGATCCAATGGTTAACTGACGGTAACCAACTGAAGAAGCTGCCATAATCGCAGACCAAACAGCTGCAGTTTTGTAGTGCATAACACCCGCAACTTTTGCAACAATCGCGTTATGCGCTGATCATAAGCACTGCCCCAGGATCTCACAAGCCCCGCACTACGAATAACGCAATATTGTCAGCAACCGTGCTCCAGGACCAGAACTAATGAAGAGGAAGCTAAAGCATTGACTCAATGACGGAGGCAAAGATTTTTTCGAAGTATGAAAAGAGTCTTTGATGATCTTATGAAACTGATAAGAAAAATGCTTCCAGCTACCAAACGCAGAAGCACCACCACCATCATCAAGAGCACCAGCTAAACAAACTTCTATCTGCTTAACCCTCTTTAGCAGAAAAGGCATAAAAAATACATACAAAATAAATAAAAGAACAAAGATTGAAACAAAGTTTTTTTAGAAAAAAAACAAACAAATATTTTGCACCAAAAACGCGTATCATGCACGTTTAACAACAAGGCCCGAACTGATTATGTTTTTAATCTTTTTTCCTTCATAATAACCACTTATGAAGAAAAAAGAAAATTACAGTTTGCACTCGTTAGAAGCGCTTAACAGAAATAAAAATTAACTGCCAAAATATCTTATAAATTTCATTTGATTATTAAATAGGCTCCAAAAGTTTAAAGTCATACTTTTTTATAAAAACGAAAGAAGTCTATTTTATTTGGTGACTTCGCGGATAATTCGACCAAATTATTGACAAACACATTGTTAAGTTTTTCATTTCTAAATTAAGTGAAATAAATAGTACTCTGAAAAAAGCTATATTTTCACAAAATTATCCGTTCAAACCTTTCTTTCATTCGTTTTTAAAACTAAATGAAGCATGTGCACTTATTTGGCAAAGATATTGCATTGATTGAAATATTGCTTTATTGCTTTATTTTCATATCTCGTTCCAGATTCGGGAATTTACATAGAATGATTCTGAGGTAAAACGACCAAATTTAGGCACACAATTTGTAACAAAGTTTGAATTCAGCAAATAGAATCCAATATCATTTAATTTCTTTTAATTTATATACGTTTTACTTGATTTACTTCAAGGACGTTATCGATTTGTAGTTAAAGTGGAAATATTAGCTAAACGAGAGCACCCTGTCTTTTACACGTTTTTTTATTTTATACGCGAATTGTGTGTTCACATAGCGTTTTCATTCATGATTTCATTGTTTTTCGCTCTCACTTCTAAAATATTTTCACTTCTATACCCTACACCCAAAGGGTGCACAGCTTAATAACAATATTCAACGTCCCTTCGTTTGTAACGTATTAACGAAGGCATAGCAAGTATGGAAACCCATATGTACTTTAGCTCAGAACATCCTCCTGATCTAAATTAGTCATGTCCGTCCGTTTGTGTGTCCATCTGTCTACTGAAATCACGATTACAAGAGGACGAAATGAAATATTTTCTTGAAATTTGGGTCAAATAATAAAATGTTCGTTATTTAAAATTAGCGAAATCGAATGAGAGCCACTCCCACTTCTACGAACGGAACGGAAGCGTGCCAAAATTTTTCCCTTCAAAAGAGATATGAAATATTAAGAAGAGGCGTGCACCGCCCACTGATTGTTAGGATCCACTTAAGAATTTCTATTACGGGTGTAGTAATGGGCGGAAGTTCACGTCCTTATATGTTTCCTGTTTTGGTATTGCTTAGATCGATCGATTCTTCATTGTTTTTTAGTTAATTGCTTGATACTTCGACTTGTCAGTATTATCGACCTAGTACTGTCTAGTATGATCGCTTTCTTTAAAACGTTCATGTACGATATATTATGGAACATTTTCTACTTTTATCAATTTGAAGGAAAAATACAATACTTCAAAATTTCAGAAAAAAGTAATTTCTCTTGGAAATCTTCAGGACTTTTAATCTTTTAATTCAAACTTCGTTTTTTTGTGATAAATTTAAGGTATTTCTGAAGTGGCTCCATAACTCCATAACTAATTTTTCATTTTAGATTTAGTGCATTAATTATCCTGGTAATGATCAGTGATTATAATCTTAAAACTTGATATGCCATCACTTTAAATACCCTCGATATGAACGAAAAATATGTTTCGCCCGCAATATAAAAAATTTTCATGTTCGTGCAAACGAGCTCATCATCATCGACCTTATCATTATTCGACATAGACTTTGGCCACTTTTTTCTGCAGGTTTACAGGCCATCTGCGTCCAACTATCGTCAGCACCATAGCTGCCGCAAACACCACCTTCACCACTATCGTCTCTACAGCACTTAATACCCGGCAGAATGTGATCTCATTATCGAAGATCACTGTGATCAGCCAACGATCAACAAAAATCGAATTCGAACTTCTATAACGATGTGCGTGCTTTATAGAGATCGTCATCATCATTATCATCATCACCATCATCACAACCGCCACCACCACCATCAGAACAGAAAGAGCACTAATGACGACAATAATGACGCTCTTGGGGCAACTTTACGCCTTAATGACCGTGACATTAAAGCGCACGAGTTGAATAATTCACCGCACAGGGGCGCGCATGTACTTGCTTCAGATATTGCTAACAAGCTGTTTTGCATGAGAACCATCGGTCCAAACAAACAATACCAATAAAAACAAAAGACTCCCTCACTTCGGTTAATGTGGGAAAAACGGTCAAGAATGCATAAGTCCGGAACAATGCTTGGCTGCTAGTCGATGGTTGCGCGTGCGCGCATATGCAAAACCAAGCAAGTGCTTCGGTCCAGTTCAGCCGACCGACTTTGGCCGTTTGCTGCCGCCGGGCTTTCGGGCGATGTTTTGTTGTTGGCACCGCATCGGTGCAGTTGGCTACAATATGGAACGTTCACATGAGGGTGAGTGAGATAATGCGGTGGAGTGTTATAATGCGGTGGCGTGTGGTGTAACACATTGCAGTGTGGTCTGATGGCTGGTCTTAAGACTCTCAGTTTGCAAATTTCGTTTTTTCCATATTCCTTCTTATCTTTTGTTGCTGCAGGCCTTCTACGGCTAATGCGCACAACGTAACAATTTACACCATCCGGCTTCTTAACATTCCCTAACCATCCCGTCTCTACCTCAACTCTCTGTCTGACTTGAGTTGGTTTTAGTTGATCTGGATACCGATCAGTAATACTGGCTACTGTTTGCTTTAACAGCCTAAAGGGACATTTGGTACATTAATGTTCGCAGGAACCACACGGTTTAGTTTTTGGTTCGGTTTTTTTTGATTTTGATGTGGTTTTTTTTCCAAAAATAACTTTTATATAAGAATTGCTTATCATGATTTTGAATGTCTTACAAGTGTTGGAGGTGTTCAATGATAAGAGCTATTAAGGTGTTTTTGATATCGATAGAAAGTCTGAAAAACAATAAAAGGTATTTGGTCGAAAAGAGGTTACGATGACCAGACTTTTTTGGTATAAAGTTCTTTCCTTTACCGCTATATCTTTTAAAACGCCTCTTTAAACTTTTTAAGCGGGGTATATTAAGGAACATACTATTATAGGTTCTGGTACCCTAAATTGGCCGGCGCTACGCTCCTATTTATATACGAACTCAGTATGGATCACTATTAGAATATTATATTGAACAATAATTGCCGCATAATATTTTAGGATTAATGATTTTGAACATTTAGGCATTCCTCCCTACCCAATCAATGATGTTCACCTCTCACTTACGAACAATTTGTGAAAAAAATATTAAATCACAGACTTAACACGTGCACATTACGGATCGTCGACATGTAGCTATTTAGTGAAGGTAGCAGCGGCCAAAATGATGCCACGCGAAGAGACGTGCGTTTCATGTGGCTACCATTAAAATATATTTGTGCCCATTCTCTCCTCCATCGCATCCTTCTCAACCATTTGTATCTGCAGAATTGACGATAAAACCAAACACAAAAACAGAAATTCAATAAAATATTTGCCATAATTACAACAAAAATATTACCAACAAGAACGCCAAATAAAATATAAAATAAAAAAATTCAAGGAAAAACAAAGAACTAAAATCCATTGAAAAAAACAGCAACAACAACATCTAAAGAGATAAAAGTGTTAAATGGATTTGCCCATTAAATTTCATTTGAAATCAGAAACTTTCGATTAAAATCTCGTTTCTCACCTTCTGGCGTTTACCGTGCAAAATGGCAATTGATGGTGGTGATGGTGATGACAACGACAATAAAACGACGATGGTGCTAGCAATCGAACCCACCAACGATGATAAGGTTGAAGGTAGAAGCGAAAGTTGTTTTGATGGTGACAGGCTTAGTGGTGGAGGTTCTTTAGTGTCGACAGTGATCCCTGTTGCTTGAGGAAATGGCAAAGTGGTAGCGATGCTAACAATAGTGAAGCCATCGTCGCGAGTTGGTCCGTTTGAATAGTTGCAACAAAACCTTTCTAGGGTTTTAAGTTTTCCTAATATCATTTAATGCATTCTTCTAGAAATTTTTGTATATTTTGCAATTTTTTGATTATCACAAAGATTTCTCAAAAAAAGTAAACGATATCGAATGAAAGAAATAGAAAATAGTGGACACTAATGAATTGATTAGAGATAAAAAAAATTTTCAAAAATAAAATCCACTATTCCTTAGTGGATTCCACAATTCCACAATTCCACAATTTTTTTTATTCAGAAGAATTTTTGATGTGAAGAGAGTAATTGGGGATGCCAATGCTACCTATTCGTTTCTCAAATTAATCCCAAATAATATTTTTTAAATATGTTAAATTGATTATTTATATTTAATTAACTCTTCTCCTTTTTAGCTATGAATGCAAAATTTAACACACCGTTTTAATTCCCTGATCAGACCTTATTAGACTTTTAGTATTTTATTTAATAATTTATTATTTTATTTAGTAATTTATATCATTTCATATATTCTCCTTTGATTGTGAACTTACTATTAGTTTCACTAATTTTCCAGATATATATTACCAGAAAAATGCATAAAATAATTTTTAATTATTTTACTTTATTCATTGCTAATCTATAAATATCGGTCAAAGGGTGTGAAATAGTATTTTCCTTATCTCGAAATAATCGTCATATTTTTATATAATCGCCATAAAAACGGAGACCTCTTTTTGAAAATATTTTGCTGTGATTCGAAAGAATATAGAGCGACACTGAACAAAGGTTTTTTGATTAATCGCAGACAAATAAATCTCTTCCGAATTTTTTTACAAATAATTTACCTTCAATTTTCATATCGTAACAAAAACAAAAGAAGAGATCGTTGAATTGGCAATTACTTGATACCTTCTTGTTATTTCTGTTTCTGCTGTTGATTTTATTGTATTATCAGTACTTTAATTATCAGTACTAACATTTGCTTCTTTTGCAATTAAAACAACTAAAACAAAACCAATAACAACTATCAAATATCACAATTCTTATATAAGACATTGAGGATAATATACAAATCTATTGGCTCGATCTTACTTTATTTGAATTTAAATACCGACATCGATTTCCCACTTCGACGATGGAACACCGACTTCAACCGATTAGTTTTTCGGGTACCACATCACAAGTATTACCAAACAAGGGTCCAGATTTTGTCTTTTTGTTACTAAACACTTAGGCATAATATACTATGTATATATATATATAAATTTTTATAATATCGTGATTATTATTTCAGCACAAATATACGCTGCCTAAAAATAAATTATGGCAATTGTAATGACAAATATTTGTGACCATCCTAATTTCTTAAACACAAATTTTAATTATTGCTACACCTCTTTCAATTGTAACTAAGAAACTATCAAATTTATTTGAGAACGTTGGTCACTAGTTGTTAACATTGCACAATAATTTCTAACAAATAATAAAATTTATTTTCAGATTTGGAACAACCTATACCATTCAAACTTTTCAAGCAATTTCATCAAGCAATTTTCTGAACTACACTTGATAGTCTCTGATCTACATATCACGCATTTTTAACTACATTATTATGTACTTTGATGATGTGATTATGAACATACATTAAATGCATTATGATGATTTCTGAACTACTTTGATGGTTTCTGAAATAAACTTGACGTGCCCTGAAACTAAAATAACGATTTCTGAAATTAGATTGATCGTTTCAGAAATACTCTCTGAGCTCTAATTGAAAAAATTATATAAATATTTTATAATTAATAATAAAGAATTCAATATAAAATACATTGAATAAAAAAATTGAACTAATTTTAAAATATCCTGTTTTCATACGCTCCAATAAATCTTCCTAAAAATTCCTATAAATTCTTTATGAATTCATTTGGGTTTATCCAAAGTATCAATTGATTTTACTTAAAAGAGTTATTGCTTTCAACTCACTTTCCTTCTACCCGGCCGCAATAACTTTTATCGAGGAAGTCAAAGCAGAGAAAGAAAATGCAAACATAAAAATTGTGAGTAATATAAACTATTATCTTCTTCTTCACCAGCAAAGTAAAATTCATTTTAATTTCAATTTCAATGAAGTTACAACAGTTTTTCATTATATTTAACAATCAATATTCTATCAAAAATTGGCAATGAAGCCTAAGATATAGAGATAGGGGGGGAGGGGAGAGCATAAAAAAAAGAACAAGAAAACTGAACAAATATAAGCTTAAATTCAATAATAATAATAATAAGAAAATGATGATAGAAAATAAAAAAATTATATGTAAGTGTTCAGGAGTACAATCAATCACAACAACAACAACAACAATAAATGCTACCACTTCAATGGAATAATAACAAAAACAACATCAAATACAACGGTTCCGCAGACTTCATAAATATTTAAAAATTAATTTTCCTTAGATGCCAAAATGATTTGGATAAATATGTGTTAGTACAGAAAGCAACGCCAAAAGCAATAACAACAGCAAAAAGGAATTTCTTTGTAACTTCCTGAATTATGAAAAATGAGAATAATCGAGTATGTACATACGTGTGTATGCATGTGTGTACTCAGTATATTTTCAATTATTCTTTATAATAGAATGTACTTGAAATTTTTCACACATACATACACGCATATATATACATATATATGTCCACCAAGCCCATAACTACACTTCTATACCTCTATACACTTCCAACTAAGCTTACTTTATTCCTTTGTTTTGCTCCTTCTTACTTCATTTTTGCTAGCCTTTAAATTGAAATTTCCTCGTGAAACGCCTTATTTTGTTATTGTGCCATACCCACCAGCATATCCCACCTATTTCCACGAACAAAATCAAATTTTCCTGTATTCATGGAATATGAGCAAATTTTCATCATCTCAGCGATCAGAGTCAACGCAGTCGTTAGTGTTGGTAGATTTTAGTTCAAGAAGAGCAGTCCTTGCATCGCACATAATGCAATCTTGCTGTGAGGTCAAATTCCTCTTTGCCTTCTTTTTTCCCCAGCAGAAATTCCTTAGCCATTACCATTACATTACCATTTTATACGTTATGCAGAGTCGACAAATATTCAATTTTTCTCTGGGAGGAGGAGGTGATGCATATACATGTATAGATACTAACGAAAAAAAACAAAGGCTACTTGCATTATGGGCGTTACCTTAAGAATATTTATCATTTCCTTAATATTTTTTATAATAATGGAAATTGTGTACTCGAGAAAATCTAGTGAGCGACGGAAAATACCGTTCGCTGCCTGACTGCCATTCGATAAGCTTCTATAGAGGATTTCATTCCATCTGAGGTGAAAAATTCAAATGTGAAAAGTTATATATAATTTATAAAAATATATTTATATCATGATATAAAATAATTTTAAAATTAAATTAAATACTGATTAAAAATAAATATATAAATGCAATAAAAATTTTAAAAATGTATAATAATTTTTATACTTCATTAGAACACATAAGTATTTCAATGAAAGTAATTTTAACGATTCTCAGAGTGTGCGAAAAATTATAATAAATTTTCATAAAATAAGTTTTTCACTATAATTTTAGGATTCGATATTTTTCAGTTTCAATTTATACGTTTATATACTTTTTCCAAAGAATGGCAATCCTGGAAACAAAAACTAAGTTTGGTCGGATGATGATATCGAAGAGGTGCAGTTTCTGCCGTTGTTGTTGCTGTTCTTGTTGTTGTTATTGTTATTGTTTTTACTGTCAGTTTCTTTTTATTATTACAATATACATTGCTTTACACTTCTATATAAAGAATATTAAAGGATGCCATCAAAGGAGTAACAAAAACTAGTATCCTAACTCTGAAGGAATTTGCTTTTCTGGCCCCCATGCTCGAATATAACCAACCTGACTTAAGCCTTATCAACCCACTATACATTGTTATCTTAGTGCCAGCAAAGGCAATGGTTCATACTACGCAACGCATTTTGAGCGCACCCATATTAATACAATTTTATAAGGATTCAAATACACGTGAAATAAGCATATACGTACGTATGGGTATTAATGTATGTGTATGTGAATTTAGATGTGAACCTATAAAAATATGTATACGTGCATACGAATACGCGAATAAGTTATAATATAAATTTTCAAAAATTTTATTGAAGTATAAAATATTCTTTATGTTTTCATACTAATGTACACATGGCATGTGTATACATGTGTCGACCAATAGAAATATAATCCAAACGCATTATATACAATATGAATTATGTGGAGGATACCCTTTACGAGGAAAAAACTATACCAAACATAAAGAGAATTCGTGTTCTTTTAAAAATAGTGTAAAGTCACAAATTTCCTCGCGGACTCTAAGTCAGAAACAGATTTTCAGGGCCCTTGGCCCGTCCGAAATCCAACAAATTGGAAACAGAGGAATGTCAATCGTTGCTTTTGTTTTAGCTTGCACCACTTACACTATATTGGGAAATTCAAAAACGAATCGATAAAATGCATACAAAGGAAACAGGATGTAAAAGTATCATAAGGAGGAACGGGATGCGATAGAACGGAAAACAAGAAGAAGGCACGATGAAATAAACGATAAGTTATGACTACAAATAAAAGAGGCACATATAAGAGGAGAGAAGTCTCCGGAAGTTTCACGGAGGAACTAATATTAACTAATATTCTCTCTTCTCGGTGAACGCACAAATAGTTAGTATGTCGGTGTTCAAGGTGGCGCATAGCGAAAGGAAAAGATAAATTGCTAGGGAAGCTAATGGAGGAGTATACTTCGATACCGTCTCTAAATCATGTATTTAAATGTGTTTTTTACACAGTTCCACACACACTCTCTTTTTCTCTTTCTCTTTCTCTACTGTCCCTCTTATTCTCTCCCCCTCTCTCACTCCCTCTATCCCTCTCTCTTTCATTGGTCTTTAAGACTAAAGTTCTCCTCAATCTGTTTTATTCCCCTGCAGCAATCTACATAAATACGAAATTTTAAAAATATCAAAGAAAACTACATTTCAAAATCAATTTGGTGCAAAGAACGAAATGTACCCTAAAGCCCAAAAAGATGAAGGCAATAATTTTGAAACTTCATAGAAACCATGACGCTCTATATGCGTGATTCCTACAAGTCACGTTTTTACGTTAGAGGACTTTGTGTTGCCTCCATCCTCTCCATTTTGTGTTCTCTCCTCCCTACTCTAATTTTTCTTCTCCTTTATCCTCTTTTTTATATTTTTCTTCTCTCTCTGTCTTTCTCTCTCTCAGCGTCATATTTATCATATCTCTGCACTTTACATACCTTTTTATTCGTTATTTTTTTGTTGTGTGGGGGGACATGCGCTCAAAATTGCCCAATAAAAAACCGTTATGCGTTGAGAAAATCATACGGAAATACCATTTTTTCACTTTCTTTATTATTATTTTTTATTTTTTATTTATAACTTCAATTCTTTCACATTATTCTCCACCCACAAATTTCGTTATACTCACACAAAAGGATTCAAAAAAGGCACTTGTGAATCAAACGCAATCAAAATTCTCCCCCTCGAGAGGTTAGTTTTTTCGAAGGAGGTGAAAATTTACGATATAATTCAATTGGGTCTAGGAACTAACATAAAATTATTAATAGAATTTAGGAATTCTCTTCTTTTTTTCATCGGAAAATACTATACTTCGGAATGAGAGCGTTTTGGTAAAGCACTTACATGGCGTCGTAAATATTATAGAAAATACTTTATGCCAGGATCTTAAATAAAATAAAGTTATTTAGATTTCGTTTCTTTAAAAATTCCTCCATTTTAATTAGAATTTCGTTACTTTTTTGTTGCTTTAAATTTAATATTATTGGCTGCCTTTTAATCTTTAACAACTTCTCTACACGGTTTTGTTGATAGTGCCCTAGTTATACCTTGGCTTCCTTCTGAATAACAGCGAAACCGATTACGGTGAGTTTTGTCACGTTATTCGATATCACACGCTAGTTAGTTTATTGACATTAGTTTCATATCATTAATTGTCGATTTTTAACTAACGATAATTAACGATTTTTAACAGTTACGTAATTTCCTCTCCTTCGCTTGTCCTCGTTGGTTTCTTTTGTTGATAGATTTTTTATTTCCTTTAGATAACTTTTTATCATTAGTTTAACCTCGTTAGTTTGTTATTCTTCCTCACTCATCGTTAACTGTTTGTTAATTGTTTGTTTTCCTATCCTTAATTTCTTTAATAATTTAAAGTAGTTCAATTGTAATCAATATAAATTTCTCGCAAATATTCAGCAGAATCTTTTCGCGTTTACCAATAATAATGATTGATCTGAGTTTACCGGTATTTTTTTGTTCCTCGATGATATTTAGTCGTCAATACTGTATTAAAAACAGATATACGAGTTGTTATGTGTCAATAATCTGCCGATTTTGGGAATGGTATAGAGTATATGTAGAAGCGTATCAGTCATTTCTTAGTTTCTCGATGGTACCTTTCTATAGTATTTGTCATTTATCCGCTGGTCAAAGATATTCTCGAAAATAAAGTAAAAAGTAAAAAAGTCAATTATAGACTTATGCAGGAGGAGAGGGGTTTAAGAAAAAGTCGTTCATTTATTTTAGACCTCTTTAATCCTGTCATTCTTAATAATAAGCAATCACTATAATCATATATCCAATAAAAAACAAATTTTTCTAAAGAAACCAAACTAATTCGAAGAGTTAAAGCAGCAAACGGCTTTGACCTCAAAAGCATGATCCTGTCGTTACAAATTGACACATTGATGAAATCGTATTGAACTCGCACATGAACCAATCGATATTAAAGCAAAACAAGAAGAAGAAATCAATTAAAACTCCGGTGCAGCCAGACCGAAAGAAAGGCAAACAGAAGATGAATGAAAGGGAAAACCTGGCACGAAAATTGGCAAAGGCAAACAATTGACCACGTTTAATGACAATGAAGCTACAAAAACAACAAGCGTCGATTACCACCAAAAATAGTAACAACAACAAACACATACTACAAGCATACGAACAAACAGATATTCCGGCAACCTCACAAATCGACAGGTTCACTGAAGGAATTTATTAAAGCGATGCATAAGAACTTTTACGCTTTTGGGGAGGTTTGGTGGGGCTGAGTAAAACAGCTAAGAAAACTAGTGCAGAAAGCTTTAGTGCGTATTAACGAACTAAGAAAAAATATCGATCCGCAAAAATCCGGTCACAGACGACGGATAAACTGTAATGAGATGAAAAACCAAAACAGGAACAACACCACCACCAACAACAACAATGACAAACGGAATCAAAACAAACCGAAAAACCTAGCCGCCGGATAGCGGTTAATCAATGAATTAAAGCTGAAATCATATGAAGAGAAGAAAAACAAGAAGAAATTACCGAAAATACTTCAATGAAGCAGCAGTAGCCAACCAACGTCTTTAAGATAAACGAAAGCTGCGTGCCGACAAATACTTTTAATGAAAAACAATAACAAAAACGAGATAACCACCGAGCACCAACAACAATAGCAACAATTAAAAGAAATGTCTCTCGAATTAGCAGAAGAAGCAGGCGAACGAAGCAGAAGACGCAGCAGAATTATTCTGCTATTTTCTTACTCCCTCTTTCTTATTCTCTCTCTCTTACTCCTTTAAGAAACTTGCTCTCCCTTTCTATCACAAAACTAATTTGAGACCTGAAGGAAAAAAACCAATGCGGGAAATCTGTTTAAAAGGTGAGCAGTAGACCATGCAGACTAGCCAGCAACATCAGGAGCAGCAGCCCCATCGATGATGCTGTAGCTCTGCGGCGAATTCATATTCTCACTCCACAATTGACAATTTCTGTAAAATAAAATAATTGAGTGGTAAACAGCGTTTGTGGAAATAACGATTATTTGGATCTACAGCATTGTATCCACTTGTACTCGCATTTCAACGAATTGCTATAAAAGTACAGGTGTGTATGTGCATGCGCGTGTGTGTGCGAGAGCGTGTGCGTTTGAATGACCCTTACTCTCCTATAACTACTCATGCGCCCCAAAATAATTTATCCACAAAATCTTTGCTTCTGATTGGTTCGCTTTGCGTTCGTAGCGAGAGCACAAACAGCTGCCCCAACTATCTCTGCATCACCAAGTAGTGAGCACTCCAACAGAGCACATTAAGAGGCTCCCGTTCATATTCAGGTTTGTTTGGTTTAGTGGAGTATTTCATTTCAAGATTGGAAGTTTTGTTGAAATCGTTACCATCGTTTTAGTTATTCGAACGTTTAGAAGTTTTGTGATATTTGAGCGCTTTTGTTGTTTTATTCGGCTTTGAATTGATAAACAAACCATTTTGTATTAATTCCTCTTCCTCTTCTTGCGTTACTTAAATCAAAGAAACCGCATTTGAATGCTCTCTTATAAATTTCTTCGCTTCTCGTTGTTTTCGCTTAAGCTTAATGGTTATGTTGTTGTTGTGGAATGCATAAAGTTTCTCCTTTGCGGCTCTCTCCACAGAATTGTTTTAGTCCTCGAGTAGTCAAACCAAATTTTTCCTCTCGCCTTTTCTTGCTTTTTATTATTATTATTACTATCAATATTATTATTATTATTATTATTATTATTATTATTATTATTATTATTATTATTATTATTATTATTATTATTATTATTATTATTAATATCTGCTGCTAACATTGCTGTTTTCATCGCTTTTCTTCTTATTATTATTAGTTATTGCCGCCCTCTACTACTGCCGCTATTGCGCTCGTTTTGCTAGCAATTTTTCTTTGCATTCTCACAAAGTATTTTCTTTAGTTCGCATGTACTGAATTGTCGATCCGTCCATCTGTGAATCCATCCGCATCCGTTCATCGATGAAGGTGCTGAATCCATTTTCACAACGCGTTCATTTTAAGTTGTATCAAATAAATATCGAGTGTATCGTTAAGTAATATTTTCGCTCTGGTATCATCCACGGCATCACGACACCACGGTATACACGCTCTCTGTGCGGCACCAAAAAAAAAAAACGCAACGCGACACGAATTTCTAACGCAGCATCTTCTCGTTCTCTTAACGATATACAGAAATTATAACGCTTCGCAAATCACCAACAAAGTCACAACAACTCGTGAATATAGCAATTTTTGCTAGTTTTGTTTTTCGTGCTATTGTTGTTGTTGCTGCTGTTGCATGCTGTCTATGCGTCCGTCGATGCGTTTGTCTATGCGTCCGTCTATAATTTTTTTTGTACGCGTCAACCAGCAAAACAACCAAACAGCAATATTTTTTTTGTTCGTCAAAGAATCTTCATCCTTTGGTGGACATCTTTGGTTGGTGTCGCACTTTTTATCACCGTCTCTACTAATAATTATTTTAATTTTATTCCAACTGTTTCGATTCTAGACTTCTGTTGCTTGTAGTCTTGGCTTTAGATGGTCTCGTTTTTATTGTTGTTATTAATATTGTTGTTATTGTGATAGCATTGCTACTGTTGCTGCTGTTTGTTATTGAGGTTACTTGAAAGGTTTGTTGTTTTTCTTTGTATTCCTTTGATTGCTTAGTCGTATATCTTGATAGTTGATAGACACGTTTGACAACCGGCGAATGATTCTTGTTATACACCAAATACCGTCAACGAATAAACGCATCACCAGTAGCATCATAATGAGCTAGGAGCATTCTCAATCACACTCTTTCTATGGCTGGGATGGCCATCGTTATCATCATTGGCATAATTTTTTGCTTTTTTCTGATCATCATTAACGGTAATATTATCATAGCATTCTAGCATGTATTTTACCGGAAATAAACAGAACTTATTTTTTATCATAATGTAAAATTTTATTCAAAGGATGGATTCTAAACAATAGTTTAGACTTTTTGCTCTTAGAAGTGAACATAATTATTGTGTACTTTATGCTTTATCCGGAGAATTTATAATCCCAATGTATTCTATCATAATCGGTCTTAGAGTTGTTCCAGATATTCAATAACTTCTGAAATAGTTCTTCGAAGTTACGAAAAACTATGGCAAATTAATCAACTCCTCAGTAGATAATAATCGTCATTGGACTCCGTTACATCTAATTTTATGTCAAATAATTTCTTTTAATTTCCTAGAAGCCTTCCCTTTCTAAATTAATATTACAGCAATTTATTTAACATAAATTTTTATATTATTTGTATTGATTTTGAAAACAATTTTATAACGTTTATTCTATTTTATAAAAATTTTTATCATTCGAAATAATTCCTTTGTTTTAAATTCTGTAACCTTTTTATAATTACATTCCAAAATGACTACAATGTGCCATCCAAAAGATATAAAGCTTTCAAAGTGTCCTAACAAAAAATCAGCTAAACAGCAGAAACATCTCCACAATACCAACCTCACCTTCTATAAAACGTTAGTACACACACATTTATTCCCTCCCAGAGGTTTAAAAGTAAAAAAGGATTTGAAAAAATCAGAAAAATGTCCCAATCACCAACGACAACAACTACAATAACCACATTTACACTTACATCCTTCAGTCACTTTCGCGCATTACTGAAAAGTAAGAAGAGTTTTATTTTACAGCTTCGTCGTCGTGTTCGCGTCGTCGTTATCGGCGTTCATAAATGCGCGAGTACGGAATTTAAGTTTGCTTTTTTTCTTTAACGACCCGCAAAAGTACTTTTTTTCTTCAGTCGCGCTTCGGAAGTCAATCAAAAAGAACGTATCGGTTCTTTAGATGACTTTGACCCATGAAAACCGTCGCCGCCCCATAAACAAGTGAGAAACGTGTGAAAAATTGTCACTCCATGAATAAAAACGCAACTAAAAATTCGGATTGTTCATTTCGGTTTTCGTGTGCGTGTGTGAAAAAATTATGTGCAATGTAATTTTTTTATATAATTAGCATAATTGCTTTCGTTGGTGTTTCTATTGATAAAATATATGCTTTTGTTATTAATCAATGCAGGACAGAAAATACGCACACAACCAACCATGCACTTAAAACTCCTAAATGCCGGCAAATGTGCCGACAATTAAATTAAATCGCATCCAATTTATCGCTTAGCACACGCCTCTGCCAACCCTCTTCTTACCAACCATACGTCTTTCTAGTTCTGCTGTAATTGCTTCGATTAAAAGCGAGAATTATTTAATGCTTAAAATCAAACTGACAGTGACAGCGACGTTTTGTTGGTCTCTTCAATAACGAACTTCGTCACCATCGTAATCGCCGTCAATGTCAAAATCAAGTGCAATCATGTGTCTTTGAAATGTCAAAAAGGTGTGAAGGTGTGAAGTACAAACAGAATTATTTTAAAATTTAATAAGTGCCCGCGGTGCCGTAAGATCCCAAGATTGCACTCGCGAGACAAAAAAAAATTGTGAAGCAAAAACAATTGTTCCGCTTAAAGAATTAATCTCTATTTCGTATTGATCTCTTTAAGAAAGTCGTCGAAAACAAGTGACTACTCGAAAGAAGAGTGAATTTAAGGTAAATCCTGATATAAAGTATTATTAAAGCGGAGCACATAAAAAGGACTTGAAAACCGACGGTAAAAATCTTTAAAACGATTTTTCTTAGAGTAAAACGGGTGCCATCGATTAATGTTTCCAAAAATTATTTTCAAATCAAAGTAAGGAGAAGTAATAATATTTATATATATATATATATATATATATATATATATATATATATATATATATATATATATATATATATATATATATATATATATATATATATATATATATATATATATATATATATTATTTATTATATATTATATTTATATATAATAAAATAATATTTATATATAATTTCATGGCTTCCTTTTTTAATTTTTTTCAAACGAAAACAACAAGAAAGCAATTAATAAAACAGAACTGAAACAACAAAATCTCGATTTTAAATAAAATCACACAAAAGCAATATTAACATTAAAATTAACTGCAATTTCGATAATAATAATAATAATAATCTGTAATAATTATCCTAATCATTAATGACTATGACAATCACTAATGATTCAAGTTGCAACGTTAACCGCGAAAACAATAACAAGATGAAAATAATTTTAACGATATTTAATGGCAATTGTATCTTTTGCTTTAATTGTTCTTTTTTGTTGTTGTTGTTTCACGTTACTCATTCTGCTGTTATTGTTGTTGTAGTTATTTAATATTCATTTTGCCTCGCTGATGGGTGTTGTCCGTCAAAGACAAATAGATCCAACACAATCAACATCAACGTCGGCAAATTTTCTTTGACATGCAAAGAGACAATCATTTTCAGTTTAAACATCGTGTCGATAAGTTCAAACACGATATTTTTTCTCTTTCCATATCATGTCATCATGTCATTTTCCATACCATATCAATCGAAATATTACGTATGTAATCGTACGAATATGAATACTATATGAATACATATTTTAATCGATTGATCATATTTGTCCACAACATACGAAACAGCTTTCAAAGCAAAGTGCCATTAATGACACGATCAGCTTCTAAATGGTGGAACTGTAAGCAAAAATATTGACTACATTTTGAAAAATTGAAACGATAATTTGAATAATTAATAAAACACCTCAATCATGGAGTGTTGATGACACTCCTTTCAATGATGCACCCTAAAAAGTGAAAAGGTTCTTTACAAAAAACTGTTATCTTCAACAATTTCTAACAGAGTTTTTTATCAGCCTTTTTGAAATCAAGATTAAATTCGAACGTAATGACAAGTGTGACAAATGTTAAATTTGTAAGGTGTGGTATTCTCACCAATAAAATCAATTATCATAATTGATATGACACTCATTTAAGCGACATGACTAAACGAATCATGGAGAGTTCATCGTTTCTAAATCGATTTTTTTAGCTAGCTTTGATACACAAATCGAGAATTTTAACATGACCATACCAGACTGATTAATCATCATTGAGTGGTCTCTTTAAGGAAATATTATAACAAAAACTAACATTATATAAGTTTTAAATATCTAAAGGCGTTTAATATCCAATTCAGTGCGAGCCTGTTTATATCTATTTAATATCTATTTATATTTACATAATTCTCCAGTTTAATCAAACCAATTCATTTAAGTTTGATTTTTTAAAATAGGTGTAAAATATTAATAATATAATAATTATAAAGCATATGTAAAATTTTAGAAAAAACAAAAAATTAGAAAATTCTAAAAGTTTCTATTTAGCAAACTCAAAACAATTCTTTAAAATTAAGAACATAAACTAAGAAAACCTAAGAAAACTTTACTCGCAATATATATTCCTATCATTTGTTAACCACAACCATGTTTCCATTCAATGACATATTATCATAAATATTATCTTCATAATCTTCATTAGGATACACTTTTTTCATTCACTAAGTATTTTATGTTTACATAAACAAAACTAATAAAACTTATAACTTTCCTTTCAATATTTCATGATAATAATAATAACTTTAAACATTTTCACCTTAAGCTAAACCCAGAATATTTTACATGCACTTGAGTTTCCAGTAATATTTGAAATTAAAGATAAGATAAAAACTTGGTCGCGCATGACTAAGAAGTCATTGATCGCACAGACTTTCTTGGATGTATCTTATCAATTGATACGAATATTTTCCACAGCAAGTATTTATTGGGAATTTAGTTACTGATAAACATGATGATAATGATGATAAGGTAACGTCAACTTACTATTAAGTCGGGTTCAATGATGTTGTGAAACAGGTTGCTTTATATTCAAATCATTGGGGACGTTGGAGAGTGTTTTCTTTTAGGCTGTGATTATCTCTTATTTATTTTTCGATAATATAATTTTAAAGTACCCGACTCTCCTTACAATTGTGTCAGTCGATATTATTTTGAAACAGAGGCAGTGTCAGCTTTTGGTTCGATAGAGTCATTTCAAGATCAAGATGAATTTCAATTTAACACGAATATTTGTTTGTTTTAATATGAAAATTATTATTAATTCTAAGAGTCACATAATATAAAAGTCTTCCGTCTCAATTCTTTTTAAAAACGAGATATTTACAGACATCAATCTTGTGTACAGTAAAATGTTCTAGAAAATTATTAAAAGTTTTACAAAACGCTTTTAATCATGACATTCTTTTTTTAAATCACCGATTTTCAAATGAGGAAAAAAGTGACAGAATTTGAAAAAATTTAACTTCACATTCTATCTTGGTTTAGATTTAGTAGGGTATCTCCCTGCCGTCACGCGCCACAACTTTTTATTTTAGTGTAAATTTTTAAACACTCTCTCTGACCATCACTCGGTTCCTTTTCTTTTTACACATTTCTTTATGATAATAATTAAAATAAAACCAGGACTCATCTGGGAAAATAATTTTGATCAACCTCGATTTTTCAATGAATTTGAAATAGATCAATATTTGTCTGTTTATTCATAAATTTTTTTAGGGCTATTTTGCAGTTAATCGATAAACGAAGATAAATAAATTAGGAATTTATTGTAGAAAATTTATCAATGGCAATAAGCGACAGAGGGAGACAAAACATTTGCTTAAGTCATAATCATATTGACACTGACTCCTCGCTTCCCTCTCCACACACCAACTAAGTAATATTAATAATTACACAAGCAAAGTATTTCATGGGAAACACTCAAAAGCTTAAACACGGGCACTGATGTGACGTAACAACCTCTAGAAAAAGCCCTGGTAACCCATCAAATACTTGACATAACTGAATGAATAGCAAGGAAGCGAGAATTCTCGCTTTCTTGCTTCCATGAAAAATACTAAACTGATACAATTATTTTATAATTTAAATGTACATTTCTCGGTGTGTGTTTTCTTTAATTAATACGGCCAATAAAAAATTGTGATGACACGGCACTTGACGATGAGAAAATAATTTGCAAAAATTTGTGAATGAACGCGGGCGGTAACATCAAAGGCTTTTTGTTCTCATAAAATTTCATAAAACCCATTAAGCGATTTTTTTCTTATTTTTGTCATTTCGGTGTTCGGTTTTCTCGACAGTTTTTGAGGCAAATTGTATCAATTTTTTTCCATTAATTAAAATTTTTTGGAAAGGAATGGAGAAGCAGATGAGGAAGAGGAAGTGTGACAATTAAAACGCGCACCGCTTTGTCAAGGCAAGTGACGTGCGGCGCCATTCAGTAGTAGTGTTTGATATAATTAGATCACGAAACGAATACATCATAAAATTAAACAAAAAAATAACAAAAAAAGGAAATTGAAAAAAATTATAGAAAAAGAAAACAAGTTGGAAACAAATTAAGAAGAATAATAATTGAGTTGAAGCTATAGGATTAATCAATGAAAATTATTCTAAAATTTAAAAAAAATATTATTCATTTCTTTAAAATGTTTTTAATAAATCTTTCGAAGACCAAATCCAGAGAAAATGGAAATCTCGTTCGATGAAAATTTGACTTGTTTTGTACCTCTCGATACTCAATTTGTTAGCTATTTAACAAAGTATTTAGCTTCCATAAAAACCCTAAAAGCCACTTTTCATTTTTTCTTACAAATGTTTTTCATTATTTTCTGTTTTCATTTCAGACAATTTCAGTGTGAATGCGTCATCATCAATAACAACGACAACAAAACCAGCAATAACAACAAAATCAAAGACCATACAATAATAACAATAAACCGTCCAAATAAATCGCCTTCGGTGCACGGGTCAACAATGTAATTTTAACACGTTTCGTCTGCAACCATTCTCGGGAACAGCAGCCGCTGCAGCAAAAACACCTTAATTCCCATTAACATTGCGTTACCTTCACACTCGTCGTCATCATCATCATCATCATCATCATCATTGTCATAATCACCGTCATCGTCTTGACGCACTCGTAAATCATAAAAACTGCTAAAGTGACTGACAAGCCAAAGAGACTGCATGTGACGCGTGTGTGTTCAAAATTCTATGCGCCTGGGTAGCCCGAATATCATACGAGGGGAGAGAAGCAGCAACAATAGTAGCGACCGTAGCAATCATGCCTCTTCTATTAACCGCACTCGATTCTGAGCTTAGCTTAGCCCATCAACACTTGTCAGCAACATCAGGTTTATTGCCCGACCCAGAAGTGCGGTATTCATCAAGAAATGAGGCCAACGTAACAACAGCAGCACTACTACCAACAGCAGAATTATCAACAATAGGAACGACAATAGGATCGTCATCGACAACATCAACACCAACAGCCAACAGTGAACAAGTAGTAGTAAAAAAAGGCACAGCAACATTGATATACGACTGGATGCCGGCTACAGCAGAAGCATCACCAATCAATCTACGATCACCATCACTAACAGCAGCATCACCATTAACAACAGCGACAGCTATAGCTTTAGCGACAACAACAACAACAACGGCGGTAGCAACAATTGCTCAGCTACCGCTAACTGCAGGTGCTAATGGTCAAATTACTGACAAAAGCATTAGCGGTCATATTGACGTCAAACATCTACTGCCGGCACAAACATCAGTAACCGACTTAAGACTTTGTTCGACGCATGACTTTCGTAGAGCCGTTGGCAATAATGTGTGGGCGTCGACAGCAACTGGTGTGGATTTGGGCACTTCATCAACTCAACACCAATGTCATCATCAGCAACAGCAGCAACAACAATACCACCACCATCATCCTTCACATCTCTACAGTCATCATCATCGGCCCCATCATCATTTGAACGGCATTAGAATGGTCGATAATTACCACAAATGGTCGAAGATACACAAAATGGTCGAAGATACACAAATCGACATGGCACGGCAGCACCTTGTTGGTGCTAGTTTTGAGGCGGCGTATTTGAATTTGAATGGACACAATAGAGGAGCTGATGGTCATAATAATAATGGTGATGTTGCTGATGATGGAATAATTGGGAGACCGATATACAGTAGTTCGAAAGTAATGAACGATATTAAAAGTTTATCGAATTTCTCGCAATTTGTAGAAATTAAAAAGGAGTTAATTGATTTAGATTGCAGGGAGAATCATGAAGGCAAAATAGAAAATAAGCAACATCAGGAGCAACAACATACTGGAAATACACTTGATGGTAAGCTCTTATCTTTCCGCTCTCAAATCCAACAACATATAGCAGAATTATTTTCATGGAATAAATATCCGAATGAATAACAAAAGAGAATATTTTCAAATAATTTTAAATTAATTTTTCTTAATTTATTCCTATCAAGTTCGACTGAAAATCTTATGATTGATTCCCCAAAATATGAAATTTTTTTAATAAATATTATTATTATTATTCCGAAACTAATGTCAAACCCTTTGTAAATAAATATACAAGACGTTAGGGGATGGCAATTCTAAGGCAAAGGCTTTTCGTTAAAACCTCTGTAAAGAATTCTCTGTAAAGAAAAATAATTGAATCGATATGCAATAAATCTTTCGTCAACGAGAACTTCTAATAAATTTTTCGTATCGCGTGCCATTAAAAGCTTTAATCTGAGTATTAAAAGGACAGTATTGTAGATATATAAAAGGATCCTAAGAATAAATATTAAAACGTATAAATGGAGCAATACCCAATTTAAACGCATTTCGTTACACGATAATAATCTTAATTATATTACTATTATCCAAACTCGTAAGACAGATCTCCCGCACTCCAATAAGTCTTGAAACCTTTTCCGTTTCTCATGGTCATCGTCGTCGTCCTCCCATCTTCCTCAAAAACCGTTATTAACAACATCCCAAGCAATCTCCCCCCGGCTAAATGGATAAACTCTTCTGTTAAGCCAGTTGTAAGTAAGTGAAAAATAAGTTATTTACGAGGTGTTAAGGAGATATTTTGTCGCAACAGATTGCCATGGCGAATTTGAACCCTTTTTTATGCCCCCTAAAGCCAAAATCATCACTCTTATTCTTTTCCTAGCAATATTGTGTGAATGTAGTAATGATAATAAACATGATGACAATAATAATGATAATTCTTATGGCGATGATGATGATAGAGATACTAACGATGTCAAAGGAGAAACAACAAACCGCACTCGTGCCAAACTTACGTTTATGAGATTTTCAATTTTGTATTCCACGCCCCAACAAACAAAAAAAAAACCTCGATTCAACTGACATCGACCGCTCGAGCGTCAATTGACACCAGGTCGACTAATACGTACCAAATCTTCGTCATCATAAGACAGTGAGGCACCTTTTCCTTAGAGTTTATCGGTTTTTAATATCATAAACAATAACAACAACAGCCCTTGTAACGAAAGCGGTAAACGGCCAAAAAGGGGTGAAGGGATGATCCTTATAATGCTTTTTTCAAGGTAACCAAACCATTTTTTAAATACTTCTTCTTCACTCGTCTCCCTCGAAAGAAATCACAAAAAATGGACTAGTATGGGCAAGAGAAGCGCAAGGATAACTGAAGAAAAAATTGAGTCTATTTGAGACGTGTAACATTTATGAAGATTGAAAGGATTGTACCCTTCACAACCATACGAACATTTCTCTGAAAGGGTGCATACGTTTCGCTTAAAAAAGGGGTAAATAATTTTGCGAATCCCTTTCTTTTTCATTTTTTTTCTTTATCTTACCTTTTGATTCG
The DNA here is from genome assembly GCA_963966595.1 of Physocephala rufipes. Classification (NCBI taxonomy): domain Eukaryota; kingdom Metazoa; phylum Arthropoda; class Insecta; order Diptera; family Conopidae; genus Physocephala; species Physocephala rufipes. The sequence continues at coordinate 32,959,698 of OZ016502.1, forward strand.
TTGTTGTTAGTGTTGTTGTTTTTTCGTTGTTTATCTATAAGTCGAATGGATTCTATACGATTCTATGCCGCCTCTCTAAAAAAAGTACTAGGAGGACCTGTTGGTTTTTTATGTTTTAAATGATAACCGCTTTTTTTTTGTTGAGTCGTACACGAATTGATTGAGAAGATGTTGAAGATGTTGGCGGATGTTTATTGCTTATTTAAAGATCATAAGTTTCCTCAAGGGAGAGAATTCGAAAGGGTTGAAGGGATGGAGGGAATAATGGTCGTATTAATACGAGGCGGCACACGTCTTTCACATGTGGCCATTTAATGGTTAAAGGGTTTGAATAATTTGACATAATTGATTTGTTCTTACAAAATTGCCTGCCCGTTAAAATTTGAGATGGCGTTAGGAGGAGAATAAAAATTCTACTAACCCCACTAATTGACAAGACAGGCTTTGTTTTTGTGTTCTTTTTGCTTTTTGACAGAGTGAAGACATTAGATTGTAGAGACTATTAATTATCTCTTAACCTCAGCTTCTATTTAAAGGTAGAGCCCAATAAGGTTTTTGTCACAATCATATCGGCCATGTATCAGCATTTTACACTACAAATCGTTGCCGGAAATTGAGTTGATTTTCAATGCTGATTAATAAAAATGAGTGCCTAATTAGCCAAAAAATGGTAGAGCTTAAAACATAATTAACTCATCTAAAAACAATTATAATTTCATTGCATTATGGTTTCTTCTGCCCCCAATTATTCTCTAATTCGTGATAAATTCATTCTCGCTTATACGAATAATCATAATGTAAAATAGAAAGTGAGCACAACCCAGTAGGAATTTTTCTCATGATTCTCAACTTGCACAGTCGTCTTCTCTATCTTCCACTAAGTGAACGACGTCTGACCGACCCCGTTGGCAATTTTTGATTATATTAATGGCGAAGATAAATGCTTCGGTTAGAAAAATATATAAAAGCATCTCTTTAGAGATGATTTGGTTATAACGATTATGAAAGTCGATTGAAAAATTGTTGGTTTAAACTTCTCGACAACTATCAATGAACAAATCCAACAAGCAAAACCGATAGCCGTTTCTGAATTAAAAGCTGGTCGTCCTAAAATCGAATGGCCATAGGAACAACAGTGAAAGGCATTAATTTTTTTTAGTACCAAATAATCGACCATATGGACTGCAATCCCCAAACTAAGGAAAGCTAACTCAAAATTTGACCAATTTTCTTACCGAAGGTTATTAATACTTCCCGCGGGCATTATACTATCAGGAAAAATGAGAGAATCGTAATTTGAACTCATGCACTAGAGGACAAATCTTGAAAACACAATCTTTTAACTTCAGCTTCGCGTTCGCGCCAAGTCGTCGCGTAAAACAAATCTCAAGTATATCCATTTATTCCATTCATAAAATCCGATGAAGAAAACACAACGAAAAAAAATCGATGAAATCCTCGACAAGTCCCTCGTTTATCTCAACACTAAAATCTTTAAATATAATTATTATAATTGCGAACGTTATTCGAGAGTTTAGACCGAATAATTGGAGATCGAACCTGACAATGAACGACGAACGAACGAAACGAACGAACGATCATCGTCAAAATTCAAATATAAAGAAAAACACAAAAGAATAAAAGCAAAAATATAGATAATAATAAACGATTAAAAGAGAAAATCCATTATCGGAAGCGGCAGCGGCAGCAGCATCAACGGTAAAACACACGCTGAAGTGGAAAATCTTAATAAATCTGAATGAATTCTTCGACATCCATTGTTTGGGCCTAATTATCTCAACAGAAAAAATTACACAAATAATAAAAAGAGAACCGATATGGCCGATAAGTTTTACGCCAACACGGCGGCGGTATCAACGCCAGCGACAGGTACAGTCAAAGCCAGCCAAAGGTAATCCACTAACGATATTCTACAGCACTTCTGATGCATTTACTTGGTTTTACAAGCAGACAACACCGATAACTTTCCGACCGAATAATGAACTCTCAGAAACATTTGTCTTCGAAATAATGGGAATGAATGAATGATGATGATGATGAACATAGGCCCCGATTCGACGCGTCGTACAGAAGAACGAAATGACTACATTGGATAGAATGCAAAATTTAAGCGCATCTATCAAACGATACTTCAGATTGTACTCAGACAATAATCGAATGGTAACCGAGTAATGCACCTTAACCTTGAGAACTTAATTAATTCACTTTACTCTCTTCATACAATCATTAATTCATTCATCCTTTCCTTTCATTCTGTCTTATATTGAAAGAAAATTGAGGTTCGAAAAAAAATTAATGAGTTTTTGAGGAAATTAGATCCTTTTTATGCCATAACCCTCGATCAGTTTCAGCTTCATAAGATGATCCTTTCGAAAATGATTATATGCCGTTTCCAAACAATTCATTTTTTTTATACGCGATATTCGTCATGATCGATCGCTGCCGATCATTTCCTATTTTTGACCAATCCAGAGGAGAATAATTTTAGACACGTAGTTTAAAGAAAATTACTAAATTTTAATATTCAATTCAAATATAAACACTTAAAGAATGTTTAAATTATAAACTTTAAAGAAGGCAAATTATAAAGAAGAGTGAACGTTAAAAATATCCTAAGCGGAGCGGTTATTTCCTCCTTTCCTAATCCTCTCCCCCTCCTTTATTATTTCTCTAATCGAGTAATTTCACTTTTCGCAAGCTTTTCGTCTTTTCCATTTTTCTTAATAAATCATTCGACGAAATAATCTACCATCGACTGATTCTACCAGACCATCAGGCTGAAAAATAAATTGCTCAATGACCTCGCCTGGTCAACTAAACTAAAATTATATTTGAAAAGAAACTGCTTCCTGTTATTGTTGCTTTTACTCTTCCTTTTACTCGCGATCTATAGCAATCGATTTCCATTGAATCTATCGAGCATAACGATCGTTACGATCGTTTTATGATCTAGAGAAAAGCCACGCCAACACTAATGAAATCTTATTCAGCATCTGCAACATTTGCTACAAGTAATGAACTTTTTAACAAAGTAAGAAAAAAATATTGATTTTAGCCATCAAGAGAGGGCTAAAAAGGCACTTACCTCGTAATTGCTTTAATGCATAAATCCAACTGAGAGATAATAGATAATATTTTATTAATATTTTAGCATATTTGTCAGCCGAATGCACCGGCATCACAGAAATAATTTGGAGGGAAAGAGCACAAACAATGATGATCGTTCTCTATAGTAAAATTATTCCTGTATTCGAATCTTCTAGTGCTGCATACGTTAACCCTCTAACGTCACTTGATTATCGATATATTTAATCAACGAAAATCATTAACTCTAGTGCCAGGATCTTATACCGATCATCCCAATTCACCAATTGTGTTCGTTTTTATAATCAAACCCCAAATTGTTATGCCCGGTAACAAGCGGCCTTGCCGAAAGCATTATTTCGGCCACAACAACAGAAGCAAGAAAGCAACAACACTAATGAAGTTTAAAATAGTTTGGGTTATTTATTATATTCGCTGCGAATTAAGGCAATACTTGATTCGTTTTTATTTTGTGGTAACGGACAACAAAATTAACTAACTTAATTTTTATCTCATCCGAACGGTTGTTCATACATGGAATGTCCGTCGCGATGGATACTTTGGTTTTGTGTTGTCAAGATTTTTTTTCGTTTTAAATACAATAATTTTATTAAATGGATATAATCAATTTAAATATTTTATCCATTCAGAGATTAGATACCTTCATTGTGTTCTTCTCCTTCTCCTCTTTCTTCTCTCTCCCTCTTTTTCACTCTTCTATCCATCCCACTGTCTTCATTTCTCCTTTCCCTCCTACCACACTTTCTTCCATCGACTAACAAACTTTGATACTTCCCACAAGAAACAGATAAGCTTTAAACTTTATGCACAACCGCATTCAGCTTAATCTGCCACTGCGGTGCACCTCCTTAGCAATTGAGTTAAAATTTCTACATTAGTTTTCGCTGTCTTGGTAAACGCCCTAACTTATACGCCCTTTTATGTTTCGTACTTGGTTAGGATCGATCGATCGCGCTCAGAAGCTGCTCCTTCCTCAATTTCTTTCTAACTCTTCTTTGTTTTTCTTCTAGTGTCTAAGCTAGTGATCAGTCGAGGTCGGTTTGCAATCTTCTACTCCAGTGTCGTGTACATTCTTTAGACCTTTTGTTAAATCGCACCATTATCTAAATTGCATACAAAATTATTTTAATTAAAAATCTCAATTTTTTTTCTTGTTAGATCTTTTATCTTTTTCGCCTTCGTTTTTCGTCTTCTCTAAAACTCTTTATGGAACTATATTATATAGTATATCGATATCTATCGCACTTCTTTTATGCAAACTCAACCACTTTTCTGCTTGTTGTTGTTGGTGATGTAGTCATTTGTCCGATACTTTTTTTAATTTTCATTGATCGGACTAATTTCGACACGGTCTGTGCGATCATTTGCGGTTATTAAAATTGAATTATGTGAACATTACCCTCATCAATCGTCCTTCGGTTTACCGCTTCTTACTATAGAACCGCGATCAGCATATGACGCATCGGGTGTTTACACGCTTATACGGAAGGAAGGAAGGTGTTAAGGAAAATAGTTCACGTCATCTGGATGTCGAAGTAATTTTTTATTCTTACTTTATTCAAAATTGTTATTTTAATGGTATATCTGATGGTAATTAGAGTGATCCGACTGCGTATGATTGATGATGATGATGAAAGAATACAATAGTTGTTCATTCATTGAACTTCGTTTGCGTTTCGTTTCCGCTTTGTCTGATGTATTTAAATAGAAATTAACCGCTCGAGTATAGAATTTTAAAGTCTGGTATTTAAAGGTTGGTTTAGAGAAGTCAATTTTTGTAGGTCGTTTTGTGTGGTCTGATTATATAAAATTTCTATCTCCTTCCATTTTTTGTAAAACATCTTATATACAAACCATAAATGATCGATGAATATTTTCCCATAATTATTAAACTTACTTAAGAACATGATCCTATTTCCATTTGATTTTGCTAAAAAACAGGAGTTTGGAATTATCAGATTTTCTTTAGAAAGAGCTTAAATTAAATTATTCTAATAACGCCTCTTTAAGTCTTCTAAGGGCCTCCGAATATTCTAAACATGCATTGGTTCTCAATCTTGTAAAATAGTCTTTTAAAGCCTTTAATTTATCTAACAATTTATAGCCTTAAATCTTCTGCGAATTATGGTATTTTGCAGTTTTATGCTTTTTAATGTTTTTAAGTTTTTTCGCAGAATCTAACCAGCTTCTTAATTCTGTTGGGACAAGCCTCTTTTTTGCTCAATTATACGCCGTTCACATTACATAGATCCTTGCATTTATAATACTTTGTGATATCATGAGGATCATTATTGATAACATTTAAACAAACTGCATAAAATCAAATGAACGATTGTTATGATCATTGAAGTAGCAGCCTTGTTCTTAGATTATAATTGCAAGTATCTACACTACTATATAGACTAAAAATCTTCCAAAAAATAAATTTCAAGAAATTAGAAATTCACAAATAGGATTCTAGCACGCATATAATCCAATTGACCAGATTATAATTCCAAAGCAAGAAAATTTTTGAGTATGCAGCCATATTACATACTACTTTAGGGTCTTATAAATATATGTATCTCCGATCTCACAGCCCAAATACTATTCCTTTGAAATTTAACCGAAAATGCCTGTGACTCATTTTATAAAGGAAAACAATAAAGCAATAAATTCATTTAATTGATTTAAAGCGTAAAGAAGAAGCCTGGTCATTCTCAAAGAAACTTACCCGAAATTATTTGTTAAAACCGGGTATCATTAGAAATGAATGATGATGATGATTTGAATGGAATGAAAAAAAAAGAAAACGACCTAAAAAATTCGAAATTAAAGATAGACAATACTGAAGAATATGCAGGTGAGAAAACAAACATAAGGAAGCATGAAGAAAAAAGGGAAATTTTTGCTATTAACAGGAATTAGATTCATAATAACGGTTAGAAAAATATTGAAGGTATGCCTCTTGAAAAAAGAAACATGTCCTTTTGTATAGATAAACGAAAAAAAATACGCGTGCGTGCAACGCATACAAATTGCTTTTTTCAAGCATCATCGTCATCGCTCGCAACCAGCTTCTTTAGCTAGAAAAATACCAATAAGGCAATAAGTCGATCGAAATATCGCATCGATCTCATCCTGCGTTCATTTCGAACTAACTAACGGATTTCTTTGAACCTGGCTGAGACAAACGGATTTACGGCGCCAGCAAATGTCCAACGAAAGTGTATAAGAGACAAAGTACAAGCAAAAAGTACCTGCTTTACGGTAATAATCATTTAGAGGCGTTATAGGCCGGCTACAAATTGTTCAAGACTATTCATATTTTTGTTGCTATTTTAGCCTTTTATTGTGTATTTTCTTATTACTTATATTTTTCTTCCTCTTTGTCAGTCCCTCACAGTTGGCTCTTTCGACCGATTTCATCCATCAGATCACACTAATCTGAATACGAAGTCATAAATTTACAAAACAAAAGACGAAACAAAAAAATCAAAAAAAGAAAAAGCAGGATGCACAGGCAAATATTACAAAAGAATCGATCATTAAGAGATTTTCCACATTCTTTGCATGATTTTCAGTAACCAGACTGTTTTACATTGCTGAGCACTGGATTTACAATTGACTTAAGGAAATATTTACCGGCTTAACCTAAAGTCATTTGGTCTCCTATTAAGATTCTTATGCTTATGATACGATCAGTCTCTAGAACGTCGCAGACACACACACAGAGAGATCATGCTGTGATCAGCTGCATTAGATGGGTTTGACTCTAGTCTTTTGAAGACCTACAGCAGGATCGGCCGAAATTACGATAGAACCAATGCTTGCATACGTATTAGCAATTATTCCGAAAAAAATTAATTTCTCTTTTGAAAAATTTAATGATAATTTTCTTATTCGTTTCGGTTCTTTTACTGTTTCGATGCGATTTTAGAGAAAATCCAAGCAAGTGTCCGATTTGGGTTAAAAGATGATGAAGATGATGATGAAGAAGATTTATGAACTTCTTGAAATTCATAACAAATTGACACAAATTTTAAATCTGAAAAAATTGACAACACTTTATGAGGAAAACGCTCTTTTAAGCCGAAAATGTTAGCTTCTAGCATGTTTGAGCAAATTTTGCAACGGAATAAGGGGAGCCTGACTGAACACAATTGCTGTTACGAACTCATCTGAATGCACGAAATTCATCAGAGCATCAGAATAAAGTTATTGTAGGGAGAGGATGGACCCTTTAGATTGCTTATATATTTTTAAAATTATTTTATTCTCAAAGTGATGCCCACTACAATGGATAATGGATATGTCTTGCTAATCTCGTCTTCAAAGCGTCACCCTTTTTTACAGGAGTATAGATCCATTTTACGCATTACCAATAGAAGGGCAGGAGCCGAAAATTGGAGTAACGGATAGCCGATCACTATGAAATCAAATTCTCTCTCTCTATCTCTCTCTTGGTCTATCTCTTACTCTCTTATCCCCTTTCAATCCCGATCCTTTTGTTGTTAATATTCCCGCTAAGCCACCTCCGGACCACGGAATGCAATTTCAGCTGGCACGCCAGAGCAAGCTAAATTCCATAAAAAATCGTATTAAATGAAAAATTCTTTCATTGTCTCTAAATAAAAAAAGAAAACTCATAAGAAAGGATTCATATAGAACGAAAGAAAAAAATCAACACGTAGACAACAATCCTCAAAGGATACTCGTTGCCGCTACCCCTCCCTCAATATCAAAAAAACAACTCAATCGATTAAAAAAAACCCCGACTTTCATTTATTTCACTTTCGTCGAAAAACAAGATCCTTGGCATTGAAAATAAAGACGATTTCCGTCAAGGATAAAAAAGGATATATTACTAAAAACTCCTTCGCCACCGCTCAGTTGCAAACAATGCAATTTGTGCAATGCAAGTCATTGAATTTTTACGCAATAGCAAAGTGAAAATGAAAGAGAGGAAGCGTAGGATGGGAAGAGTGAGTGGAAGAGGAGGGAAGAAACGGCAAGCTGTTTGTAACCGCGTGTAACTTGCGTATTAATCGCTGACAAGCGTAACGTCCACGCACACACGAATGGGCAAAAAACACACGTGTATCGTTACCTTAAAATCTTTCAATTCGTAACATTTGAAAAGGATTAAAACAATTTTTTTAGTGAAAAACCGCCAAAAGATTCGCTGCAACGATACCTTTTCTTTATGTTAAGAAACAGCTTGCGATAAAACTCGTTCTCTATCTTTTTATACTTCTTCTTCTTGTTCTTATTTCTTCTATCAGTGTCAGATGAATTGAAACTGCGTTTTGAGGATAAACACAATAAGGTTTTTATTTCACTTCATTTGATTTCGGTGCGGTTTAACTCGCTTTGGTTCGCTTCAATTGATTTCAGTTCGAAATTTTTTTCATTTAATTTTCTTCTTCTTCTATGAAAATAAATTTGTTTCAGTTTGATTGGCGGTTACGCGTCTCCATCAATGATGATGTCATTTGATGTTTCCGCTCTGCTTCCTCCTCAACCTCTTCGTCTTCTTCATTTTCTTCTGCATTGTGCGTTTTATAATGCATGAAGTTGTTTGCGCACGTGAATCAAATTGAGCCTGAAAAAGGATTTAATTCACAAACACATTTTTTTTCATCATAGAAGAATCTTTTAGCGTGTCTTTTATCGTGGTACAAAGGTCTTTTTTGTAGCAAAATTTCTTCCTTGATGTTCATGTCGTAATTCCTTCGATACTTCCTTCTTTTCTGTCTGGGGCAAACCACCAAAAAACAGCTGCTCGGAGTTCCGTGCGTATCCTTCGCATTTTGGCAAAAAAAATCAGAATTACAGAAATGTAGTAAATGTCACTGAATTTTTTTATAAAAAAGGAGCATTGTAACGTTTATGATATTTTTTGAGTTGCTTAAGGACATGAAATGTCAATTAAGGAAACTTTCTTATAAAAGAATAAATGATTTAAACACATCTATAATAGTGCTTTATGCGTTCAAAGCTTTGTCCTTTCCCTTTTAAGTTTTCCGCCCTTTGTTCCAAAATGAAGAAAGTTCTTCAATTTGTTGTAACGATTCCAAAAAATATTGAAAACTTAAACAAAAAATGGTTTTAAACAAACTGATAAGTTTTCAAATATTCAGAAGCAATGAAAAATCATTGGAAATGGTCGACGCTTTCGCAATTAGGAGATTTTTCACAAAATCAATAAAGCCTTTCATTCAAAAAAATTATATTTTTAGCTTTGAAAAAACCGTTAAAAAATTGATAGAATATATATTAAGATCTATTTATACGACGGAGTGTGGTGGGCTAATGTATTACTCACATATTTACCTTTCCCTTTTTCATTCATATCCATTTTCTTAACTTTTGTTAACTTCATCTCATTTGGAATCCGACGTCTGCGTATAATTCAGAATATCTTTATTTTTCTTCATTTTTTACTTTCATTTTTCGATGGGCGTGTACACGCGTCTGCTGCACTTTCAATTTTTCTCCAAATGCATTCATTCTTATTTCTGTTTGTTTTTTTCCTACATACAATTTCAGTCTGTTTCTCACTTTTCATTTTCATTTTTATTATTAATCCTTTCTCTTCCTGAAAAAAATTCACCTTTATGCGATTGGAGTTGTCAAATTGTCAAAATATGATGATGTATGACACGTATTCGACGTTCGACTCGATTTCTAATTTCTTTCATGAAACATCTGCCAATCTGCAAACGAATAAAGCCACGCGCCTGTCTTACAATTTACTTCCGGTAAAATAAATTTAATTTTTTTCTAACATTTTAATTTCTTGACATTTGAATTCCATGTTTTTTATTTCGTTTTTTTGTTGTCGTTGTTGTTGTTGTTAGCATCGTTACTATTATTGTATCCTGTTGCTGATTAGAAATAATCAGCAGCCCTTTCGTTTTCATTCGTGACGAAGGGTGCCCGTCACACCAACAATCTTGTTGAAGATCAAAGAAAGAGTTGAAGAGGTTTATTTGGGTATGAGGGTTTGCGTGTGTTAGTATAAGTGTGCTTATATTTGTGTATGCTATATGTATTTTTATTAACATAAGTGTGCCAGTCACACTTCCGTATCCGTTCTGATTTCGCCTTTTCACCTTCTTCTCTCTCCTTTATTTTCCTACCACAAATTCTGATGAAAGTGATCAGAAATAGAATTGACTGCAGAGAGAGAGAGAGAAAGAGAGAGAGGAGATGCACATGATAAGGGCACGTTGCAAAGGGTTAATATTGTTATGTAATATTTCCGTTATAAAGTAAATACGATAACGATCTAAATATTTATTATGGATCTTCCACTTAAAGGGAAACTAGGTGTGAGGCGGTAATTTACTTTATACTTTACTTTATACTGAAGTATAGTTTTGAAGCAGATATAAGTAATGATTAATATATAAGAATTTATAAGAATTCATAGGTATTAAAAAATCGAAAGCTTTTCTATTCTATTAGTTAAGTTCATTATTAGTTCTATATATTAGTTAAGTTATTCTATTCTATTTCATTTCAATTCAATTCGTATTTCGTAACTCGAAGAGAAATTAATCAATATCAGTTAAGCTAATACGTTATTTTATCATCGTTTTTTATATATTTATATATTTAGATTTTTATAGTATTTAGAATTTATTTAGATATTTATAGTATTTAGTATTTATTTTATTAGTATTTTATTTGTATTTATAGTATTCATTGTCCTTTCAGACAATTCCCTGCGATTTATATTAAACCTAGAATATTTAGTGTCCGGTATAAAGAACTTCGGGTTAAGTTAAAACAAAAATAAATTCTAAATTATAATAAAATCTTTATAAAAACAAGCAACAATAACAACATTAACAAAAGCACCAAAAACCGGTAGGCATACAATATTAAAATATACCAAATGTTCATTTATAATAAACGTAACTAATTATGAACAAATGTCGGCATTAAATGCATCAATAATATTACCCTACTGCTGCCCTCTCCCTTTATCTTTTCCAATCTCTTCCGCCCATAGAACACCGTTGCCAACACAATCACTAACTCTTACAACATTTGACGAAATCACAATCAATCATTGATCATAACTCTTGGGTTAAGCGAACTGACAACAATGATGGCGATGGTCAAAATAATAATGATGATTATGATGATGATACTGATGATGATGGTAATGAACTGAAGCCCGACAGTGCAAGGACAGGGGCATAAAGAAGGATACAATTAAGTATACTACAAACGTAATAACGATGAACAGCCATGTTAACAATCTCGATGACGAATGGTTGGTTAAATAGACAAAAGAAAGTGACAACAACTACAGGAAATGATAGTTAAGGCGACCCCTTTAAACAACCACTAGCCTCAGCGTCTGTCACTTGGGACAGACGAGATGCAATAACAAAAATATAAATCTCATATTGGCCTTTTTAGTTAAATAGGAAAATAGAAGAAACATGCATAAAAAAGGGGTGTAACTAAATAACTCCATTGCTGTTACTGCTGCTACGGCAAGCAGCATTTAGTGCTCGGGCATGATAAAAATAACTGATGGCGTTTCATTATGATTTCTAAGACTTACTTAATAAAATGAGGCAACCCTTCCAAAATGGCAGGGCTTTATTTCTGCCTTTCTGTTATTATTATCGTTGGTGTTGGTGTTGTTGTTGTTGTCGTCGTTGTTTGTTGCCACTGCTTAAATTCTGTCATTTCGAACACATGATTTTCATAGATTTTTGGGTGATTTTTTTGTGGAATTTTACCCTTTTTTGGGTGAAATTATATACTCGTTCGAAAGGATTTTTATTAAATTCTAGCAAATATTGTCTTTGACTTTTTTATGATTGTTTCCTTTTTTCCCCCACTTGCAGTAACAGCCTTAGAAAAATTCGACAATAAATCATGGTCTTTAACACCAATAAATTCTCACTCGCAGTCATCAGCGCAAACAAAAATAGAAACAACGACAGAAACAACAACTAATTCAACAACGACACCGAAAAGCATTGGTACATCGTTGCCGCGACTGAGACAGCAACAGCAGTGGCATCAACAGCATCAGCAAAATCTTTTATATCCGATGATCGAATTTATTACAGCCGCCTCCAGTAAGGATGTGAAAAATTATTTATCGAAAATAATTAAATCAGCAAATATATCGTCACCCCTAACAGAGACAACAGCAGCAACAACAACAACAACGACAACAACAATAGCATCAGAAAGAATGCAACAACAAGTAAAACCTCAAAATTTTCATTCTCAGAATGCACAAACCCCCGACGCCATTTGTAAACAACATACACAAAATCAACAAGAACAACAGAAACAACAAAAGCATCATCAGGCTCATTCTCTTAATGATGACTTCAATGATTTCGAAATTCTCAATGGAACGTTTCAAGGACGCTTCGAAGACAAGAGACTGAAATCATATCAAGAAACAATGACATTGTCGCACTCTTCTTCATTGTCCTCTTCATCCTCTTCTCTTTCTTCTACTTCTCTAAATCATGAAGACATTATGAGCTTGACAGCTATTCACCCACAACATAAACAACAACAATATCTCCCCCATCAACCAACAACAATCACTGATGGTACGCTCATAAAAGACTCATTAGCGAATTCGTCTCAAATGGTAAAAAGCGTGTATACGTCGTTGCAGACAACAACAATAAACACAACAAAAAAATCAGTGGCAACAACAACAACGCCCACAACAACAATAACGGGAGCAGACACAACAAAGGCTTGTATAAATGCCATTACGAATTCATCGCCTCATCACGCCTATGACCATCATTTTCACCATCACTACAAACAACAAGAACAACAACAAGAGCAAGTCCAACAGAATTCGCAAAATAATTCGTCTATTCTTCATAAAGATATCAACGGATTATTACCAACGACGTCATCATCCACATCTGCACCATTTTTAGCTTCATTACCAACTCCAACGACATCGGGCAACATTGCCAAAGAAACAATATCAAAACTTCAGCAACATCAGCAACAACAAAATGTTCATAATTTACGATATTTATCCCACTTCAATTTTATCCCCATTGCCTCCAATTCCTTACCCTCCCCCAAACATCTTCCATCGCCATCTTCATCATTTTATTTTAGTTCGAGCAATGATTTTGTTTTGTCTTCATTGCAAGGAGGACGAGAACAACAGCAAACTCTGCAACAGCAATCCCGACAACAAGCTGCTCAACAAATATCGCCACCAAATTGGCCGTTAAATATTTCTCCATTCCTTTTGCCTGTTTTGCCGCATCATTTGTTTCAATTACCGCAACCACCACCCACGCCAACATTTATACCCTGTACGGCCACAACGCCGTTGCCTATTGTGCCGGGAACGGTGATAATGCCAAGAAACTCACAGGAATTTTCGAATCCCATTCAACAAAATTTTGAATCTGACGAGAGTCAGAAATTCTTATTACAAGATCACTATCAACAACAACAGCAACAGCAATTCTATTTATATCCAAACAACCAAAATGTTGCCGATAGTGCCACCACCAAAGTTTTCACCCCAAACATTCCATCCAACTTTCACCAACTTGCATACACCAAAGATCTTTCGTCGAAATCTAAAGAACGATTTGTGTCGACAATGCAAGAATTACTACTGCAACAACACAACGGAAAGCAAACGGTAAAATCGTTACCGCCAACGCCAATATCAGCAAGATCAACAACAGTAACCCCTTTGATTAATGGAGAACCCATAACTCCATCATCTATGAGATCTTTAACATCAACACCATTATTGTCATCAACCTCAGCAATGTTCTTACCTTTATCGACAATAGACCAGACCCACCAACGTCTACCCAACCCATCAATAAGACGACCAGAATACACTTCAACAGCTATCAAAAAGTCATCAACACAAAAAAGCGTTAGGGAAATGTTGCAAATGCAAACTGGAACAATAAGAATAACAGCAGCAGCAATAACAACAGCAACACCAACGGCAACAACAGCGGAATCACCACTAGTGGAAAAGTTCGAAAAAAGAGAGATAGAAAGTAGTGAACAAAGAAGAGAACATGAAATTAAGAAACAACAATATTGTTTTACGCATTTGCTTAACAAAAGACAGAATGATAACGTCAACACACCGGAGGATCAGCAGCACATTAACTATCAGCGGCAACAAATTCTAATGAAAAGGCAAGGAAATGCAGAAGAAATAAGAATAAAAAAACATCAAGGATATCCCTTGACGGTGACGCTGGAGCTATCAAAGAAGAAAGATGTTTTTGTTGCTGCGGCTGATGAAATGTGTAACAACATTAACTGGAATACATCAATAGGGAGCAAAGAAAGTAACCACCATAATAGTAGTAACAACCATAATAGTAGCTCCAGCAAAGACAACAACAATCACTACAACAACACCGATAGTATTGAAGATGATGCAGTCGAATTTGTTGACGTTAATCAAGAAAAGGATATGCGTGACAATGATACAATCTTCGATGATGTTCTAGTTAATGAAGAAACGAGAAAGGATATTGACTGTTTTGAGGTAAATCGTCATCGTGAATATATGGAAGAATATAAGGATAATAATGACGAAATATGTAATAATCGCAATAAGCTTAAGAAATCAAAAGGATATTGTATTAGGGGAAATATTGTAAATTTGAAATTTACCGAAAATCACCTCATTCAGTCTCACCCCCTCGGAAATTGTGGAATGAAAAATGGCCACCGAAAAGGTAAAAATATATATCATATACATATTATTATCGATCCCCATTATATCCCCAACAAATTTTAAGGCCGTAGGAAATTATTTTTAGCGTCACTGAATAACTAATAGTTATTTCATTTCATTCAGATTTAAATATCGGAAATATCGTAATTCCAAAATGAATTCGAGTTACATAAAGTAGTATCGGAAATTATCGAATGATTTCATCTATTTATAGTTAGTTATTGAATGATTTCAACTATCCAATGACATTTTCTACCTATTCATTTCATCATTAATTCGACTCATTATCTTCTGCAAACAAGCTAATTTTGAAAGAATCGTTTGTACGTACTCCTATATGCATTTTGACGAATAAAATGCTAAGAACATAATTTTTCAGCTACGAGTTTAAGCATGCTTTTATTTTGCTTTAAGCACAGAAATAACTTCATATTCGTCAGGCATTTGAGTGACGAGCGAAAAGTTCAGCCACCTTGTGTATTTACAGCTAACTCGTTGGTTTGGTTGGTTTGGTTTCGTTGGAATGGTTTCAAAATTATTGAAAAATATCGAGTAAATATGACCGTTGAATTATTCGATAGTTTCGAATAATAACTAATCCTGGGAGAAAAATGCATTCATTGAAATATTTCAGAATTACTAAAATCTATTGAGAAAACCATCGAATAAATCGAATAAATTTAATAACTCGGATAGTATTTATTCCATACCTCCTAACACTAATATAGAGCGCATAAAATATTGCCACATATAATTATAAACTGGTTAGGAATCCTCTCCTTTGAAAAAATTAAAACACTTGTAAAGAATTAAAAAAAAATATTTTATAAATCATCTACAAAGAAACCTTTCACAAACACCAATAAATACTTCAGATTTTCAAAACATCTTTGAAGCTCGCATTCTCTAATAGACCCAGTTGAAGCGACCCAGCAACACCCTCTACCTGACCTCAATAATTCTCCAATTCTACCCTAAAGGCTAACCCCCAAAAATATGTAAAGCCAATAAAGTTATTCACCGCATGGGACCGACACTCAAACGATTTACAATCTCATTTAATGGAATTTAAAACCACTTCAAAAAGCATCCCCCACCCCCCATTCCAAAATGAAATTTAAGGTCGGTCATAACGGTATTCGCGGTAAACTCTGCCCTAACCTCATACGCTTATACAACCTGTATGAAAATCAACACCACCACCACCGCTACCTATCACCCTTGCGGGTTCGGTGGGCCACCCTCAAGCAAACATATTTTTTGATAAATAATATTCATAAATGGTAGAATCAAAAAAAGAGAAAATAAATGTTAGAACGGCAAGAAAGAGGGATCCCGCAATGCTCTAAAATTCTAAAGTTTGTTGTTGCTTTACAACATCACTGATTGAGTCACAACCAGCAAGAGCAACAACAATAACTACCCTGTGGGTGGCGCATTATCACGCTTGTTGATGATATCTCTCCCTCCTTCACCCTCTCCCCAACTCGGCTAAAAAAAGAAATAATTCTAAAGTATACAAATCCAATAAAATCACTTTACAACAAAAATTAAATCTTACAAATCCTTCGACGGGGGAGAGCAAAGGGGCGTTTTGCATTTGTATGTGTGTGCTGTTGTTGTTGCTGTTATCATCTTTTGTCATTTTTTTAAAAGGTAATGGTGAAGGGCGAAGCAGAAGAAGAATTAGGGCGATCTATTGTAGATGAAGGCTCATTCGCAGCCTCATGAAAGTTTCAACTGACGTCGATACTCCCCTCCTTAGCTTCATATCGTTGAAGGCAATCACCAGCTCGGTCGTATAAGAATTTCTTTGATTGTCGTAGTTCATGATGGCTGACGATGGTGGGAGTGTTGTTATTGTTGTACCATTTGAAAAAAAGTTTAAAATATAAAATGGTTAGTTACTCCATAAACGCAATAAATCCAATCAGCTTGTGAATATTCAAAATAGCATCAAGTAAACGAAAGAAAGGGGTTGATTTGGCCATAGTAGTAGCCTACTACGGTACTGTAGTATAGAATATATTAACAAAATAGTACGGAAAGAGTATAGTATGGAAGAAACTTACAATATAATTAAAAAAGATTTAATATCCGACTAGCCTTTAAATATTTTTCTGAAAAAAAATTTCCTTTATTAAATTCTCTTTTATATAAATTTTCTTTCATATAAAATATCAAATTTGTTTTAATGCTTTATCCCTAAGCTATGCCAAACCGTCTCCATTACCTTAATCTCTTTTCCAGCTGGTACTTCAAACCTAACCCTCTCTAAAAGAAAGAGCCCTTAAAGCCTCTTAACCCTTATCATCAAATAACCCCAAAAGATAACTGCAGAAAATTAAACAGACCAGGACGATAGACAGAATGAACAATATCTATTTTCGAAAATCTTTAATTCAAAGTTTGCACAATATATAAGCGCGTTTTTTTTACTTCCCTTTTGCGGAAAATCACAAAAAATCGTTTTCTAAAAATCACATTGCATGAGAAAAAATATGAGAAAATACGTTAAAATGCAAGAAAACTGAAGTTATTTGAGATCGTCTTCTTAACTAACGTACCAAAGAATCCAAAAAAACGGAAAAATTGACAGTTAGACACATCAATTTATTACATTATACGCAATATTGAAAGAAAGGTAACAAAAAATGTAAGAAGTTCGACAGCATCAGGCTAAATTAGAAGTGAGTTGATGAATAGTAAGGGTTGATTTAAAGAAAAAAATGAAAAATTAGCAGAAAAAAAGATTCTGACACGGTAGCGGTTTTAATTAAAAAAGTGATTTTTTTTTACTTTAAAATACTGTCGGGTATGGCCTTCCCTCCTTATCGGTACCTCATACAATTGAATTTTTATTTGATTTTTATCCGTCGAATTTTTATTTTTCAGGTAAAAAATCCATAATATTCCTCTCATTTCTTTTCAATTGAACGTAAAGGCAGCAGCATTTTATTTCATAAAAAATCTTGTTCTTCTCAACAAATAATTTTTTACTTTTTGGGGGGTACAAATGGCAATAACTGGTTGATATTGATATTTTTTTGGTTGGAAAATTTTAAGGGTTGTTTTACACTACATTCTTAATTTTGAGTTTTTCGTATTTTTTGTGTTTTGGTTCCTTTTTCTCCAATCTTATTGTTAAAAAGAGCTGTTGAAGATTTTTCGTAATCCAGGATTACTACGATCTTCTTCCTCAACATCGTAGTCACCACCAAGATCGATCGAGTTTAGCGAAAATATCGTCAATCCATTGCAGTTAGGATATGATGTTTATCCTTTACCTCATGGATACCGTTTGTCGACAATTTCATTTGCTTGGGGTTATTTGTTACCCTTGCTTGATAACCCTCTATGATCGGAAGAGGAATCGGGATTAATGACAAAAATCTTTAAGAAATTTGGTATTTTCCACAACATTTTTATAATCAAGGTTTTTCATTATGAACAACACCCTAAACGTAAGCCGTCAAAGATTTCTTTATTTTATTGTATATTTCGTTCTTTGTATACACTTTTTATATATATTTCGTATATTTGAGAAATTGTTTTGTGCGCATTTTTCGATAATCGTAACGAAAAACGCGACATAAATTAACAATTTACTCTTTTGACTTTAAAAGGGTGCCTTAAAATCCTTTTTCTTCTCTCTTTTTCTCTATCCATCAATGTTAGGGAGACCTTAGGAGGGTTTCCGTTATTTCGCCTTTTTTCGATACGGCCGCGAAACTTGCTGTGAATTTTTCTTAATTTTTCTCTTGTTTTTTGTGCGTGTTATCTGAAGAAAATCATTAATAACGCGTCGCAAAAATCTCTGTAAAGAAAGGATATATTTCGCTACGGTTCTCGTAAAAAATATAAATTCTGTTGGTTTTTTTTAGATGGATTGCAAAGGGTTTATATAAAAATTTATATAAACGCCAATTTTATGAAAGTACTGTACTTTTAATTACGTCGGAAAATTTTACCTTTTCAGTTTTATCCTAGTTTTGAAGGAAATACGAAATAAGAATGAATCAATATGTCCATTTCGAGAATTTTTAATATTTCCTAATGTTTTCTATCCGTCAAACTTATTTATTAAAACACAAAATTGTGTAAATAAGAAGAATAAGAATATTGGTCTAACTGCCAATAAAATTATTCTCTATACTTTTATCTTCTTAGAATACAATTTTCTTTATTTCTTCCGAACGAAAGCTCAAACTTTCGAAACTTGACTTGAATTTTCGAAACTGCTTGGATTCGACTTTGCCTAAATTTTGTTCAATGTGATTAAATTCAATTCGTATGTTAACGTACGACACAACGTTGTTTGTTATTTGCTCAATTCTCTCTTTGTTGACTTGATTAATTTCCAAACTTATTTTGCGTATTTACATTACGTGCATGAGTATGTGTATGTGTGTGCGTGTGACGTGTATATCCATGAATTTGTGTACGCTATGTGTATGTGCTTTCGTATGCCTTTGTCTTTTGTATTCTCATATTGTGTGTCATCGTCCACATCGTCTTCATCGTCATTGTCGTATGTCATCCCAGTTCAAGTTTCATCTGTTTTTGGCAAATAATCAAATTGACCACACCACCCCCTCTTGCATCTCTTATTTCCATCGTACTTAACAAAACAATACTTTTTTCTATCCTCCCCTGCCCACCTTTCTCCCACCCCCTCCATAACCATCGGCATACTATCTAATCATCCAACATGTTGTTATAGAGTTTCTACAAATGAATATAGACAAATCAATACCATACAGTCATTCAGTAATGGTTCGTTATAGCTCGTAAGGAGAGGAAGTTGCCTGCCAAAGTAGGTGTGGTACTACTATTGATAGGTTATTGTATAATATTGAAATTGGATAATGGTTAGTTATTTAAGAAATATATCAAAGCGTTAATGAGAAAAGTACTTATCGTAAAACAAAGGAGTTCTGGAGTTTAAAAAAAAATAAACCAAGAAGTCAAGAATCTACACAATTTTTTACAAAGCAGTATTCGAGTTGTCCTATATGTGATTTTCGATACTAAATATAATGAAAACTTATCTAATATCCATGCAAAGTATTATATTATTTATATTAGTTGCAATTTTCATTTGATAATTTTTATAAAAGATAAAAAATTAATCAGCGAGAATTAAATGAATTTTTTGCCAAGGTGCATTTTTTACGGTCGTTACCAATGCGAAAAAGATAATAATATCTGGTAAAAACACATTTAATTAAAACATTCTTATACTTAAATTACAACAAAAATAACGACAATTATGTTGCCTATGCTTTAAGACCGCATCGAGCATCCCCAAACAGACACCCACAATACCCACAACACATGTTCGTCAACATAAAAACAAAAGCTAAGAAAAGAGCAAAAACAACAACTGCAGTAACATACAAGTTTGTTGCCATAATCGGGTGGGAATCCAGGTCCACATAAGAGTGCGATATTAAGGCACAGACTGCAATACTTTTTATCCTTTTGTGCATCGAAAATGACGACACTACTCTGGACATTTTTGTCTGATTTGCCCCCTAGTCACACACACATATATATTTACACATAAACCCCCCACATTAATACTGATTATAAGGAAGTATATAGTTCGAGTATACCTTTGGGAATCAGGCGTTTGCGTGTGTGTGCATACATGTGAGTGTGTGGGTTTGCGTGTGTGTACGTGTGTGCATCTCTCAATGTTGCAGCATCACAAATTCTGTCACCAGGCGTGAATTTCTGCTATACATATTTTTTAATGATTTTCTTTGGTCTTTAAGAAAAATAAAATCAAATAGAGAGCACTAAAATATAACAGTAGTATGGCTAAAAGTGAGGAGGAGAGTAAATACGCAGATAATGAGGACAAACACAGAGAAAGGAAAATAACGGAAAATTTACAAAAGAATTGCCAACTTCAGACTGGTGTATTCACAACATATTACCCTTCTTCCATTTACACACATACGTATAACCCCACAATAAGGTCTCGCACCCGCTCACACTTAACATGCAAATGCATATACACACAGACATATTAGCACTCACGTGCTCTCGTATCGATTGAGAGATTTGAGTTTCGCTTGGGTTGGGGTTGGGGGTTACAATGAAAGAAAATATTCGAATACCAATATAATGATAATAATAATAATAATAATAATAATAATGAAAACAACAACAGTATCGGCAACGGCAACAAAACCAACAACTTTTTATAATTACTTTCAGCATTTGTCAGCATCTTTAACTTTTGTTTTTGCAATTACAGTCAGAGTTATTAACATTGTCGCTGTTTTGTTGTTGTTGTTGTTGATATTTTCGTTTCGCTTGTCTTTGGTTAATTTTTACGAGTTGTTTTGTTGCTTTTCGTGCTTCGTTAAATCACTTCATACGTACGTCGTTATACCGAAAATTATACTCATTTGCACAGTGGATAATAACCTAACGGTAAATTATGAAATTTGAAATTTTCTTTTTGAATTAGAATCTTTTTCTATAGATAAATACAATATATTCTCTTTCTCTGACTTTCCCCTAATATATATATTAGTATAACTATTATTAAATTAATTAATTTTTCTATCGATTCAGATCTGTTTTAATGGCAATGCTAAATCCCAAGATACAGGACTCAACGTATAGGAAACGCTATAGACTCTTCAATACTACAAAGTTAAAAGTTCCGTGCAGTTTGAGTTTTGACTGCGTTTGATTTGATTTGATTTTCAATAATTTAAAAAAGTTCCATTTTAAAAATGTTTTCTTTCTATTGCATGCGTTTTGTGATGATTTTTTATTCCTTGTAAAAAATGCAAGGGAAATACATGAGCACACTTTTGAATGGTAATGGTGTTGGTGTTTGTTTCGAAATGGAGATATTGTAGGAGTCATGATTTCATATGTATCCTTATCATCGAAATGAGTTTAATTAGAATTCCTTTTCATTCCCTTTTGTTTATAACATGTTTTATATGTTCAATATGATAAATAATATTAAATAACTATTTCTGAAATGAAATCGAAGTTAAAGTCAAAATACCGTTAGTTGGAAATGCATTAAATTCAATAGGAGGCAAAAGGAAAATCAATATTTTACGTTTTTTAATTGATCATTTGTTCCATAGTATAACATTATAACGAACAATAAAAGGATTTAATCATTTCTACGATTTCTGCGACGGGGTGATTGAGGAGCAGCAACAGAAAAAACGGAAAAGAACCAACCAGAATATTATGAAAAAAATAAAAGTGAACGTTAACCCCAAAGAAATGTCCCGAAGGTGCTTTCATCACGAAATCCATAGGAGTAAGGATAGTAAAAATGTTAAAAGTATTGTAAAATTATGCAAAAACAAAACAATGCAATAACGCAAACCTCCAATATCGAACTGGATCCAGATTCTAAAAGTACAAACCACACCCATTTTGTAATATAAACGACATGTCCCCCAAAAACGAATATAAAAGTCATATTCCCTTTTTATTGTGATGCAACAAAATTTCAAGAAGAAGAAAACCCTATGCTAATGGAATGGAATCCTCGTGACAGCAAGCTGCGGTCGACAGTAGTAATGCAATGTGCCTCTAGCGCTCACGCCAAACTCAGCAACCCTTTCTCACACAAAGAAATAAAAGGGGAAGTCTATAGTTTTACATAAAAAAAGTGTTGAGAAAAAAGTTAGAGAGAAGATTGAAAAAGCATTAGAAATGGACGTGAATGTTCTGCTCTTCAAGCAAATTGTTCAATATACGACCTCCTTCAAACATTTACAAACATACACACATACAAATATCGCACTCATCCCAGTTGAATACGTTCCACAGTCATCGTAACGGGGGTAGTTGCTTTGCAGCCATTACGAGAATGAGAAAAAGAGAGAGCCTAATCAATAATATACGCGAGAGAAAGAATTAAACAAGTTGATGTAACAGTAGAAGTTGAAGCAAGTTCCTCGGCGGCAGGAGAGTATATTTGAAGTGTTGTTAGACTGTGTGTGATGCGACGAGTTGCTCTGTGTTTGATATGCATCCGATTCTGGCTGATTGCTTATTGCTCGTTCCGTTGTTACGACTTGTTCTCACTGCCTCTGGAAGGGGAAGAAACGAAAGGAAAAACTTTGCATTTTCTCGATTGCATGCAAAAAAGGACTACTAAAGAAACTGACGGCAGGGGATTATGCGTCCAGGGAAAAACAAAAAAATAGTTGTACACAATACTCCCAGCACAGAGACGTCGAGTTTATACGAAACAGGGCGGAAATTCCAAGGGAAATTATAAAGAAGGTCGTCTACATAATTTTCATCGTTGTTGTTATTGCCGCTTGTATTGAAAGGAGCAAAGAAACAGAAATATAATGTAGAAATTTTATGGGAAACGTCAAAATGTATCCTGGGTATGAGTCGAAGTCTAGGCATGAGTTTCAGTTGCATTTCATGAGCGCACACAGTAAGAGCTCTCCGTCTCAGTTAACGATATTGATAACGAGGGCTTGGACGATGTGCAGAATGGCTCTATAGTCGCAAGTGACGGTCGTGATAGTGCGCATATTTAAATATTAATATGGAAATATCGAAATCGGGAATGAAAAATTTACATAAGAATTATATTTAAATATTTAATATTTAAATTTTTTAAACGCTTTTTTATTCAAATATATTTAATTATTTAAATTTTATGAAAATTTAATGAACCAATGCTTAATGAAAATTATTGCTCCAGAACGAATAAGAAATTGGCAAAAAAACTAAAACAAAAAGAACACTTGGTTTGGAGTAGAACCAAAAAAAATACATTTAGTAAAAACCAAATAAACAAGCTAGATAAGGAACAAATAAAATAGAAACAACTAAAAAATATATAACAAAAGAAATCAAAATTAAAGAGAAACTAATAAGTTTCTTTACAACAAGAGGTGCTTCCTCTTTCGGTTCTTCCCGACATCATCATTATCGCCGTTTTCAAACCTAATTTTTCCCAACATGATGGTGGTACAACAACAAACGCTGTGGCATACCGCAAATAGTGGCAGCAATAATAGCAGTGGCAGCAACAGCACCACCGCCACAAATACTAGCAATAACACTATCAACAGTAACAACATTAGCATTAAAAATAAATCAATTGACATTAGCACAAACAGTAATAATAGTCCAAGTAACAGTCACGCTAGCACTCACAGTAATATTACGAGTAATAATCACAGCCTTAACAACAGTAGCAAAAGTAACAACAACAGCAACACCAGTAGTGGCATCAGTGAAATTTGTAGCAACGATATCAACACTACCGATCCAAACAACGCAACGATAAATAACGAGTGTAGTAGTGTTAATGTCATGCACATACGCCACCTCGACACTTCTGAAAGGATTTCACCCACTTGCGCCCCATTCACTGTTACATCAGAGACCGAGGATGCTTCGGAGGAGTTAAGAGACTTAAACGTGTTACCTGTTGGAAAAAGATGTGTGTATTATTAGTCGTGTCCATTATCCTTCCATATTATTTTTTGTTGTAGTTTTTGTTACTCATTTTGTATAAAATAACAGCCAAAATTCTCCTAGCGTACACTTGAAAATATCATTTATTTCTTATATTAATAAACGATAGAGTAGATTTATTAAATGATATCAAAGTCATAGCAAAGGAAGCTTTCCAAGAAATCAGTTTTCGTTTGGGAATCTTATAAAATTAATTCACGTACAAGCTCAAGCTATAAAATTAAATAAATAAAGTAAATTAAACAAATAAAAATTAATAAAACTAATAAAATTAGTAAAATTAATAAAATTAATGAAATTAATAAAATTAGTAAAACTAATAAAATTAATGAAATTAATAAAATTGGCAAAATTAATAAAATTAGTGAAACTAATAAAATTAATAAAATTAATATAGTTAACAAAATTAATAAAGTTAATAAAATTAATAAAGGTAATAAAATAATAAAAGTATTAAAATCAGTAAAATTAATAAAATTAATAAAATTAACAAAATTAAAAAGTTAAACAAAATTAATAAAAGTAATAAAATAATGAAAGTATTAAAATTAGTAAAATTAATAAAATTAATAAAATTAATAAAATTAACAAAATTAACAACGTTAATAAAATTAATAAAAGTATTGAAAGTAACAAAATAATAAAATAAATAAAATTAATAAAATTAACAATCAAAATAAAATAAATAAAACAAATAAAATTACTAAAACATTAAAAACTAAAATATATTTTATAAAATATTTTATAAAATTTTTATAAAATATATTAAATTAAATAAATTATATAAATCGAATGCTAAAAAAAATTCAATGAAAAACTCAAATAGATAGAAGATGACCAATTAAATTAATAAAATAAATAAACAAAACGTTCTAAAGAAACTAAAGCAGATAAATCAAATTAAATAAATAAAGTCCGATAAATTATATAATTAAATTGAAAATAAATTAATTTAATTAAGTGAAAGAAACAAAGTAGAAAAGGCTTTATAAAATATTGATCTAGACAACAATGCCTAGAATGCAATGAATAAATAAACCAACGATAAAATGGAATAAGGTTAAGTTCTTACGAAACTACCTTACATTATCAAAATCCTATTCAATATTTTTTTAGACTCAGCAACGTAAAATTTTGTCTCCACATTCCAACAATCGCACAAGTAGGGGACTACAATCTTGGAAGAAATTATACATTTCAATAAGAAAATGTTGTGAAACATTTAAGCGTCGTCCAAACTTTCGACATCATTTTTCACTTCTATCTAATCTTATCTAGTAACCAAAATTAATAAAAGCTTTGGAATATTTTGTAATTCTCAGAATTTATTCAGTAATAGAACAAAGTGTTATCGCGATTTATTCATTGCTTCAACTGAAATTATTTTCCTCATGAATGACCAATAACAATTTATTGATAAAATTTATTTTTAAATGTTCTTTGTTTGTTTTAAAAGGCATTAGATTAGATCGATTAGAAAGACCTAACTTTTTTAAATTCTTTTCAAAAAATGTTCTGCAGTAAAACCTTAAACGTATTCTTATTCTCACTTTTGAATTTTCCAACCTGACAAAACTTTGAGCATTTTATGATCATGACAAAACGTAGAAATCGCACGCAATAGAAAATTGAATAAGAATAGGCGGAGGTAGGCGGGTTTTATTTAAATTTATGTTCCCTGTTGTTTTGCAGGATTTGCGTAAAATAAAATTAATCTTTTTTCTTCCTTATGATGATCATCTTACAATTTGCTCGTATTTCCTGCTGTTTTTTGCCGAGAAGAAAGGTATAAGACAGATTTTTGATGGAACATCATTGCACAAAATATCTCAACAAAACAAACAGTTGGTCTACTTCCTTTTGTTAATTTTTCCTTTTTCACTCTTCTAGCAGGACACTGGTTAAACGATGTCCTGCCGAGAACGCATAAGAATTGCTCACGTAGTGCATTATCTTTCGATATTCAAATGATCTTTTCCCTTGCCTCGTTTGTCTTGCTTTTGCCTTGTTTTCCTTTTTATCCCCTTTGTCCATCACGATATTTGTCTATGGAATTTTTCCAAAGAAGAATGATATGATTTCTCATAAAAAAAGGATAACCGAAAAATTAGTGCTACCTGCTTCCTTTTCAAAGTGGTCAAAACGTACCCCAAAATTTTGTGCATATTCATTAGTTTGGCTTTTGGCTATTATGCCGGCCTAAAGTCGGGCTAACATTTCTCTAAAGATTTTTCCTTTCTTTTTTTGGTGTTTGGTATCTTTTGTGTGGGAAAAAAAAGAATAAAAAATACTTTGGGAATTTTTCCTCCTTAACAGTAACTCATCAGATTTTAGTTGTGTCTTTTTTTCGATCTTCTTCCTTTTTCTAACAAGCGTTCACTTCTTTCCTATTCTGCAAACACCATCGTTGAATACCAAAATCTGTAAGGACTAATATTTTGCCTTAACTTGCAGAAAGGCATTCACTATGATAATAATGAGAATAAGAATAATAAGCCACAAAAGGCATTTTCGCAGTAATTATTTTTAAGTAATTATTTTTAAGCCGTAGGTGTAATTTCCTTTTCCTGCCTGCATGTTTTGGTTAATTTTATTTTAGCCTTCAATCCCACAAAGAGAATTTCATATACTTTGCAATTTTCTTGGTATTTGGAGCAAAAACATGAGGATTATTTAAATGACTTTTTAAAACTTGTTATCTCTTGATCACCAATAGGGATTATTCAATCTATCAATATGCCGTAAATTGTAGGATATATAAAAAGGCACTCCTGTTGCAGATTCTAGAACTTTTTTGTAACACTTTTTTATTCGTTTTTGACAAACAATAAAAAATAAACAGAATAAGAATAACTTCCAATAATAAATATTCCAACTTTTTTACACCATCCATTTTAACCAGTCAACCATTCAACCATTCAACTTGTTTCATCATTCTCTCCAAAATCCTCTTTTCCTTTAACTCGTACTAAAAAATCCATTACACCCGCACATACATTTCTAATGTTCTGACCGGATATCAATAATCTCCTCTGGAAAATGTATGCATGTGCATAAAATAATAGATTTCGCCTTTGTTTAAGTTTCGGTCACCCCTATCAGTGAAAAATGTATTCCCAAACCTCTATGAGGACATCGTATTACCCCACCTTTTTTGTTTTCCTTCTTGAAAAAATAACTTCAAGTGCAAAAGAAAACTGAAAGTTTATGAATAAAAAAAAGCCTCTTGTTATCAAAATACCCCAAAAGTCCAGAAAGTCGGAGAAAACTCGACGATAATCTGCCTATAATATTTTTACGTAGCTATTTTTTCGTAATGGACACATATGAGGATTTAACACATTGTTGTTGCAATCCGGTGGTATTCTTGGACTCTTGGGAGCTATAAATTTAATATCTTGTATTTTTCAAAGGCGACATTTTTTATCACTATTGATACCAGTCAATACCAACAATAACAGCAATGGAAATATTCGTAGATAAAAAGGATGCTCATAAGGATATGAAAAGAGTATTATTTTGTTTATGGGATTGGATAGCCATCCGTTCATTCAATTACTTTGTGAATTTGTATAAATATTTGTATAAATATAAAATTACTGAAGTATAAAAACACTTCAAAATTACAAAGGAAAAAATTAATCTGTGATACGATATTAAAACTATAAAATATTAAAATTGAAAAAATATTATTCACTCTAGCAAAATGATCATTATCATTCACCGAACATTATGACCAATTTAGCTTGTAAAAACTGAGCAATAGTTTATACCTAGAATTGGATTCCTAGAATCGAAAAATTTTGTCTTTTATCTTTTATTTTTTGTGTTTTTGAATTTTTTCTTTTTTAAAACAAAAACAATTTTTTTTACAGTTTTACGGCGTATGTCAAAATCTTCTTCACCGTTACGATCATTATCATCAGGTGCGTATTTTTCTTGCACACCTATTTTTTGAATTTTATTTATTTATTTATTTCTTTAACAACCAACTTCAGTTTGAAAGATCTCGTGCTTTTCACTGATTTTTGTTGATAAGGTTTGTTTTTTTTTATTTCTTTCATTCTGTCGAAGTTTATACGAGGAATATTTTTTTCAAACGAAACGAGAAATCCTTACTACTCATTGTTACAACATGTTCGAATATTCTATTTTATATAACATTTTTAACAAATTTTAGAATTTGAAACGCTTAACGGATATATGCCACTCCTTCTTTCTCACTCTCACTCTCACTCTATGCATTTCCTCCCCGCTCCCTTTCTCACTCTCTCTCTCTCTCCTATGTTTTCACATTTGATTGCCTGTCTGTCGTGTTGCCTCATTTGTGGCAAACGTGTGCCAAAAGTAATGCTGGTGACTCTTCGAGCGGATGTTGGATCCGTCCATCAAGCAAATTCGTAACGGCTTTAAATTACTGCGACTTTATGATTTGACTTGATGGTATTTTAGGGCATTTTAAAAATGTGACCTTCATCACAATTCGTTATTCGTCGTTGTATTGTATTAACTGGCTACAAGCGACAATTCAAAACGACAGCCAACCGATCACGACCGACCACACGTTCTTCGTACAAAAGGATGATCTGCTTAGAAATGACGGCACACGTTGTGGTATTTTCTTTACGTTGCGGTTGTTCCCCCGGCGATGCCCGTATTAGGGTTAAACACAGTTTGGAAAAAGGACATTGGTTGGGTGCAACGTTCATTTAGGAGATACATCGTTGCTTCCCTTCTAACGCGTTTAGATAGAGAGAGTCTGAGGATAAAGTATTGTGTACGTTATTGAAGAAATTCAATTCAATAAAATTTATTGAAGGAAGTTGAAAGAGAATAAGAGTTGTCTTATATTCCTTTTAATCTTTTTCTTTCTTTTTTTGTAATTCTTGTGTTGTTTTCCTTAATTTTAAATTGAGTTGTTATAAAGTCCTTAAAGGAATTATAATGAATTTAATAATAATTTTGTAATAATTATAAAATTATAGGAATTCCTTAATTTCCAATAAACCCATCTAGACTACTTCTATAATATTTCTCATAATTAAATTTGATAAGAAGCTATTTCGTTTTATTGAACATCTTGATACCAGCTAGACCGACGACCATGAATGCTACCCATAAATCACGTTCATGCGCACTTTGTCTACGAGGATATTTCACCATCAGTATTGACCTAAAATATACAATCATGTTCAATCACAGTCACTAATTTTTGAATGATCTACTGCTTTCATAATTTATCAAGAATGATTTGATTTAATTTATTCGCCTACGTTAATTTATCAATTGATCTAACTACCTTTACGTGTAATCATTTCCCCCCTCCAACATCCGTCGTCTTAACAGCTGGTTATCACCATTACCATCTATACAATCTTTCGACCATTTAATCAACTATTTATGTCGACTCATTTCTATTTTCAATATTTCTATTGTTTAGCATTCACAAATACACACAATATTTGCCCTCATCATAATACTCCTTCTGACCCTGATCCTTGACCCTTATTCTCGTATTGTATCCATCGTATTTACTAATTTCATATGCATGCAAATCAAAAAGAATCAATTTTCAATTTGTCAATGAAAATGACAAATCATTAGAAACAATCACAAGTCCGGCAAAATGGACAAACCGTGAAAAAAGGTTCACGCAATGTAAGTCTGTAACAAAGTTCGTATGGAAAATGGTAAAATGCAAAATGCAAAAAAAAAATTATTTTTCATTTTCTAGCGGATCCTACCCTAATTTCAAATATTTCACTCACTCCTCTCAATATATATCTCTTTCTATCTCTCTCTCTATTTTTAAATAATTTCGAAATATAAAATTCATATGAATGTATAATACATGTATACGCTATTGTCAAGGCTGAATCTAGGGGTTAAAAATAGCTACAATGCCACCACCATCTCTCCCCTCCTAAGAATCACAAACCTATTGTCCATTTTTTTCTTCTTCTTCATACGTGCATTGCTCTCGAGTTTATTGTATGCAAAACATAAATAACTAGAAGGTAAAGAGAGGGGACAGGGTGTTTGTTTTCCATTAATTTAAATATGTTTGACACCCTTCCCTGTACCTTTCCTGATTCTCCTCGAATGACTGCTTGTAAAGCGGTAAAAATACAAGACCCACTAGTTTTTAGTTAATTAATCATATCATAAACGCAGTTTAGCGGTTTAATGACAGTTGATTTCGTTGATTATAATCATTATATGGCTTTTTTATGTAATCGCGACAATTAAATTTTTATCTTTTTTACCTTTCAAAATTGCCCTAACATCGTTTTGTGTTGTTTACAAAAATTTACAACTTTCTATGAACCACATTTCACACCTCCCCAACCCCTCCCTCTTCCACGCGTTTTTACCTTTTTCCTATTGTATTCAAATTAAGTCGGAAAGGGTGCTCATTATCAAATATTGTATTGCCGATTAGGAATTATATACTGGTTTTTAATTATTCTGACTAACAAAAGTCGTATATTCAAAATTTAACAAGGGTTAAAAGATATTCATAAAAAAATTTATAAAGGGTTATTCAAAAAACCAACTGTTGATTTACGCCGGATCATAAAAAACCGGAAAACAAAATCCTTTCAATGACAATCAACAAATTTTACATATCATTTGAATAGGGTTTATTATATCATCTGTCCCTCCATCATCCCCTTCACTTATGGTTTTATCCCTTATTCTTTATTAATTGTCGACAAAAAAACACTTAAGGGTGCTTTGCTTCTTCCCCGACAGTCACTGCTTACGTTAAATTGACGTTTCAATTGTGATTTACGTTGTTTGGCGCCTCTGATATTGTTTTTTGTTGTTTTTTGGAATATTAATATTCACACTGATTGTTGTTGTTGTTGTTGCTGCTGCTCCTGTTGCTTCTCTTTGCGTAACTCCTTTCGAAAGGAGCCTTCTTTGGTGCTTAGCCTTCGTTTAGGAACTTTGGTTGAGTTTTTATATTTAAATTATACGCTGTAAATAATGATGAAAGGGTGATTAAGGGTTTAGGCTCGTTCCTTCCTGAGCATGATCGTTGCCTTTTTTGTGGACTTGTTAACAACGCACGCAACAATCGAATTTGTTGTTCTTTTCGAATCTGATTTTTTCGTTCATTATGCAAACGCATAATGAGTGGATGTGCTTCAAATTGTACGGTTTGAAAGGGTTAATTTGTTTATTAAAAGGCTGCTATTGTGGTGTTTGAAGAGGTGGCGTTTATGTAAGGATATGTTTGGGCGAAAAAAATTGAGGAGTGTCTGTAGTAGAGAGGTGTTGAAAAGAGGTGTTACAAAATACAAAGAAAGGGGAAGGGGGGAAAGGTATTTACTCTTTAAAAAATCCGGGTGCCAACTAATTGGTACTTTTTAGCTTTAGAACGGGTTGTCCTTCAAACGTGTATTATTAAAAGGAATTTTTCGAGGAGCTTCGAAAAACATTTTGTGGAAAAAAATTTATTGAACATGTCTTGTTGAAAGAAACCATTAAGGGCGCTATAGAAGAGTGGTTGTTAAAAAATTTCCTCCTGGAAAAGTTATTTATAAATATAATTAGCTCGACACAAAAGACTTGTGGGGGCTTGAAAAGAACGTTGATACCGTAAGGTGTTTAATGAAGGTATCTAAAATGCAAGGTGGTGAAATGAGCTTTTTAAGAAGAGCTAATTGAGAAAATGCAATTGAGAAAATCATGTCGACAGGAAAGTTTTCAAAGTGTTTGTGAGAAGAGTAAAATTTGATAAGGCTAAATCAAAAACTTAATTATCCGAAGTTATGAAATTGATTGGAAAGATTAGGAAAATACTTCTCACATGAGAATTTTGAGAGGAGCGGTAAAAGGAGTTCTCTGAAGAAATGTTATTTAAATATGGGCATACCTATAATAACTATTGCAGAGCTATTAAGAAGGAGTTGTTCAAAATTATGTTTGCTAAAGAAATTAAAAGAAAGATTCTACAAGTTGAAGGAAGAGGTGAAAATAAATACTTTACTACAGAAAACGATAGACCGAAAATAAATGAAGTTAACCTCAAACTGGAAAGTTTTAATAAATCGAAAATCTCCTTTCGAAAACCTAAAATTCAAAAAATTTTTATCTGGATTAAAAACCTTAATGTAAATTTCTAATCAGGATTATATTTTTTAACATTGAGTTATCCCCCGATATCGACATTATATTTTTATTTTATCGTTGTAATTTTTTTATCAATTAATTTGTTATTTTATATAAAAACGGACTCTACACCACAAATGCTGGCGGAAAAATCTTGTCAAACAAAAAGTATGACTTTTATTAATAAACACAAATAAATCCGTACAAAACTATTTAAAAAAATGAAAAACTCAAAACCGATTTTCTTCGGTGGCAATGGAGGGTGTTGCCAAATTTTAAAGGGTTAAAAAAAATGTCAACGCAATTTGATTGATGCGCCAAATACGATCCGAACACAAAAGGCTATATAGCTATATTTCATATAATGTCCCGCTAATCAATGACATCGGAAATCAACGCAACGAATGGCATTGTCTGGTGGAGATTTCATTAAACGATTATTGAAATCGGTTTAGAGGAAATTCTTAAGCGAGCTCAGCCGATCGTCCAATGGTTTAAATGCTTATGCGAGAACGATAATTATTAATTTTTAACTTTTTCTGCGGGAGAGTAAAAAAAAGAACAAAAACAAACGAGTTCGCTTAGGCAACAACAAAAAACATGCTTACGACAATGCTTATTACGTTTGACTCGGACAAACATTGAGATTCTGCAGCTGGTTTTATTGCCCCGATTGCTATATTTCATTATTTCGAAGGGTGTGTTGGGAGAAGGGCGAAATGATAACCACAAATGAAAAAAACACCTCAAAATTAAACCACTTAAAAATTAAACCCTTTGAAAAGTAGAAGCCTTTCGAAAATTAGAAGTTTTCTAAAAAACATAAATTTTACTTATAATGACATCAATAACCAGAATAAAAGGATCGTTGGCTAACGAGATACCCTTAGATTGTTTTTTTTTACGGACAAAATAAAACCGTTAATTTTAATCAGACTAATTGCGCATCTTGGCGCATCATGTGCGGAAAGCCAAAAAGCCAAAAGGATATTTTATTGTTCCAAAAAACATTTTAAATTTACTAATTTTGTAATACTGTCTTTTCCTCCTCCCCTTCTTTTCTTCCCTTCTGCACATTCGTTTCTTTCTTTCATAATATTTAATCGAATTTTGGATGAATAAGCGTGCAGTGACCGTCTTCCTGGTGGTTCGTTGATTCGTTAGTTGGTCGAATGAATGAACGAATTGGTGTAATCCTTGAAAATTTACAGAAATTTGCAATCTGAACCCTAATTTCGAACTTACCCCGAAACAATTTTACAACCCTTACCCTTAAAAATGTGTAAACTTTACACCCCCTCCCCTCTATCGTCTCTTTCCCTCGTTGTTTTTACAATTCATTCGGAAAATTTTACATTTTCCATTTTGATTTATGCATACATAGAAGAAGCAGAAAAGAAGAATAAGTAAGAATGGAAATGGAAAAAAGACCAATTTGGATAAATTTAGGGTGTCCTTTTGATTGGTTTGATCTCTCAGTTCACAATCTCAAGCTGTTCTCCCGCGGTATGAGTCCCCATATCCATCCGTTCCTTAGACAATAACATACAGAGAGGTGAAGAGTTTCTACCTCTGCTTTACCTCCCTCGCTTCCTTTTTGAACCGATTGATTAATTTGCAACCAGCAAATAACCAGCGGTGTACCAGGGTAGAATGCCATACATCCTTTCATATGCGCACATCATTTGAACCAAAGAATGGTAATCGTAAAAATGGTTGTATGGTCGCCGGTTATTTATAAGGAAATTGTATGGACGGATGAAAACATACGTTGATACATTTGCAAAGCGCATTAAGCGTCTAAAATTTCGAAAAATGGTTTGTTGATTTTAGAATTTTATTACTTTTCAAAATTGATGCAGAAACTCGCTGGTTTTCTGGTTGGTGGATTTTTTTTATGGTGGTTTGATTTCTTTGACTGAGACCCGGAGCAGCAACAGCAAACCCTTATAGTTATGGCGTTGGTAGTAGTGGCGATAGTTTTCGAGTATTTTAATATTGGATAAAGAAATACTTCAATCGAGATAACAAGAAGAATAAAAGATTAAAAGAAAAAAGAAAACATATTTCAAGAAATTCAACTGACTCTTGCTAATTAAATGTTTTCGTTGATGTTTTTGTTGGTCATTGACGAGGAAGAGCAATGCTTCAGAGATTATTAAAAAAAAACTCTCTTAGGAAATGAGAGGAACGTGCATTCCACAAACGCTCTCTAAAAAATTAATCGAATCATTAAACGCGATTTCCGACAATTTATGCACTGACGAATTTTTGACTTTTGACATTTGTAATTTGACATTTGATTGTCATGCATTTAACACTATTGACAAAATATGTTTTTCATAATTTGTTGTTCTTCATAATTTTACTGTCTCGATGTATTCCTTCTTGTTTCTATCTGGTCTAATATTTTCACTTTTCCTTATTTGAAGAAGAAGAGGATAATTATAAACCGTTATTTTAAGGATCAGTATACGGACAAGGATACGGATACAGTAATTCCACATTCGCTCAGTATTTCGATAGATTTTTTCAATATATTTTCAATAGTTTAAATTTAATTTTTTTGTAAATTGTTTCAATTTTTCCTTAACATTCTGAAGCTAAACTCTTTAATGATAAGATTAAACTTTAACTGATATCAATTAAAACATATTCAAATTCTATATTTATTCTCCGAGATACACTCCCAACAAGCACTCCTTTTTCATCAGAAAAAATGAGAATCACCTCACTCACCCTCATCTCTATCTCTCTGTCTCTTTCTCTCCCTATCTCCACTCTCTTTATTCCAAACGACCAGGTGATAATCATATTGTTTTGTTTGTCAGATTTTTATGGTGCCGATGTCAAACATTTTAAAGTATTGTCTATGGAAATAATCGAGCAGATGGTCCGCCGGATGGTCGAAGGAATAAAATGAGAGAAAGCAATTTCCCAGAAAATGAATTTTATAAAGAAATCGTCACAGGTCAACACAAATAAATAAACGAATATAAGAGTAAAACAGCGAAAAAGTTATTAAGCGAAATTGATGATAATGTTGATTAAAAAATCAAAAAAAAACTGAAAATTTTAGGGTTCATTGAAAATTCATTACTAATAATTATTTATCATACTTTTCGAAACATTACTTTATTTAATTTTTGCGAAGAATCAATTCTTTTTCCAGAATTGTTTTTTCAAAAAGTTCAAATTTTTTTAAAAGAATCAAATAAGATGAGGCATTATCTTTAGAGCAAGCCTGTTTGCTTCGTGGTCCTTGAAATATTCTCTTTTCGACTTTTCTCTTTAATGTATTAAAGAGTTCTGAATTTGAAAGAAATAAAAGAATTTTATTGAAACAAGTTTGGTTTTCCGCATTTGAAATTATTCCATTCTTCGTTTTAAGTTGAATTCCAGGCAATTATTATGCATGATCGCTTTTGCCTTAGTGAGTCTTATCTCCTGCTTTCCACCCTCTCTTCTTTTCCTTTCCTTTCTCCAGCTCTTTCCCTTTTCTTATTTGCCATTATGTTCTTGCTTCTTTTTAAACCATTCTTCAACTTGCGGTCTTAGAGAAATATTGTATTTTCGATTTTATAACAATTTCCGATGGTTGGTTAACGTCTGTAAACTACTACTGTGTGTTATCAGTAAAAGCCACTTACTATGCAACAACTTCGTTACTCCAGAATAAGCTGGCCAACCCTGCCTCGTCGGTCACTCGGTTGGCTGTTTAGCCTGTTGTTGTTGTTGTTGTTGTTGTTTCCCTTTAAAAGTCAAGCATAATCACTCGATTGGAAGATTGAATAAAATTTGCCTTGACTTTTTACTGTTGGAGCTACGTTCACTCTCTCCTAACTTTGAACGATTCAGCTCGTTTGGTCCTTTTATCCTTTTTTTAGCATTTTTTGGTTTGGGCATTGACGGTACAGGGTCGTCATATTCAATTTACTGTAAGCAAATTGAATTACATCGACGACTATTTTTCATACAAAGTGCTTTTGTAGATACTTTTAATGTTCCGAGAATGCGGTCGTCTGCGACCTTAAAAATTCCTTATGATTATCCTTAGCCTTCGGTATCTTTCAGACCTCAATGGACAAGCAGTTTATCTTCATTGAATTGGAAAATTGAAAATCAAAATATTTTCTTATTAGCCTTTAGCATCGTAACTCGTGTCTGTCATAACATTTTTCTCTCCATCTATATCACTCTTGGTCTTTATCAATCTTTCCTTTTCTTTTGTAACTTTAGCTCATACCGCTGCCAATTTGGAGGATTCAAGTGTTGCTGATGCCGAGGCGCTCCTTCGCAAACGTCGTACACCCGCATCAACAATGAATAATTTTCCTAACAAACGCT
The DNA here is from genome assembly GCA_963966595.1 of Physocephala rufipes. NCBI lineage: Eukaryota > Metazoa > Arthropoda > Insecta > Diptera > Conopidae > Physocephala > Physocephala rufipes. Next base: position 32,996,524 of record OZ016502.1, read on the forward strand.
CCCGCTTGAACTTTGACCCATCCATTGACAATAATAACGATGATGGTGGTTTGAATGCTAGCATTCAGGACGAAAAACCTAGCATCCCTAACACATCAGAAGCTCTGAATTTGTCTTGTAGCTCTCCAAATCCACGGCAAACTGATTCACCATGGCATGTCAAGACTCCCGCCACGCCTCCCACTCCCTTAGAGGCACCCACTTTACCGGTAAGTTCAGCAAGCCTGCTTGCAGCACTGCACAGTCCCCTAGCGCCGCTGCTACTACAGAATCAGTTGGCGGCAGCTGCGGCAGCAACTGCGGCAGCAGCTCTTAATCCGGCTGAAGCGTTTCAGCTTCAACTGCAGAATTACATTGAAATGATGCGACAAATGATACCGGAAGCTTTTCAAAATGTCACCGCCTCGCAGATTATGCTTCAAAATTCCTTACAAGCAATGGCTCAATACCAGGCTTTACAACACATTAAGGAGAAACAGCAGGAACAACAAAAGCAGCAACAGCAACAACAGCGAAAGCAGCGGCAGCAACAGCAGCAACATCAATATGAACCTCTTAAGCAGGAAGAGTTTCTGCTGCAACAACAAAACAATACAGAACTGAACAATTCTACACGTTTTAATACAATAAAGAACTTCTCCACGCCTGTTGCCAAATCACCACTACGTAGCCCGTCCTTAAGTCCTGTCAACCGACATGAAAGTGCCAACATATCAACGCCCCAAACCAACTGCGACAGCACCGGTCAACAGACCACACCTCCCAATTCAAGCATAGGCCTCAGCACGCTGAGCAGTGCCGTTATGACTCCCAACACGCCCGGAATGACACCAGCCGGACTTGGGAGTAACGGTGGCAGTAAGCGACAATCCAATTCAACTGCCGCTCTAAGCTTCACCAGCACGCCACAGAATGTTAAAAGCTCGAATGCAGGTGGCGGCGGTACTACGGCCGCCATGAATATTGCCACGGGAACGACTCTCGACAATTCCCCAGAAGAGACAACAGACCTCGAAGAGCTGGAGCAGTTCGCTAAAACTTTCAAACAGCGACGTATCAAGCTCGGGTTTACGCAAGGCGACGTCGGCCTAGCAATGGGTAAGCTGTATGGCAACGACTTCTCACAGACGACCATTTCACGTTTCGAGGCTCTCAATCTGAGTTTTAAAAATATGTGCAAACTGAAACCGCTGCTGCAGAAGTGGCTGGAAGATGCCGACTCGAGCGTCAGTAAACCTGGGGGCATCTTCAGCTTAACAGCAATGACAGCGAACCTAAACAGCACGACTGAGAATATGATCGGGCGACGGCGTAAAAAACGCACTTCCATCGAAACAACCGTACGCAGTACACTGGAGAAAGCTTTCATGATGAACTGCAAACCAACCTCCGAGGAGATCAATCATTTATCCGAGCAACTCAACATGGACAAGGAGGTGGTACGGGTGTGGTTCTGCAATCGACGTCAAAAAGAGAAGCGTATCAATCCATCTCTCGATTTGGACAGCCCAACGGGCACACCACTTAGCGCTCACTCAGCCGGTTACGGCCCCCAGCAATTCAATTCAATGCAATTGAACGGCGCTGCAGTTGGAGCGAATAATGGTGGAGGTAGTGGCGGCGGTGGTCAAGATGGCTCTTCGTTCTGCGGGAGTTCCATTAGTTCCCTATCGCCGCACTACACGATCAAGCAAGAATGACCATGGTACTTTACAGACGAAAAGACGGATCGTCTGTTATCGGATCAGCAGTATTCATACCATGAAAACAAACAGCAATACCAACATCAGAATCAACATCAATTCCTCGACAGCCATTCTTCGCTCTATCCCAACAATGAATTCACAACAATTTTTCCCCAACATTTATCACGTTTAAATGCTCCAAAAAAGGCGCAAGTTCTTCAACGGGATATGTTGGAATGTCCAGAATCGTGGAGATTCGGTGAATAACGCTACGCTGGAAATATTCATTCAAACATTTCTCATGGAAATATCAATGTCCTTTCCGGAAGTACCCAATGGTAGAGGAATAATAATAAGCGTGAGAAATGTAAATAAAGTTTATATCCTTAGCTTTTTGACAGAGAGAAAGAGAATACTGTCTACATCTCTATGTCTCCATAACTTCATATAATGGTCGCTATAATCAACACATTCCACTTCGAACCCATATCAGCATAAAACAATAATTTTAAGCTTTCCAAATTAATCTAAGTAAAATTTTAGAAGATTTTATATTTGTAAATGTTTTATAGTGTAGAAAAAAAATAAACAATTGAGAAAATCTCATCAAAAAACGGTTAACAGTTTTTATTTAAAATTATATAACTAATACACCTTAATACCTAATCAAAACCAATCGAATTTGTAAATGTATACTCGCAGATAAAACCACATATATTTCAATTGTAAATAGATTATAGAACATATACAGAATACGAAATTCGAAAAAGTTCCTAATCATAGACTCTTCGTATTCCTCGCTGTTAAGCCTTTAATCAATCGATGTATACCATTTAGATAATAATTGTGAACAAAATCAAATAATCTATCATAAATTGTGCTAAATAGAATTCGATTCGAGCATCATTGAGTATAATAGACTTTTTAGTAATTAGCAATATTGTCAAATAGAATTTTAAAAATATATCATAAATGATCAATAAAGAAGAATTTATATGTAATTAACGTCTAAATAAAACTGGAATATATCAGAACATATTATTAATGTTGTTAAATTTCTTAAATGATTTCATTAAAATTTTCAGTTATCGATAATAACGAAAACAATAAAAACCATCCAAAAATAACTCCCCTCCAGCAAAAATCGATAACGAAAAACACTAACGGAAAACATTAACAGAATATTCGTCCAAAACAGAATTCCACCAAGTGAGAACTACAACAAAAGCCAACCAAACTAGCAATAGAAAAAAGAAACAGGAAACACTAATAAAGTGTTAAAAATAAGAAAGGAAAAAACACTAAGACTAACTGAAGGAGTCAATAACTGAAGAGACCGTGGACCATAATTACACGCGCTCAGAACGCTAAGAAAAATCACCGAAAACGCCAATAGAAAATGTTAACACCTAACTTAAATTATTAATGAAAAATCTGAACATAAACTAAATAACGGAGAACTCTAATAGACAAAATCCTTTTATGAAATATATATTTACAGAAATCTGTAATGTAGAGCACTAACTAATAATTTATTTAAATGTTACTTTTGTTTTACAGCATTAACACAAATTGACAGTTAGGACAGACATTTTTGATATTGTACATTTTTAAATCATATGGAAACTACTATCACTACTATAATAGTAGAGGACTCTGTTAACAACGTTTGGAAAATTCATATAGCATCTGTCGTATCACTTTATGCCGTCAAGAATGTATCACGTTCAATGCAAATGTCATACACCTTATTGAGTTACCGTTTTTGGATTGCAAAAAGATCCAGTAATTGAATTATAATATGTAATTGAAAGAATACATATTTCTGATCATTAAGTAATTAATTAGTTGTAACACTAATCCAATAACAGAAATGTTACATAATAGAAAGCCAACTCTGCAATAGGAAAATAATATTAATTATTTTAACTAAATTTCGCCATCACCGGTACAATTTTACTCTATTAAGTGAGGGAATGAAATGCCATTTGAAACTTAGAGATATCATGTAGTTACCACGTTAAAAGGCTACTACAGAACATTACTTGCTGTTGCTGTTGTTGTCCTTAGACCCTCTGTCTCTGTTTACAAGGGTTTAAAAATTTAACAAAATTGGCAGAGCATAATTCACTTATTTTCAGAGAATGATGGGTTTAATAAATTGCTTAAAAATGTATTAATTCGGTGAGAGTAAAGAACCAAAATAATTAAATAATTTATTCGCTAGAATTGAAACAATACCACTTGTGGAAAATATAATAATGCATCTTATCGCAAAATACACATATTTTTCTACTGCTTTTTCTCGTCTCTCTCGCTCTGTCTCTCTCTCTAACATACATACACACACATTCTCACTCTCTCTCTCCATCTGCCTATATATCTATCTATTTCTACTTCGGTTTTTCAAAACTTTAACAAACAAATCATTAAAAAATCATTGAATTGAATTTATTGCATTTTTAAAAGAATACAGAAAAAACGGAATTTTAAAAGATTTTCCCAGCACCACCCACCATCACCATTACCACCATCATGATCATCAAAAAGAACAACAACAATAACAATAATATTACGTGTGTCAACATACAATTTGATTAAATTTACGAATAAACCCTTTTTAACAAACGAAGCCACGCGAAAATGGTTTTCCTTCCCCTTTTGAAACGTTTTAACGAAATTTAGCCGCACAAGATGAAAGAAAACTGCAGAGTTTCTACTACTTCAATGAAATTTTTTCTTTGCATTCAGATAATCAATTCGATAGAGTGAGTCGAAAAGGAAAAAGGGAAAAAATCGCAGAAAAAATTCGAGAAGAATAAAACGGAAACAATCCTTTAAAGAGTCCTTTTAAGAGTCAAAAAGAAAATAAATACAAACCAATCAAAACAAAATCAACCTCTTAAAGATGCCTAAGTTCAATCTGATGATCTGATCGATAGAAAGTACGTGTATAATGAAGATCTGCATCATGTTAGTAATGGATTGATTGAAGGAGAAGGCATGAGGCAAAGATTGGTTAAGGTCTTTTTGAAGAGCGAAGAAATGAAAAATTACACTCGGAACAAAAGCTAAAATAACATTAAAGAAAGGAATAAAAGAACGATACGAAATCAAAGCAAAACATAAGAGCTGTCAATATTGTTAAATAGTGGCAACAACAATTCGAAACAACAACAACAGCAACAACGCTAGCTACAACGATTACAAAGGACAAACAATAAATATGGCAACATATGACGTGATGAAGCTGAGTATGTGCGAATTTATATCCGTTTAACCCTTTTTTATGCCCTTTTCGAATGTTCTCAAAACGAAGGCCCGAACAAGCAAACAAACAAGCAAATACACGCACACATACAGACGAAGGTATACAAACAACAAATTTTAAGAAACAACGCAAAGGACTTACGTGCAAGGAAGAATCAGCTGAAAGAAAGCATAGATGGAGAATGTTTACCAGCAGTTAAATTAAGGAAGGGGAAAATTAAAAAGGGAGCACAGGGAAGCGTCTCCACGCTTAACTAGTTGGTTGGTCAAAATTAAGACCTTTCACTTCGCCATTATGCAAATCTTTCACTTTGCAAATTGCAGGCTGGATCCTAGAGGTTAAAATTTTTATCATTCTCAAAATCACACTGAAAAGGATTCCGAATTGTAGTCGTTAATTTTATATTTTAAAATGCAATCAAAAGCTATAAAAATACTTTCTTATAAGAAGAATCTTTCTTTCTAAAACTTGTGAATAGAAACGGGATGTCTAACTCTCGATTTCTCGCCTTAACAGAAAGAGGCTTGCCTTCCCAGGATCTTGTCTCAACTAAAACAACTTTTCTGCTTTCCAAAATCTCGCCTCAATAGGAATTACCTTTACCTCAATATCTTTTGTTCCAGAGATCGAGTCTCAACTCATAATATTCAACTCGTTTCCATCAATTCACCTCAACTAAAGGAAAGGTATGGTAACATCGAGATATCATCCCCATAGGACACACTCTCTGGATCTTGTATGAGCTAAAAAAATTTATAACTTTCTCAGGATATTGCGTCATTGAAAATGTCCTCGTCCCAACATACGGTCTCATTATTTCGCGCTATCTCGCCTTGATCGACAACGAACCCTCGCTTTTTTATTGTTTACTCCACTGTCTTTACGTCCTTCTCAATTTCCGAAAATCGTAAAAATTAATGATAAAGATTTTAACACTTTGAAAAGGGATTTATTGTTTTTCATACTGTTTAATACGTTTCTCCTCCGTTATTGCATGTCTAAATATAAATAAATAGGAGAGACTTTGCCCGCCAAAGGCATCAACCTTTGCCTGATCAATTTTTCCTCATTTTTCTTTGATTGTTTTGCAAATTCAATTTCGTAATCCTTCCGACAGAGTCTATAAAGGTGGCCGGATCAATATCTTTCAATTTTTTTCACTTTGTGCGAAATGTCTTTTGTTTTTGATTTTGGTTTTTGTTTGTTTACCCGGTAAAGCTTTCACTTGCAACATTTATAACGGTATTCGATAAATTGAAATACATCTATATCAAAAAGACTTCACTGTATTCAATCTCTAGAGGTTTTTGCATTTTTACCACAAAAATACTCATGGGGACTCATGCGGATACTTATTGAAACAGGCCCAACGAACGGGCCCAAAAACAGGCCAAAAATACAAAAATACAAACGCCACATTCCACCAAAGTAACACAACAAATGTAACGAAGGGCAAGCGAACAAAGGGATGGAAGAAGTGAAAATAAACAGACGAGCAAACGGGTTTTGATTCCGTCTCCAAAATTAAAATCTGAGCAAAAATGGAAATGAACACCGATGACCAAAGACAGTGCATAAAAAAATCTGCAAACAGCCCTAATGGCCCCAGGCCCAAACATTGTGACTGACCGAAGAATTTTTTCCTCCTAGCAAAAAACAGATTTCCGTAATTTTGCTTAACTTCGAGTTTTTCAGTACATTGTCGAGAATTCACAACAAAAAAAATTAATATCAAGAAAAAGCGGACGAAGGAGTAAAGGAAAGGAGTGGGCTACATAGAAATGTATGGGTCGAGGTTTGCCGAATCCACAATTGAATCAAATCGTTAATATTGAAAAAGGACGCCTTCATCAAATGAATTACCTCCTGCTTTTGACTGGTAGTTGGTTGATAAGACGGCTTAAGTACATGCAGAGAAGAAAATTGTACGTATGCATGGGGGTGGTGTGGGCGCGTGTGTATGTGTGTGTATTTTTGTGTTTACATACGCATAAACACATGAAAAACGTATGCGTAAGAATCTAATGTTTAATTGAATTGAATAAAAAAGCCGTTCAATACTTAAACTTTGAACAAATATTGACCCTTCCCGCCCCTTCCATTTCCCACTCTTTTACTTTCTTCCAGAAAAGTAGTGCATCACAGAAAGCAATTGAATAAGAAAGCTGTATTAAATAATGTACGCTTATCAGATTGGCGATATATTTCGTATTCCCTAATTTTTTGCCGATAATTCTCTTTTGTCGAGACTCATTCATTCTTAAACTAATCGTGAAAAGTGCCCTTTTCGGGATTAAAAAATACTTTAAAAACACTGAAATCTTTAAAAATAATTTAAATTTGGTTCGGAATTTTAATTTTCTAATTTTTGATTATGATTTATATTAAAATTTTATTTTTCTTTTCATACATTCATAATTTAAAAAAAGTTTTTTCTTTTCGATCTCAATTTTTAACTTTAAAATTTAACAAACTATAAGAAGAGAGTAAATTATAAGATATGATTTATTTTTTTTTTTTTTTTTTTTTTTTTTTTGATAATGAATGCGAACAATTCTAGATTTTAGCATTACTGAAAAAATTATTTCGAAAAATTGATTGGTGCTGCAAAAAATCACTTTCTCAAATTCATTAATATAAAAGCATGTTTATTATTATGCTTCGTCTTCTTCTTCTGAATTGCTAACAACCCCTAACCCTTAACGCCCTGAATTCAATAAGTTGTGCGCATGCAAATTCGTTTCATTTAAATTTGACGTTTTTTATGAACACTTCTTTTTTTCACGTTCAACCATTTCATTTGCATTAGGTCGAATTGTCTGTATACGCACCACCATCGCCATAGTGGGTAGATTTCATAAATGATAATACAGCCATATTTAAATTTTAAAATCAAAGCTTTTGATTCGCTTACGCTTCGTCACTTTAAAATGTAATACGCACTGCAATCAGTGTGAGTGCGATGTGTGTGCTAATAAATATGGACGATATTGAAGATGGTGTTGGTGTTGGGTCAAAGCCAAATAAAAAACTGTTGCATAATTTTAAGCGTGTGGTTTGATACTAAGTAAAGTAAGAGACAGAAGAAAATAATAACACCTTGGCAAAATTGAAAAAGACGGAAGAATCTTAAAATTTAATACAAAATACAGTCTTCAGAAAGTCGATTGGAAGAAATCAACGGATGCATACAATTAAATTAATCTCAAATTAATATCTGAAACATATTTGACGGTTTTTTATAACTTTCGAAAATTAAATAGCCAAGGATCCAGCACTCAAAATCTCCCAATTTATAAAGCTTTCTCTGAAAAAGTTTGTTTGATTTCATGTCATTGCGCACACATCATCAGTGTCCGTCATTTTGAGTGCGATGCAATTACACTTCCTCTCTTTTCATTTTGGCATCCATTTGTTATTCTGATTTTTCAATTCGACTTTATTTTTTTTTTATTTTTATTTTTATTTTTTCCAACTCAAATTTATCAATATAGAAGATTTTTTTGTTTCAATCCAGTCGATGTTCGTCTCATGTGAAAGATGTGAAAGATGTTCATGCTTGTTCTGTTTTCGCTTATATCAATATTGAATATATTCTTCAAATATTTTTATCCTGACGTTTTTATACTACCCTTCGGCAATTCCTTCCTTTAGCTTTACAACACGCTTCCGTCATTCGTTTTGAAGAAAAATTGTTTCAAGTTTTTATGATTTTTACAGTTTTCATTCGTTTACTTGTATGATTTTTTCATAATAAATCCTTGTTTGTCTTTTTTTTTTGCAAATTTCTGTCATTGTTGTGAGCAAATGCAAAAGATTGATTTTACAGTTTCAAGTTTCCTGAATTTTGGATTTCCTTTGGTTGCTTTGTTTTTTCTTAGTTTTTTATTATTTTATACTTTCTGTTTACAAATGTTTCTAATTTGACTTTTATTTTATATTTACTTTCAGTTCTTGCAACAAAATTGAAAAGCGTTTATTTAACAAATAATATTTTCTGTTGCGTCATATATATATTTTTTTGTATTGAAAATATTAGCACAATTGGAGATATTTTTCATCAAATTATTTTCTTTTTTTTTTGGAAATCTTCGGAAATATAACAAGAAAACAAAAAGGTGAGCAAAACCTTAAGGATTTCACAGACGATGTTTTCTAAGAATCGTTCGTAAATAATAAATTTTATAAATAAATTTTAAATGATCACCCTCATCCGTGTCAGTATTTGAGTGATAAAACACCTTTAGATTTATGTCTTAACTACTTTGTGCTGTTTTGGCTCTATTCAAGACCAAGCAAACTTGTTTTGATCGACTAAAATCGATCTTCACGGTTTGTGACCCAACTACTTTATGCCGTTCGGTTTCTATTTGGCTATACTAGATAATTGCACGTAAATATTCTATTCTTTTAAAATATTATGAGGAAAAATTTATTAGGATTATTTTTCATTTTTAATTTTTTTTTAAATTAATTATAATTAATCGAGCTTATGGCCGAGAGAACAATACCAGAACAATAAAGTATAATAATAAATCATTTAAAAAGGGGTCTTGTAAATGCCATTGCAAGGTGACGGACGACCTTTATTTTAACATTACAACAGCAGCAACGAACAACAACAATATGCACTACAAAAGGGATGGCGTTAGCAAATCGAAGAAAAAGTAACGGAAGGATAAACCAACGAGTAAATAGAACCATTATCTGGAAAAGGTTAAGGATATCTACAACTGAATTTCGATTGGCAGCAGCATCACAATCATAATCATAACCATCATCCCATTTGGATACACAGTGTTGACAACCGGACAATAAGGGCAATTCTTCACAATTATTTCATGTCATTCATGTCATTGCGGGACTTGAATGAAACATTATTATGTTCAAGTTTATCAAAATTAAGATCGCATCTGGAAGAAAAAATATATAAAACAATATACTTAACTCCTGTGTCTCTTCTAGTGTTCCGGTGGAAACATATGTTTTTAATGATGGCTCAGGGTTACATCCCTTTTAGTTGTCATACAATATTTAATGCCATCTTACTCGCACCATAATTAAATTACGAGAACACAATAATGTTTTATAGAGCTTTTTTAACGTCTCATCTCCTCTCATCTTATTTCCTCTCGAATATCGTTTACACATTTTTGTCTCGATCTTATTGCACGAATTATTAGAGAATCGATTAATTTTCAAAAATGAAAGCATTTGCACAATTTTTCTTCTTCGTTCAAATTCGGCTTTTCACGACGCACTTTTAGCCGGGACGTTTCATTATACTTTCAAGAAATGATCCGCCACAGAATGAATTCAGGCTACGATCCTTTAGACTACCGGCCGAACGCGCGGTCACTTGCGCCACGGAGAAATCTGTTATGAAATTTTCCTTAAAAATCCACTTTACAAAATATGTTTATATTATAGCACTCATATATTAATGAATTTATTCCTTTTAATATTTTATTACACATAAATAATCCGTAAAGATTCTTAAGCACCAACTAGTCTCCCGATAAGGAAATTTACTATTATTAATATAGAAATTTTCAAAGCCTCAATAATATACCTTTTTCCACTTTACCACTGAACTGACTTAACACAATCATAATTATTTTATCTGTTTTTAAAGTGTTTTGTTTAAATTAGAATTATACGAGAATTTAAAAAACATCTTTGAATTGTCTGCATCGCACAGAACAAAAGAAATGCGATTACGAAGCAAAAGTTTGAAATATCAGAATAAACCAAATATTCTATTGGAAAAATTTTGCAACCGTGGGCTTTTCAAATTTTTGTATTCAAATTGAGTCGATAAAGTAGCGCCGTAAGTGAGAAAATGTTAAGGAAAATCACCCAATTTTTGTTAAATATTTACTACGGACTTAGCTCAATAACTGTTTTATCTGTTTAATATATCTTCTTTAAATCAGAATTATCGGCATCGCAGAGAACATAAAAATACGATTACGAAGCAATAGTTTGAAATATCATAAGAAACCGAAAATTCAGATATGGCAATACTTACCGCATAACAAAACACTCTTGAAAAGTTTCGTTAAGTAAAAATAGCTGTCAGTTACACGTGAAGGAATTCTTGTGGTATTTAAACTGCGATTTTCTAAAAAATTAATTAAAAAAACATAAATATAATGGTTAGTTTTGCGAAACATCTCCACCGCAGTCCAATCTATTCAATATTAATTCAAAATCTTTCTGTTCTTGCATTTCGGTGTCACAGGGTAAACGTAAATTGACCAGAAAAATTCAAAAACAAAAGATTGGACAGCTAAAACGTATAATTAAACCAACAGATTCCCGAATAAAGGAAACTCTGCGGAAGAAACGTAAGAAGCCAGAAGATCCGCACACACTCAAAGTTCATAACGCTCCACAACAAAGTTCTGCGCTATTTTTCCAATACAACACCCAGCTGGGTCCGCCCTATCACATAATCGTCGATACAAATTTCGTCAATTTCAGCATTAAAAACAAACTGGACATTATACAGAGTATGATGGATTGTCTGTATGCCAAATGTATCCCTTATATTACGGATTGTGTACGTGGCGAATTGGAGAAGTTAGGAAATAAGTATAAATTAGCTTTGCGCATTATCTCCGATCCACGGTTCGAACGATTACCGTGTCTGCATAAGGGCACCTATGCGGATGATTGCATTGTGGAAAGGGTGAAGCAACACAAATGCTATATCGTTGCAACCAATGACAAAGATCTTAAGAATCGAATACGAAAAGTACCAGGAGTACCGATAATGTATGTAGCCTCACACAAATACGCTATCGAGCGTATGCCAGAAGCATATGGAGTCAAGACATAGCGATGAAGGAGAATAACGAATATTAATTGAATTCTTAGAGTTAAGATTATAATTGTATATTAATTTTTATTTCGATTTATTTTAAAGCTTGCTGAATTAAAGAAAACAGGATTTATATGAGAGAAAGTTTGATGAGTTTAATTGATTATTATTAATGGAATAGTTTGGAGGCTGCAAAGCGACTTATTGCGTGAAGCTTCTTAAGTAAATGAGTATGAAAAGCGGATTGAAAATACGGAAACCAACAAGCGTTTGTTGACTGGTCTTCCCCCTTTTTACGAGGTTAACGTCCAACTGTGTTGACCTGTAGAAAAACATTAAATTTTAAACAGAATTCTCTCGTACAAATCAATTGTTTGTAACTTACAATATCATCAATCTTTAAAATCGAACGAACCGTTTCGGTGGCTAAAGAAATAGCCGAAATACTGACCAACAGAGGCTGAACAACATTCTCTGCATAAATATCGGTAATGGCGCCCTTACGAACATTAATACCAGTATTCTTCTCACCCTGAGCGTGACGATTTCTTAATTCAGTTACGGTCGCGATCGGATTAAGTCCAGCATTCTCAGCTAAAGTCGAAGGAATAATCTCAAGAGCATCGGCATAGGCACGGAAACAATAAGCATCAACACCTTCAACTGTCTGAGCGTATGCAGCCAATTGTAGAGCCATTTCAATCTCAGGAGCACCGCCACCAACAATCTGAGCTCGTTTCTTAACCAAACAACGGACAACGCATAAGGCATCGTGTAGAGAGCGTGCCGCTTCCGCAAGTACAAGTTTATTCGAACCACGACATATGATACATACAGTACGTCCCTGATTTTGAACACCAGTTATTTTAACAAATTTGTTTGTTCCATAGGAAACTTCTTCGGCCAAATCGGCATTAACCAAATTCTCCGAAGTGAAATGATCCAACGAAGCGATAGGACGACAATTTAAAGTTTTGCAAATAAATTCAATATCCTCACGTTCAACGTCTTTGACAACAAGACATTTAATTTTATCCAGAAAATGTTGAGCCAAATCCGAGACAGCATCTCTGCAAAAATTAAAAAATTCTTAAAAAACGAAGACTTTTTATTTAAAAATCAATCACCTCAAAATCGATTTCTGCACGAGCAAAACGTTGCAGCCGGCTTTTTTAATTTGCTTGACTATATTCAAAATATAAGCACGTTCCTCCTTCAGCACTCGATCCATGGCAGCATAATCCGAAACAATCACATTATGATCCATCTATAAAATGTAGGAACAAAACACATCATCAATACGAAGCCGATCACGTCGTCTTCTTCAAAAACTTACATCAGTTTTTGGTGGAGAAATACAAAATTGTATCAAACCAATTTTGACCTTCTCAATACGTTTAGGCGCATTTGTACCAGCCGAACGCATGGTAAATACCAGGCCTTCAACTAACGTTGTATCCTCCACAGTTCCACCAAGACTCTCGATTACTTTGATATTTTTCAAATCGACAGCATTTTCCTTTCCTGGCTCCGTTACTTTCAGCACGGCATCGACAGCGATAGGAGCCAGAAGGCTACTTTGCTGCGATACCACTTTCGAGTTGAGCGATGTTGAGGCACTGTTAATCAAAGCCTCACGATCATTCACACCGATTGGCATCGACATTTCGGTAAGAATTTCAATAGCTTTATTGGCACAACGTTGAAAAGAATCAGATATAGCCGTTGGATGTATGCCTTTTTGCAATAATTTCTCGCTGGCTTCGAGTAAAGCACCAGCAATTATAACCACCGAAGTGGTACCATCGCCTGCCTCAACATCCTGGGCCCGTGAGAGTTCTACCAACATTTTCGCAGCTGGATGTAGAACATTCATCTGCTTGAGGATTGTAGCACCATCGTTGGTAATGGACACTTCACCGTTGCCAGCTTGAATCATTTTATCCATACCTCGAGGGCCAAGACTCGTGCGAATGGCATCGGATACAGCTAAAATGGATTAGGAAAATTATAAAAATACTTTCTTAATAAATTCTTCAAAAACGATTCAAAATCTTCACACACTACTCTTAAGAAATGAATCATGCTTAGAAATATTTTTCGTTACCGCCGACTCGATATTTCTAAAAACGAGAACAAAAATCAATTTTCAGGCTACACCGGTTCAATTACCGGGGCCAGCTGCCAATGAAAACAGAAAAAATCTCTCAAAACTTATCTTTTTTAATAAAGATTTCCAATATAATAATTTCATTTCATCTTAAAACGTAAAGCACGGATACAATACAATGAAAAATTATTTTTGTGCATTAATTTTTTTAATCTCTGACCTTTTGCTGCCTGAATATTCGAGAGCCGAACATCGGTCGGTTTCGATTTGTCTTTGAATGCTTGCCCAACAGGTTTGCTAACCAAGTTATTTCCTTTTGGCGTCATTATTAATGAAAAATTACAATTTTAAAATCCTTGCGACTTTACAAACAAAGAAGTATTTGATTATATTGGATTAAAATCTTCAACTTTCAGAAATAGTCTCCCACAGAAAAATTAATGGCAGCAAAAACAAAGTGGGCTGTCATTCTGTATGACTCAAATTGGTACCGCGGTGAGTAACGCAATTAGGAGGAGTTTCGAAAGATCAGTTCCTACCAGCATAGGGCGCAACAAAACAATAATAAACGAAAAATATATCTCATATAATTCACACACCCTTAATAAATTATTAGTATTGGACTATGTTTTCTTCACATTTTTGTTTCTTCTAACATTTCACTACTAAAATTTATATCCGTTGATTATATAAAATAAACGAACGAAAGATATAATACGTTTCCACTGTAGGTAACTACTACCTGATTAATGTTAATCGTCTTGGCAGGTCGGTGTGGTATACTAATGTATGGAGGTATGGTTTAGCTGTTATTGATTAATTTTGTTATTTTAAATTTTTGTTGACTGTCGTTTCTTTTCAATTACGTACCCGTTTCAATTGCAACAAGTTCTTCTAAATTTCAAATTTTCTTGCTGAATTTACGTGCTGAAAACGATAAAATTAACTTCAAGAAATAATGTCGAACATTTGAATTATAAATCGGGGACATAATAAAACAACTTAGTTGCACGATAGATCTCATAAAAGTTAAAAACTTTAAGTATATAAATCTTAGCCAGTTAATTTTTTGCTGTATATCCCAAATAAATTTTCTTAAATTTCAAGATTTAATTTGTTTTTTAATCTGCAAATTGGTTTTCTAAAATATAGTATTCATTTGCGGAACCAGGAAATTTGCAACTCAGATAAAAAATTCACTACTAGGTGTCTCTGCCGTCCTCATGACTAAGCTGTCACTTTGCCCATTAGAAAAAAATTTGCGGGTTTATTTCCGGTAATTTTCTTATCATTTCTGTAGTTTTTGTGTGAATAAATTAATTTAGTGAATAAAAACTAAAAAAAATTAGTAAAACACAAAATTTTTATTAAATCAGCATTGTCTGCTGAACTGCATTAAATAATTTGAAACCAGAAAACAGCGTCCTAGAGGAAAAAGTAAGCTAGCCCAATAAAAAAATCAATGTCAAGAAAATGAAATTTTTGTAAAACCGCCGTCTGTGTATTTTGCCACAAAAGAAGGCACTACATATTTATCAATTATTGGAAAATACTGTCACATAAACTGCCTCCGACTTCATTCCGGCTACGATAAATATTACCCAGCATCCCGCTTCACCGCTTCATTTGTTTTGCTTGACGAAATTCATGAGTTCATATCGTTTCAGCTTCTTGTGAACAGCATGGCATTTAAATTTGGCAATATTAAGCTTACAAAATGGCAGCTGGCTCTGCTTGTGGGTGCGCCCGTGGCAATTGGTATCGGCATATATGCTTTTAGAAAATCCCGCGACAGATGGGGTGATTCCGCCGGCTCAACAAAATCACGCAAAAAGAAAATGGAACTTAAAACCGAAAACAAGTCCCTCTCCATTGACGGCACGACCGAAGATAAGGAGTTGGAACGTAAGAAGAAGATCGCGGAATTGGGCGGTGAGAAGTTATCACCTCTGAAGGAAGCGACGATGTACAAAAATGAAGGCAACGTATGCTATCGTAATGGCAAATTTGACGAAGCCATCAATTTCTACGATAAAGCCATTGATAAATGCCCTCCCGAAAATAAAGCCGATCTAGCTATTTTTTATCAGAATCGAGCCGCCTCTTATGAAATGCTCAAGAAATGGAATAAAGTCAAAGAAGATTGCTCTAAGTCTTTATTATATAATCCACGCTATGCCAAAGCCTATTTCCGGCGTGCCAAAGCTTTCGAAGCCACAAATGATATAGTTGAATGCTTGGACGATGTTACAGCGACTTGCATTTTAGAAATGTTCCAAAACAACAATACCATTATGTATGCTGATCGTATTCTTAAACAGACTGGGCGTGATGATGCCGAACGAAGCATGGCAGGACGTAAACCAGTAATGCCCTCCAAGAATTTTATACGTTCCTATTTGCGATCTTTCGTATCCGATCCCGTACAGCAGAAGTCTCCACTTGGGAAATCTGAAAATGACAATAAAAGCGCACGCGGTTATGAACGAGCCCAGCAAGCCTTGGAAGCAGAAGAGTACGAAGATATTATAGCTGCTTGTACTGAAGAAATAGAATCAGCCGAAGCGCAATCACAGCATAAGTCAGAAGCTCTACTACTGCGGGGTACATTCCAGCTACTCTTAGGCTGTTTTGATGAAGCCCAACAGGATTTAGATGCTGTCATTAATAATGGTAAGAGTATTCGTCTAGGATTTCATTATCACAAAATTCTCTAATTTCTTTGTTTTCTTCAAAGCTGACGACGATCCTGAACTCCGAACGAATGCACTTATCAAGCGTGCCTCTCTTTACATGCAGTTGGAGAAGAAAGATTTGGGTTTGGCCGATTTCGAAGCTGCAGAGAAGATACTACCAAAAAATGCCGATATCTATCACCAACGCGCGCAGATTTTCATACTGCTCGATCAGTTACCCGAGGCGCTTCGTGAATTTGAAATTGCGGTCAAATTGGCACCCGACAATGCAATGGCCTATGTACAGAAATGTTATGCCGAATATCGACTGGCATTAATGTCCAACGATCAAATGCGTCTAATGATAGTAATGAATGATTTCAAGAATGCCATTGAGAAGTATCCGGATTGTGTGGAATGTTATAGTCTGATGGCACAGGTGCTGTCCGATCAACAACAATTCGAACAATCCGATCATTTCTTCGAGAAGGCTTTAAAATTAGCGCCAGAAAATGCCTCACTGTATGTTCATCGCGGTATAATGTTGCTGCAATGGAAGGGCGACATTGACGGTGCCATCGCACAAATGAATAAAGCGCTTCAAGTAGATAATAAATGCGAACTGGCCTATGAGACATTGGGTACCGTTGAAGTGCAGCGGGCGAATTTGGATCGTGCGGTAGAGCTATTCGAGAATGCCATTAAACTTGCTAGAAGCAGAGCCGAAATGTGTCATCTGTACGCTTTGCGCAATGCTGCAGTGGCGCAAATTAATGTGACACGTAAGTTACAGATCGATGTGTCGACGATCTCGGCTTTGGCACAATCGGGGATAATG
The DNA here is from genome assembly GCA_963966595.1 of Physocephala rufipes. Lineage (NCBI taxonomy): Eukaryota > Metazoa > Arthropoda > Insecta > Diptera > Conopidae > Physocephala > Physocephala rufipes. Next base: position 33,013,929 of record OZ016502.1, read on the forward strand.
ACAAACGCAGTAACGGCAGCAGCAGCAAATTAGATTAGGCCAATAATTATTACGAGTGTAAGTAATTTTAAAGAAAATAATGAAACGAATGAGACCAGTGGGGTCATAGTAATTGTTTTTCCAGGAACATTAAATAAAATATTTGCGTTAGGGCATTTCAAAAGTGCATGAGGGATTTCTTAAACATCAAAACTTTTCATTCCTGTTCGTATAAATTAGAAAGTTCATTCGATCTAAGTTCTATAAAGATTAAAAAAAAAGAGCAATCGTAAACGTTTTGTTTCCTTTTTATCGATTTCATTTTATCAAATTTTTGTTGACCATGAAATTATTAGTGTTAAGTAATTTTTAAAGAGATTTCGAAACATTCAAATTAATTAAAATGATAAAACTCTGTAAAATAACTAAGAAGAATTCGAAGAATTGGATATATTTCTAAATGTTTAAGAACTAGTTCTTAAACAGTTAAATCTATATCAATTCAATCTATTTAGTTATTCATTATCGTCGTTGTGTCCTTTTAATTAAGTAATTTAAGTAAAATAATTGCTTCAGAAATTAATTCCTGTGAGTTAGAAATAGATAAAAAAGAATTATGTCTGTAATTTACTGAGATTTTTGTTAATAAAAAACTATAAAAACTTCACTTTTCAACTGTTTCAATTTTTATTTACAATACCTCATTTTGTTTTTAGCTTATTAATAAAATCAAATAAATTTAAATGAACCAAAATTTTTAATAAATGGTTTGAGGAAGACATTAATTTTTTTTTAACTTGAAAAAAAATGTGCTAAACAATTAAATAGACCCAAAGAAATTATGATTGAAATTATAAATGCTCGACTGACTGACACTTCAAATAAATCAAAACATTATTCCATGGCAATAAAGTGTCGGGAGTTGTTTTGAGATTAATTCGTTTTGTTTTCAGCTAGAGCGGTTGGAGGACCATTTGGATTATTAAAAGACTGCACCTCACCTGACGAAAGTGCCGTCGTTATCATCCACACAATACTTCGAAAATCTTTCAATTTTCCATGCTGCTTTTCAAAAAAATGAATTAAAAATTAGATAGAAGAAAAGCTATCAAGATCTACAAACATACAACCAACTGTGGATTTCTTGAAATTTTAAACCTTTTATATTTGGTATTTTTTAAATTTTTTTAGAAGCATATAGGTGATAATAATACAGAGTATGAATAACCGTACAGATTACTAACCTGCTCTGGTGGAAACAATTTCTCGAAATGTGGCGCTACCAGTCCTGTTACAGCGCCCATACCGTTGGCAATACCCATTAGGGTTCCAGCATAATTTGGACTCATATCAAGTGCTGTTAATTTAATGCCGGCATAATGAGTACCGACGACGGTGAAGGCACATTGCAATAATGGAAAGAGACTCGTGTGTTTTTGCCGATTACACGAGAAGCAGGTAACAAAACCTTGAAAAAGTTGAGGACCAAAAGCCGCTGGGGAGAAAAATATTAAATAATTGCATTGCTTCAAAGAGTCCGAAGTGAATTGGGAGAGACAAAACGAAGATTAACAACCCCCTTCCTCCTCTAACCCCTCACCACCCACCACGACCTTCTTCAAAGCTCTCAATATTTGAATTTCATTTACCAACTGATGACATAATTTTCCTTGCACCCGATGTGGTTAGAATACCATTGGTTATTAAAACATCCACTGCCACGCCTGATAGCAAAGACACCAACCAACTAAGGATGTACGGCATGGAAATGTATACACTGGCAAAAATACTCTCTTTCAACGGTAATTGTTTGATATTCTCTAGATGTTTTGATACTTCCGAAACTGAAGCGTACTGACACCAATCATTCTGTACCGTTGCCGAAATAAATGCCCACATCGGTATACTACTGAAAATGGCTTTCCACGGTGTGGGAGGCAATTGTGACGGCGGGCAAACACTTTTAATTTCATTACGCAAATATTGTCGTTCTGGCTCTTTAATTAGTGGATGTGTTTCAGGATCGTTATAACAGAAATGCGCCTGAAAAATGGGATGGATTATAAGTAATGCGATATTAGTGAAAATATTGCGATTTCTAATTAACAATCAAAACTATCTCTTACAAATAAAAGCACCCACAGGAGGCCGCAGCAACCGAAGAAATAAAATATCAATGACCAATCGCACCATTTTAGCAGGAAACCAGCCATAAAATTAACCGCAACCACACCAACTTGGCCACCGCTGAATACCAATACTCCCAATTTGCCGCGCTCTCGAGCAGGCACCCATTTTGCTAGTAGCGCACTAAGAGCGGGATATGTCGAACTTTGGCTTAAACCAATTAATAGACGTACGCAAATCAAAGCCACCGGTCCACCCAATTTAATGGCAGAGGGTGTGATTAGGGTTAAAACAGCAGAAGCCAATATGCCCGTACCCAAAACCCATTTGCCACCATATTGTTGTGCCAATTGACCGGCGGGCACGTGACCAATTATATAACCAATATGGAAAGTAGCCAATATAGCCTTCTGTAGTTGCGGCGACCAATTATACGTTTCTAATTGTGTTCTAATTTTTGTGCGTTTTTTTGTTGTAGCGACTGCTAGAGTCCTCTCCTTGAGCTCGTTGGTTATTTGACTAAGCGTCAAATTGCGTCGCAGCATCTCGGTCAATTCGGAGAAAGATTGTTGCGGCTTTTGGAAAATTCGTCCTGAGATTTTCTTCTTATTCTCCACCAGATGTATCATCGAAACGTCCATCGATAGACGCATAGTGTAAACGTTGACAATGGCCAAAAACCCAAAAACACAAAGCAAAACACGCTGCGGTACCAAATTGTTGATTATATCTGGATTTAATTAGAAGACATGCTGCTTAAACTAAGGTCGATTTATGTTTATTAGTTAGGATAATAGTCTAGTCTACTTACTCTCGAATTCAGTCAGATTGCACGGAATTTGGGAAGACATTTTTTTCTTTTTTACTATTGTTATTCTTTTCCGATTCAATCGAAAATTAAATTTTGAATTTTTATTTGAATTTAAATTTTAACGTTTGTGTTTTTGGAGGAAAATATTTAATGAATGACATGAGAGTTACTGATTTTTTTTAAATTCAAATTTTTCAACTCTTTTTACACGATACACCTCGCCCTGACGCTTATTGTTTTTATTGAAACTTTTTCTTCAACGTCACAATTGTAGATGTCGTTAATTATTTAAGTTTTTAACTAATAATCAATATGGGGCCCAAGGAGGTCACAACCTCAAATTGCTGTTTAGTGTATAAAAGTGGTTTTGTCTGTTCTATTAATTTTTCTTATTCGGATTTAGTAAAAGATTTAATACACCTTTCATAATTATAATGTTCGATCATTTTAGTTCAAAATTATTAGTGTTGGGAACTAACGAATAAAAACTATCGATTTATTCGATAGTTCTAAATTATTAATTTACTCATCTCACAAATCATTCAGCCAGTGAATCTGCTTCCTAGAATTAGTAGTTAATAGAAACTATCGAATAATTCAAACATTCGCTAGTTCTTAGTAATTCAGAAATCGTTCACTAAGTAAAGGGCGACACTCAATTAATCAACAAAGAGCAACGAGTTAGTTGATTATGTTGTAACCGCATAAGCTGAACTCGAACAGATCGAGTGAATGAATGAATGAATTAAAAATTCATTCGATAGTTAAAATCACTCGGTAACTAACTATTGTTAGTTGAAATTACTCGATAGTTCCCAACATTAAAAAATATATGCTCTTTCATCCAACCGCTCACAAACCATTGCTAATAGTTTAGTTTTAAAATTCATGAATCACGAATTCTTTCAAAGCAGATTTTTATTTTTTATATAAACTTTTTCAAATTAATTTCAGATTCACCTCTAAAAATTTGAAGTTATAAAAATGTGTCTAAAATATCTACTTTTTCTTCCTTTTTTCTTTGTTCTTTCCCGTCTTCTCCGTTTTTTCCGGCTCATCTCATTTCTTCTCTTCCGGTTTCGCTTTTGGCTTTTGCTTCGGTTTATCCTCGTTCCCTTCCATATCGCTTCCTTTATGTGGAGGATTATTAAAAGGTTGAATTTCCCCGGAAGCCCAAATGCAATAGACTACCGCCGTTACCGAAAGCACGACAAAAGCCACCCAAAGCACGATACGCCATTCCATTAAAGTCGCCTGAAAAATATCGATAAAAGTAATTGAAAGTAGTCAGAAATAATATAATAAACATATTTTCGCAGATTATATTCTTACATTCGGTGTCATCACGCCCACAAGATACGGTGCAAGTATTCCCGTAATTGAGCCAATACCATTCGTTATAGCCATTATAGTTCCGGCATAGTTTGGACTCATGTCGAGTGGGCTTAATTTCATACCGGCATAATAGGCGCCCATCAAACCCATACAAATCGTAAAATGTATAACGACCGCAAGACGATCACAGCCCGCATACGATGCAGCCACCATAAAAATGGCCGGCCCAAAAGCAGCTAAGCAAAACAGCAAACAACAAATGCGTATTGGAAACTAAATGCGTTCCATAGGGTGTTAAATGAAAACCTACCAATTGCCGTCATCATTTTACGCGTATTCGTAATACTCATGCGATTAGAAGTAATCAGATAATCACCAATAACGCCTGAAGCTAAAGATAAAATCCACATTAGAAGTGGCGGTAGCGAAGTATATAAACCATTCTTTTGAATTGAGAAATTCAACACATCGGACATATACTTCGGTAAATCGGTCACCATAATATAGAAACCCCAATCGTGACCGATCTGTGCACTGATTAGGGCAAGCATAGCTTTATTGGTTAATATTGCCAACCAAGGCGTGGGCAATATGTCAGTGTGACGCCCTATAGCACCTATCTCATACTTTAAATACTCCTTCTCACTCGGTTTAATAAACGGATGATTTTCTGGATCGTTATAGCACAAACAAGCCTGCAAGAAGTCCGAGTGTGTTATTACCAAAAATATAGAAAATTCACCAAAAAAAGGGAAAAAATTAATCACACAACATTTCTTACACACATACTTACAAAGATCAAAAACCACACGAAAGCAATTATACCGAATATATAGAAAACCATTGGCCATTCATAATGATGTAATATAATTCCAGTGAAAAAATTGCCCACAATCGTACCCATTTGCCCGCCACCCAAAACGAGCGCACCAATTTTACCACGCTCTCCAGCAGGTATCCAATGTGCCAGGAGTACGCTTACAGCGGGAAAAGTCGTACCCTCGCCTAAGCCCATTAGAATGCGTAAAATAATCAAGCCGGTTGCTCCGCCAGAAGTTATGGTTAACGGCGTTAGTAATGTAAAAATGGCAGTAGACAATATACCAAGTCCTAAAATCCATTTACCACCAAAATGATCCGCGATTATACCTCCCGGTATATGAGTTATTAAATAACCGATATAGAAACTTGATAATATGAAACCTTGCAACTCTTGAGACCATTCCAAAGAACCTCCATGCTATTTCGAAAGTAGATTTTCTCAAATAAACCCCTTTGAATGATGTTTTTTTCGAAAATTTGCCATACATACACTCGTTTCTGTGTCGAGAATATCTGTTTCCATACACACAGCCGTTTCACCGTTCGCTTCTGCAGTGTGATTAACCTTTACGACCAACTCAGTAATCACCAATGACAGAGTGATACGCATGGTATAGGCGTTTACCAAGGCCAAGAAACCCATAATGCCAAGTATTACACGTTGCGGCATAATGAAAACTAAAATTAAATAATGCAGTTTTCTAAAGTTAATACGATGAAAACTAAAATTAAATAGAGCAGGTTAAGAAAATGTTAGCGATAATATTGATGATATAAATTTACTTTTAAAAAATTTCAAATAAATAAATCTTAATTAAAATAATTTCAGTTATTATTTAAAATATTTTAGAATGAAGTAATTTCGAACTTATTTTCGATTTGGTTCTGCCTAACACCTTGCCATCAATTAAATGTCGTATGCTTCTTTTCTTACAAATTCATTACAGTACATTTATATATTTCAATATTTTAATTTTAAATGCATTTATTTAATTTTCATAGATAACCGATAAGTTAAAATTTTTAAACTAAATTATTAACTAAGTCATTAACTTACGTTATTGTAATCTCGTAATCAAGATATTATTGATAGAAATGATAATTTTTTATCGGGTTTTCGTACAAAAATTAGTGAAAGCATATTATTCTAGATCAATTCACGAACAAATTACGACATACATGCATGAAACGTGTAGGAATCGTGCGCGAATCGTATTTGTAAGAGAAATAAACAACTAGTAAACCAATTGACGAATTGAATTGAATGTCGTCTAGTAGACGAATGGAATAGCTTTAAATTAGCATTGTAAAATTTATTTTACATATTTTATTATTTGATAAAATCAACAGCATTCGATTTTATCTGACTTTCTAATAATCCCTCAACTATCACTAAAATATTTGCGCAAAAATGCAATAAGTACGTATGTAAGTTATATCGTAGTAAAACATTTTGAATTTCTCTATAAAACTAAGAATAAACATAAATTGATTTTAAAGATCGTTAAAATCGTTAAGTTTGGAAACTCGTTGAAAAATTATGAATTCTTCTAAAATTGATATATAAATATATATTATACGAATATATACCAAAGGTGAAATCAAATGAAAGATATTAAATATTACAACAATTTGCATTGATAGCGAGCAACTTTGACCTCGGGTATTTACAATACTCGATTGATGGAACTCTTCTCGTTTCTTCCTCAACAACTCTTAGTCTTTTGCTAATCGGTAACGAAATATTTAACAGCTAATGAAATAGAGTCGCAAATCGAGAATAGACATAGAATACAAAATGGGGGTGTTTCTTTCTAAAACAATTGAAACTCTCAATCGTCGGAATCTGGCTGAAAGTATGTCTATATCTACCGCAGCGTACCATTGTGTGATTTATTAAAATTTCGAACATAAACGATGTGTCAACTGTTTTGGTCTAAAAAAATCCAACACTAAACTCTTGATTAAACTTACGTTTTGAAAATTTTATGCCCCATTCTGGTTGTTCGCCCATTTTATGGCTGTCCACGTGTACCCACTTGGCTTATTTTCCTTTTATACTGCTCTGAATGTATTTCATCCGGTAATTTGTTAAACCACCAAAAAGTAAATAACTACAACAACACGTAAAAATATAAGATGCGAATATTGTAAAAAAGATAAATAAAATTTCAAATAAAATTTTTATTATATCCTAATCAAAACTTCAAAAGAATTCTGTGTTTACTAACGTTTTGTTTTTTTGTTTTGTTTTTTGTTATTATTTCGTTTCCACATTTTTCAGTTGAAATCCTTGAATTAATGATATTTTGTAGAATTTCTATGAATCAGTTCTGATAAATATGTTCGGTTGAAATTGAAATGGCGTTAAAATATAGATAATTCTTTTATTACTTCAAAACATATTAAGAGATAGTACCTTATAAGTGTTTTCAAATATATTTTAAATCATAATTCTCACATTTTCGATCGCACCTATATAATTATGCCATTAATAATCGCAATTTAAATATCGTGGAAACAGTTGATGACCGGAAAATCGGAGGATATTGTTTACTCCCAACTTTATTTTGAATTTACCAAATGTAGAGTTGCAGATTGTGAATCTCTGTTATGCAGCATAACCTTACATTAACAGTAATAACAGTGTAACCGAAATAAAGGTGTATAGCGTCGCGATTTGCTTCTTCTTCTCAGAACTAAATAAATAAAAATAAAGGTAAATATTTCTTTTATATATATTTTATATTTATAAATAAATATTATTAAATAAATAAATATTATTTCAATTTTACCTCAGTGTCGGTATTCTTAAATTGTTTTAAGAAATCATTAATTAGGATGAAGATAACTCCTTAACGAACACTTGTTATCATCACATAAATTACATTTAACATTTTAACCCAAAAAACTTATTGAAATTTAAATTAATTTGAACTTCTATCAATTTCAGATAAAAAACATTTTTAAGGCAATTTTTTCATCTGATAACTCCTTAATGAAAAACCGTTCATCTGATAACTCCTTAATTTGAACCGTTAGTGCAATTTGAAACTGGTGACGCTGGATGGAATGCAATAGACGTTATAAATATAAATAATGTGGAGAAAAATCAATGAGCATTATTTTGTTGAATTTGTTTTATTTAGTCTTATTTAATGTTAGAAACATTTATATTTATAGGAAATACTAAAAACGATATATTCTTATAATTAAAAATTTTTTGCTTCAAAAAGAGATTGTAAAAAAAATATATAATATATTTCAACTATATACAAACAGTTTTTTAATATGAAATATTTTTTTACACTTTTTGTACGAAATACATTACCGTTAAATTAAGAATTATAAATTAAACATTTACACAATATATCAATAACAACTCAAGCAAAAAATTTACTTTTAACAATTATATAAATAATAATAAAAAAACGAGGTGACTTATTTCTAATTCTTAAATTAACTTTAATACAAATACGTTAAACCAATCTAAATTATTAGTTTATTCAGGAAAATTCACATTTAATTATTTCATAACAAACGCAATAAGGCAAATAATGAATATGGACGAATTGATTTAATGGCAATGATTTGTGATTAGCGTGAGATTACTGTAGTCTTTACGGTAACCTTTACTTTAATTAAATTGTTTTAAAAACTATTATTCCACGCTTATAAAAATTCTATTATTTCTTCTCAGCGTTTCCCTGTTTTTCTTCAGTTTCGATATCTCTTCGTAAATTTGGAGGATCATTAAATGATTGTACGTTTCCAGATGCCCAGAATATATAGATAATAGCCGTCGAGACAAGTACGCAAAAAGCGACCCAAAACACGCTACGCCATTCAAGTAGAGTAGCCTGAAAGAGAAGATTAAATTTAATAGAAGTGTTCAGTTTAAATCTTTCTATATTCATACATTCGGTGTCATCACACCCACGAGGTAGGGTGTAATTACTCCAGTAATGGAACCAATACCATTCGTTATAGCCATTAAGGTGCCCGCATAATTCGGACTCATATCAAGTGGGCTTAGTTTCATGCCGGCATAGAAGGCACCCATTAAGCCCATACAAATTGTAAAAAGTATAACGACTGCTAGACGATCACAGCCCGCATACGATGCCGAGACCATAAAAATCGCGGGTCCAATAGCAGCTGTCGTGGGTAGAGAAAAAGGCGCGGGTAAATAGTGTTAGATAAAATTCTTTTTAGTTTAACAAAACTCACCAATAGCAGTCATCATTTTGCGAGTATTCGTAGTACTTAAAATGTTCGAAGTTATCAACCAGTCACCAATAAAACCGGTACTTATCGATGATATCCACATCATAACGTACGGCAATGACGAGTATAGACCATTCGCTTTTATCGAGAATTGCATAACATCAGCCATGTATTTGGGCAAATCGGTTACCATAATATAAAAACCCCAATCGTGACCGATTTGTGCACAAATCAGAGCAATCATCGGTACATTGGTGAGAATTGCCCTCCATGGTGTTGGCGGCAGATTGACATTTCGACCAATTGAGCCAAGTTCTCTGGTGAGAAATTCTTTCTCACTTTCCTTAATGAAAGGATGAGTATCCGGATCGTTGTAGCAGAGAACAACGAATAATAAAACCCATATAACAGCAATACTACCGAATACATAAAAAACAATCGGCCAGTCATATTTATCTAGGAGCACACCCGAAATTGAGGTACCCAAAATTGTACCGACTTGTCCACCACCCAAAACAAGCGCACCAAGTTTACCACGTTCCTGTGGTGGTACCCAATGCGCGAGTAGTACACTCATCGCAGGGAACGTTGTGCCTTCGCCCAGACCCATTAGTATGCGTAAGATAATGAGAGTAATTGAGCCGCCTTCGATTATGGCCAGCGGTGTCAGCAGCGTAAAAACGGCTGTGGAGAATATACCCATTGCCAAAATCCATTTACCACCAAAACGCTCAGCCAGGAGACCACCCGGTACATGTGTCACTATATAACCGATATAGAAACTGGATAATATAAAACCTTGCAATTGTTCGGACCATTCAAACTCGCCACCAGTCTAATGGAAGAAACCAAAATCGAATTATTCTAAAAACACTTTAATTGAGGTGCTTGTGTGATCTCTTACTTACATTTGTCTCCGTTTCCAGCATATCTGCCCTACACACTGCCGTAATAACTCCATCGTCATTGGTATGATTCTTTTTCACCACCAACTGCGTGATCGCAACTGATAGAATAATGCGCATGGTATAGGCGTTTATCAAAGCGAGGAAACCCATAATACTGAGGATAACACGTTGTGGCACAACGAAATCTGAAATGAAATATTAATTATATTTTATTGGATGGAATACTCTAGGTTTTGAAGACTAAAAATTCTAAAATTTATTCACTAAAATTGATTTTTAAAACGATTTAAGTGCCTATACGAGGACCGTTCAATGTACTCTCGATAAAGAAAACATGTTGACAATTTCACTGATTACTTATTTAGTGTTACTATCAAAGGTTCCCGATAAGGAACTTACACAACTTCGGTGCTTTGTTTGAAAATTAATATTTCTTGTTTATTTATAGTTATTTTCTGAATCAAATAGAATTTTAATTCGTGAGGAAACGGAACATATTAATTATCGACGAGACAAAAAAGAATATAAAGAGAGTTAAGAGCAATTTTGGAGAGACAGCAAAAATTCACACAACAATTAATAAACCAGAAACAAAATTTGTTTGCAGATCTTTTAAAATAAGAGAACCCAAAATGAAAAAGATCATGCGACAGTCCATAAAGTTTACCATAACATTTACTTTTCAAACATTTACTAATATTTATCAAACGTAAGATACATCCAAGTATCGTTGAAATTGTTCCATGTGTCGATGAATAGAATGGAAACAAATGTATTGAGATTATAAGGCACTAATCGGAAACGAAAAGAAATTAATTACCTAGAAAAAGTTTTCCTTACACCAATACCAAGAACACTTTGAACGTGCCCTCGTGTGTAAAAAAAGATGCCAATTTATAGATTTGTTGATAAGAAATATTGTTTCATAAAAATATCCCTAAAATCCTGAAAGAAATGGTCACGACTTTTGAATAATACCAAAAGAACTTGGAGTCGTTTAAAGGTTTATGAAGTTAGCTCAATGTTTCCTACTAAAAAAATATTAAGACCGGTTTCAAAGGAGTATCGTCCATCTTCAAAATTTCTGATTAAGTTTTCGTTTTGGATTTAGTGTTTTTAATTAGACATTTTTTCCTCTAACGCTTACCGTAGTTCGTTATAATGATTTTAATCGTAATGATTATTATTTGAAAAAAGACGTACAAGAAAAAAAATGCAAACAAATTCAAACCCGCATGGACTTACTTAAAATCATTGATGTCGTCATTTCAATCGTCATTAATATTCGCTACTTTGATTAATATTTTTGCGATATATTGATAATTTGCATGGCAAACAATATTTTTCGCGTCATCGAGACATTACTTTAGAAATATTGCAGAGGGAGTGTTATATAAAAATGTTCATGTTTAATTTTTTTTTCGATATCGCGTTTGATGCAAGAAACCGGAATGAACAAACGCTAAAAGTTTCTTTTCAATTTTTTTGGGATTTTTTATAATATTCATTTACTAAATATGAATAATTTTATAAAGTTTTTAACTTCAATTAGAAGAAAACTGTTTTATTTGATACTGATCGTAAATGTGAACTTTTCCTTAGCTTCCAACCTTATTGTATTCCATTACAATTTTGTAAACAAAATAGTTTTGCAAAATTAAAAATCTCCGAATATTTTGTTATATCACTCTCCATAACTTTTAAAATACAATTGCGCTAAAAAGATTTCAAATGCATTGCATGATTAAACTTATTTAATTTCGTATAATCTCTTTTTCCACGTAATAATTAAGATAATAATTTTTTATTTAATATTAGAAAAGGTTTATACCCATAATAATTTTAAACACTTCGAAATTCTCAGAAACAAGAATACATTAAAAAAACAATTATCAAGCAATAAAATTTATATTATATCATTTATTTTACATATATATATATATATATATATATATATATATATATATATATATATATATATATATATATATATATATATATATATATATATATATATATATATATATATATATATATATATATATATATATATATATATATATATATATATATATATATATATATATATATATATATATATATATATATATATATATATATATATATATATATATATATATATATATATATATATATATATATATATATATATATATATATATATATATATATATATATATATATATATATATATATATATATATATATATATATATATATATATATATATATATATATATATATATATATATATATATATATATATATATATATATATATATATATATATATATATATATATATATATATATATATATATATATATATATATATATATATATATATATATATATATATATATATATATATATATATACCTGTATACGATAATAATCAAGATAATAATTAAAAAATTTAATATTACAAATAATGATTAATGTGTTGAATATAATTATTTTTAAAGTAAGTGTCCGCCGCCAAAAAAACAACAAATTAATTGAACTGAACGGAAAGCACGCTTGTAAACATGCTTTTATAATTGAGATTAAGATAATAACCACATTAAGTACTAAAAAATTAAAAATTCGTCCACTATACAATAAAATTCTTTATACCAAAAACACACTGGACGTGCAAAAAATTCAATTCTTTAATTCATCAAAACCATTGTTTTGATTTACAGAAATTAATGGAGACCATCGTCGATTCAAAGCCCACTCTCTGGATACGGTGATTACTAGTTAATTTAGTTTAACTTAAAGCTTAATTTCTATCACTGGCTTTAACCTTGAAAAAGTCAAAAGTCCTAAAGTCTCTACGAACGCTATCAACATGATTTCTATCGTAATTATTTGTTATTAATTTTTCTTAACTCTCTAATAACATTGAATAATAGAGTAATAAAATTATTTAGATTAAATTCATTTAAGATAATGAAATCTATTGAAAATGTTTACATTCAATTAAATAACAAGATAACGGCCTTATAGATCTTTCACTCTTTCACTCGATCTTGATATGACCAGGTAGGAATCACTTGCAGGTTTCACATTATACTCGTACATATCCTACTAAGCATTCTTTAAACTGATATAAATTTTAATTGGATTATGAAACGATATGATTGTTATATTAAAAGCATGACCCACTAATTAATATTTCGAGGTTATTTCGTTTATAAAAATGATTTGGAAAAATCTTTTAATAAAAATCAAAACAAATAAATTTCACACGAGAATTTATTTCAAACATTATAATTACGAAGAGTTTGTAATTAAATTACAATTAAATATAATTATCGAAAAGTGTGTTAGGCACGTTTCTGTTGAGAAAAAATAAAATTTTAAAAATATTATTTTCATACTAAAATTCGAGCATACCGCTTCGTGGTTTCCCATTACCGGCTTAAATATTATATTAATCAACTCATACTTTCACGAGCAATTAAGTTAACTGTATATTCTTATTTTATTCTATTACCTAATTTCATATCACATTTGTTTCACTACGATATGTTTTTTTATTTCGCATCATATTTCATTAATAATCAATTCATCTAATTTTAACTTGTTCGTTATGCAAATTTGAGAAACCAAAACGAATTAAGGAAAGAACACAATTTTCTCATATATTTCAAACTCGATTTTTATGGATTTAAACTTGAATTTAAAGTGAATTTATTTTCGGATATTTTAAGGAAATAAAAAAATTAATGAAATCCACTTCAAAAATACATATATTTTATTTTAAAATTGTTTGTCTTTTCTTTTATATTTATTTGCAAATACAAATAAATTAAAATTTTCGCAAAGTAGTTTTTTGTGTTTAATGGAGTGTATTTAAAATAAATCTTTCTTCTATGTACAACAAATTCGTATAAAAATAATAATTACTTTACAGAGCAATGAATTAAAATCGCAATGAATTGAACTGAACATACTTTACGCTCTAACCCGCTTTACGCTTTTATATATATTACATTTTTATAAATATTAAGTTTTCATGCATTTGACTCGTTTATGGATTTTGAGCTTTTACACATTTTGCGCTTTAACGCATTTTACTCTTTTACATATTTATGCTTTCATGCAGTTTTCATTTCTACAGATTTTAAGCTTTTATGGCTTTTAAACTTTTACATATTTTACGCTTTAACGCACTTTACGCTTTTACACATTTTATGCTTTCATCAAATTAAGAATGTTATTTCAATTTCTTTCTATAGCTTAGACAATTTAGTATTAGATATTATAACTATTGCGCATAATTACTAACAACTTATTACTTTTTCTTAACATTACACACTTTCTTTCATAATATACTTTACACTTTTTGAAAACATCTCAAAAGTTCTGGTGGCACCCCTTAAAATATCAAATAAGTTGAGAAGGGTCGTAATGATTATAAACTTTTTTATTCCCTTCCCAAACGTTAAAAGCGTTAATCTTATTTGCTTAGGGTAATAAAACAAATCAAATGTACACGAAAGTGATAAACAATTTATCCATTATCTTATCGTATGGAAGAAAAAATTAGCTCAGAATGATTATGCAAATCGAGAAAAAATTTAACAGTTTAAGACTGATCTTCAAAAACCAATACTGACATAGCAGAAATTATGTTTGGTAATGTATTGCTATCAGAATAAATGTACGTACGAAGATGCACACATATATATACTAGTCGTATATATTCGAAGTTTGCAAATATGATAGAATTTGATAGAATTTTTCAACAAAAAGTTTGTGGTTTCCTTTCGAAATTCTTAGAAGAAGTAGATTTGTTTAGTTCTGTTCTAAAATTTAGTATTAAAATTATTGCGTAAAATTATTCAAATGAAGTTATAAAACATATAATGGTTTGCTTTAGATGGAGGCGGTTTGTTTCTTTTCATCCGAAATATATGTTGTGATTATATTTTATTCAATAGTTATGTACATGGTTATATTATATTACGTATAACAACTGTATAAAATATATTCATTAAATACAGTCTAGTAAATTAATGATAAAAGACATACTTCCTCAAACTAACTTCTATTTATTTATCTGTACGTATCGATAAAATTCCTTCATATAATTAATTCATTTGCATACCTTCATTAACAACAGATTGTTTCCAACAGAATAATTACCAGGAAGCAAACAGTGAAACTCAAATATAATAAACAGAATATACCGACAATATTACGTCGATTACTATTGGTTAAATCAATCATTATTATCTTTACGAGAGCCATTTAATTCAGAAGACCTCTAATGAATTGAGATATTTATAAATTTTTACATTTTTAATTCAATGTAATTTTTAGACAAAAGAAATTTTTTATTTTTAAAAACTTTACCGCTTCTGAAAACATTTAGTTTTGATTATTGAACTAATTCAAATTATGTATGTGTTACTCAAATTAATTTAAGCTCAACAATTCATTTTAAAAATATTCATACATTAACTTTTTTATGTCGCTTATAAAGTACAAAAATAATATTGAAAGATAAACTGACAGAAAACTTATATTCTGTCAATATTGAAAGAATAATAATAAATTTAAGTTTCTTTCTAAAAAATACTTTTATAAACCAAAATGTTTTAAAATCCTTTCTAAAGTCATGATTAATTTTTAAAGAGAAACAAAAGCCGGAGGAAAAGCGGGAACGTCTACTTAGTGAGAGCTATAGTGGAATAAAATGACAGTATAACAGTTAGTATATAATTTATTTACAAATTACGTAGTACGTATTAAGGCAGGATTATAAAACCCTTTTAAAAGACACACTTTCTTCCTCGAATCAATTAAAATCCATTCATTTATTTAAAAAATATTATAATTGAAATTTCATTACAAAAGCCACTCAGTTATAAACGTGCAAACTATAGCTTAGAAGCCATAAAAATAGTATATTATTGGCAGAAAAATTGACAAAAAATTTATATTCTGTCAATATTGAAAGAAAAATTAATAAATTGCGGTTTCTTTTTAAAAAATATTTACTCTCATAAACTAAACTATTTTATTAAACCGTTATTAAGTTAAAGTTTTTCTTTTGTTTTAACGGAAAACAGATAAAATACTCGTAGTAAATTCTATTTTACTGACAAACAAGAAATGTACTAACAATTAGTAAAACGTGCAATGGAATAATATAACAATATAATAGTTACGATAGAATTTATTACTAAACGCTGGTTTCTTCAGACAAATTACGTATTACATATTAAAAAGAAGCACAAAAGTAGGATGACTTATAACGGAACAATGTAATAAGGAAATATACTCTACAAAACAGCTATTTCATATTCAAGAGTTTCGTAAGTGAGATGCCATATAAAGTCGCTTCCTTTCTCAGAAGTCTAAAATACAAACCAATGACGAGTTGGCTAATGACGAGTAACTAATTAATTAATTAGTCAATGCTTACGCATAAAGATATTTATCGTTAATCACATTCATATCAAACACATGTTTTAGACCCAGTTATAATTTTTAATACGGAATTAACACATAATTAAGGAACAAATACAATATCAATAAATAACAAATGATAACGTTAATTCGAATTTTGAAAATATAGTGAATTTTTCGTGAAAATATTATCACAATCACCTAAAACTATTTCAGCAGAAATCATTAACTATAACATTATATAATTGCAATATTAATCCGATATTTTGTATATTAAATTAACAGAACCAGCAAGATAAGAATTGTTTTAATTCTCAATCTTAGATTTTGCTTAAACATTACTATTAAATTGTACAAATTTCATTCCGCCTAATGATAATTGTTATCGTTATCGATTGTTATTTATAATGGTTTAATAACGGCATTCATTCCTATATGGTATATAATATTACCAGATTATGAACACAATACATTTCTAATTTCTAACATCAAGTTTATCAACCCATTAATGTTTTACTGGTATCTTAAAGATTTGTTTAATAGATAATCACTTTTAAATGTTGTTCTAAACTGACCGCCACCCCCCTCACCTCTTCCTCCTGAAAACGCATTCTTACACTTTGTAATCGCGTGACTGATATTTAATTTCTATTAAAATATATTAATTAATATCATATCAATTATTTGCAGTATAGTTTCTTGGAAAACACTCACTCACCCTCCAAATCAAACTTGAACAAGTTTTCGATTAGATCTTTGAGCTCACTGTGGTTTAGATCATCCATATTATAAATTACGGTTATTTGAACTTTGTTCTCGAACCTTATTATTGCATTCGTTATAACATTTTATTTGTGGAATTTATAAGTGGCCACACTATCAAAATCTGAATAAATTTTAGGTATTAATAAATTCCGAAATATAAATTAAAATTTATATAATTGTGTGTATTACTAATATTAATCTGTTGTCTGTGTGTAATACTAAAGATGTTAGGAGTAAAGAAGCAACTACTATGTCGTACAGTTTTACAACGTTTGACAGATAATACAATTTAATTCATGTTAATTAAATCAAATTCAAGCGCATCGGAATCGTCAATATTGACGATTGCCTTAGGTCAAGTAGTTACTAATCTGTCAATGTCAAGCGTATTCACAAAATTTCAATCTTATCATTTCAAAATTTCAATCATTTACTGCTGAATTTAACAAAAACATGACAACATTTCTCTGAATCGAATCATATCGTATAAATTATATCTGAGCTTAATAATTTAAAATTAAACTGCTATTAATGTTAAAATATCCAAATTTTACGAAGCAAACGTGATTGAAAGAGATTAAAAGAGATTAAGAAAATACAAAAATTACACGTCATACGTTGTTTTTGTAAATTATTCGCATTAATTTAGAAATAATTTTAATCTGACATTAAAAAAAAGAAAAATGATTGAACGTTTTAAACACCAGACACATATTAAATGCTAATTATATTTTTAATTCAAAGAATTTCATATCGAGAATATTAATGACGTTGCTTAAAATATAAATTCAATAAAGCTTAGTATAATGTCTTCCGTTTGTATGCTACGCATTGTTGTATTACGTATTTTATTTGTCACGTGCTACGATTATGACGTTTAAACACTTCCTCGCTTTAACATTATGCAAAACTGAATGTAGTAGTTCGACAAACTTTTAAGGAGAAACAAAAAACGTAAATAGCTTTTAGAAAATGCAAATAAAGTATATATATATATTTTTGATATTAATCTTATAGATCGAAGAATCTTACATGCTCAGAACGCAGATACAAATTGTCCTTCTAAATGAACTTATAAAATTAACTACGCTAACTCAATTACCATAAAAATAATTACGTTTATTTAAACCTAAATTAAAACGTGAACAGATAAACTAATTAATATTTTATTAAGAATGTTTAAAAATTTTAAATCTTTAGAAATAGCTAAAATTTAGCGTTGAGAACGAGAGAGTATTAGGCGATTATTCATTATCTTCGATGCTCAAAAAAAAGAGAACCATTTAATAAAAAAGATTTTATATGCCTTAAATTAAGACCTCTGATATAATGTCATAATTTATCGCGCTTATTTAGAACGTTTATACGTTAAAATATACGACTTTACCTTGAACACGATTTTAAAATAACGATTTTAATGATAGGTTTTAGAAACATTTGTATAATAATAATTGTTAATTTTCGACTATGGAATAAGTAAAAATTATGACCAAAGAATTTTCCAAACCAGATGCAGAACCAGAATTCTTGTATCATAGTCTTTTGTGGAACGAAGCATATATAAACTAAACAAAAGACAAATGAGGACAAACAATTCATTCGCCAACGTTCGTGGATTAAAAATGTGAGAGGAAATATTATGTTCTTCCCAAGAGATTTTCTAGCGAAAGGACTAAAAATGAACTTTCTTAGAACTTAACGATCCGACCTGCGGATAACATTTAGACATAAATCACACTTTGAAACCGTAAAATGTTCAAACAGCTTATATGTCAAAATGCATCGAAATTTGAATAACTTTGAACTAAATCTCTTACGACACCAAAAATATGGGTGGGGAATAATTTAAAATTTAAATTAAAGATTTAAATTTAAATCTAATTTAAATAATGAAAAAGAAAAAATCCTGTTTTTACGAAAAAAGCCTAATTAACTTACACTTTGATATTTTTAAACCCCATAGTGGTTGTTGTGTCATATTTTTATATATATTAAGTAAATGTTGTCTGATTTTATATATATTTATAATCCAATTTATATTTGTTGTATATGCAAATGTATTGTCAAAAACAATGACAATTGTTTCCTAAACCTTTTTAGGAACAAACAGGAAACAATTCAAAATGAATACATTCGTTTTGTTATTTTCCGCACACCTGAATTAAATTCTATTATATTTTATCGTTAAACTTTTGTTTCTTATATCACAAAGATAATGATAGTTATTTTTAAATAGCACACTCTATTATATAATTTAGTATTAATTTGGGGGGTTTTTTTGAAAATCCCCAAAAAATATTCTTCTTTTGTCTTAAGTTTTTTGTTTGCACATATATTTTCACGGATTTGTTGCCCGAAATAACGATTATTTTCAAAAATATCGAGCAAATATCGTTCGTTGTTGTTGCGCGCAAAATTCGAATATTTCGTCAATATTGAGTTGCCGCCTTCGTTCAACGAACATTCACTTTCGAATGAGAAGAAATATCTTAAGCTAATACATTTATATATGAGCGTAACGAATTTACGATTGATGTGCTCGTCATTATGAAGTTCGTAAATACAAGCTACTACGGCGGAGTCGTTGATGACGATACTGACAAATAAAAAACGACAAAAACGATTACAGGAAAGTTAAGTTCGACAATTATGACGCAAAGATACCAAACGCCAGGATGTTAACACTAGAACCAGTACGGGTTCGGGTGATAATGATACTTTCTTAAAGCCCAGCAAATATTATCATAAAGTTATATCTTGATATAATTCTATCATTTGAAACAGCTGAAGGCTAAACAAAAATGAAAGTTATCGATATTAGTTATTGATATTGAAGCATAGACAAGAGTTTGAAGAGACAATCAGTTAGTTTTTTTATATAATACCACCCAAAACCGGCCGTATAGTGTATTTTAATACTCGTAACATTTACTAATGCATATGAACAAATCAAAACCCACTATGCCACAAATCTAAAGAGTATCGCACTCTCTGATTAATTGACCAGCCAGTGTCGATCGTGATCATTCCTTAACGTAAGACACTCTCTTCAGATAAAGAGAAAATCAAACAATACAATTCTGTATCTGAAAAATAGACAGAGGAAATTATGATGAACGATCGTCAGTTTCTCGTTCGTTTTAGGTTGTAATGAACGTAGTTTTTTTTTGTTCTGCTTCAACTTTTCCTGTTTTCTTGATGTTTTCTATTCAGTCTGGGTTTTCCTTACAACCAATATATGAGTATAATATTTTATTTAATTATACACTGTACACACAAGGATTACATATAAATGTATGATATATGTTAAATAAATAAATAAATGAATAAATAAATAAACAAACAAATAAATAAATAAATAAATAAATAAATAAATAAATAAATAAATATATATATATATATATATATATATATATATATATATATATATATATATATATATATATATATATATATATATATATATATATATATATATATATATATATATATATATATATATATATATATATATATATATATATATATATATATATATATATATATATATATATATATATATATATATATATATATATATATATATATATATATATATATATATATATATATATATATATATATATATATATATATATATATATATATATATATATATATATATATATATATATATATATATATATATATATATATATATATATATATATATATATATATATATATATATATATATATATATATATATATATATATATATATATATATATATATATATATATATATATATATATATATATATATATATATATATATATATATATATATATATATATATATATATATATATATATATATATATATATATATATATATATATATATATATATATATATATATATATATATATATATATATATATATATATATATATATATATATATATATATATATATATATATATATATATATATATATATATATATATATATATATATATATATATATATATATATATATATATATATATATTAATTTACGAATTTTTATATAATTAATAATTTACGAATATTAAAAAAATTTTAAAAGAGACGTAATTATAACCGTTTATAATAGAAGTGATCTCTAATTATTACAGTAATTTTTAAAATAATTTTAATTTTCAATGCTTTTACGAATTTTACAATGTTTGCATATATCTTTTACCATTTGCCAACATTCACATTTGCACAACTTGTACAATTTTTTGGCCTTAACAAAACCAGTTTTTATTTCCCAATCAAATCTATAGAATTGCAATTTTTTCTATAGAAAAATTGTTGAGAGATTTAAAAATAGTTAGTTATTTTCCTATTGCTTCTCAATGTTTTTAATTGGTCAAATTCATGATTATTATGTTTTTTTATTATAAACTAACTCAATTAAATAAAAGTGCACTAGCGGACAATAAAAAAGAGCTGAAGCCATTGAAAAGTTTAATTTTAAACCAATCCTTAGGAATCGATTGTTTTCTTTTTTTTTAATTGATTTCAATTTAATTAAATATTTACACGGAGAAAAAGAAACCACTATGATGCTTGTTTCGAAAACGTTTAACTAGTTTTTATTTAAGTACGGATCAACGATTTTTTAAACTAAAAATTCATGACCACTGAAAACGTAAAACGATAAAAAACATCGAACTAAAAACTACGAAAATATTCTTTCTCTAAAACAAGAGCTTTGTCGATGGATTTGTGAACATTTATTTCAAAGGTAGCATTTTCTTTATTGAAGTGTACTCTATTTGATTTTGCGGTCGATAATATTTATTTAGAAAGCCTTAATTAAATCATTTCAAAATTGATAATAAACTGTGTCAATGTTGCGACAAAGAAAAAATATTAAAAAGATAAAAATCTTAATCGTTCGCAAAATGTGAAATAATGATAAAAAGAGTAAAACAATCAGAATACTCTTTGTATAAACATTTGATAACTAATTAAATTCATTTACATGAATTGAATGGGTTCAGATCATAAGAGACCATTTTAATAATTAAACTTTTTAAAAATATATTCAAATAAATTAGGTAAATAAAATTAATTAACATATAAAGAAAAATTGTATATCTCTCCAAATTTCTTCTATTTTATATAGAAAATTTATGTTTTAACAGGATCCTTACGATTTAACAGGATCCTCTCAATCATGTTGTTAAGCAGCATTCGAAAACGAAAATTAAAATAAACAGTTCGTTTTACCATAGCATTTTATTGAACAAAGTTCTTTGTAAAACATTTTATAAAACAATCAAACCAACAGACGACGTCTCTTCCCTCCACGCCTCATTTAATTGCTTATACTCCTTTCTTGTCTTTAGACATATTTTCATAGATAATTGGCAAAAAGATTGGTTTGCTCTAAATATAATAAAATAAATTTTAACACACACAGAGGCACCTCTATATCGCCCCCCCTTACCCCACTTATGATTTTCTTTATAATCTTTAAATATAAAAGTTGTAAAGTTTGTTTGTCAATCAACTTGAGCACCATGAACTCGTTATTAACCAGCAACTCGTTGTATACACTGTGATTACAACAAGGCATTACCATTTGTGGTCAATCGGTCTTATCGTTTGTTGGATAGATAACCGGTGCTCTGAGCAAAAACCAATTACAGATATCGAGAAGAAAAAAGCAATAATTATTTTATACATCACAAACAAAAGCCATACATTTTTTATACATATATTTTTATATTAGCGTTTTTATATTAGCGTTTCATATTAGCGTGAAACAAACAATTTTTCAAGAAAACCAATCCTGAAACTAATTACTTTTACAAAATTTTCTTTTACCGTTTTTAATAAATACTTTTCTTCATTTAATTGGCTAATCATTTCTTAATAATACAAAAAATATATAAGTGAAATATATGCGAACATATAACTCCTTATCATAATATAATTACCAATATATTAAATTAGTAATATATAATTAAATATACGTAAGGTATATCCTACTCTCTCTCTCTCTCTCTCTATCGTCCTTGAAGTAGTTCTTGATAATTTGAAGAAACATTTTATTCAACTTTGAGTTCTCTGCAATTCCTGATAAGAGAAACTGATTATGGCTATAATAAAAATAAATTATTTAGATTGATATCAGAATATCGCGTTTATGATCAAATTTTTTTTTAAAAAGCCAATAAAAAATTGAACTTTTTTCAAAATATAAACTAGAACGTTTTAAACTACGAACTAAATTTAAATGTTAACAAACTGGATAAATTGTCAACTGATTTTTGTCAACTGATTTTTGTCAACTGATGAATAATATCTCTCTTCGTTTTGGTTGATTACAATATTCGCACCCTAAATGTTGGAAACATTCTTGAACGGAGCGTATAGACGTATAGACATATGAAATATGTCATAAAAACCAAGTCAAATTAATAAGAAATGGAAAAAATGACAGTTCCCAAAATGCTGTTAAAAACGAAGGAATTTAAAAAGGTTAAAATGATGAAATCATAATAAAGAATGATAACATAATGATAACATAACATAAACACAATTCTGCATTTCCGGGAGAGATCGCCTTGCTTTTCTCTCTTGTTTAGCTTTACATTAAAATTCGCACCCGTAACTATTCCCGACACCCAATTCGCGCCCGATAAAGTTATTGTTATTCTAAATAAAATTTGTACCCGATAGCAGTTTATCGTGTGAACTAAAATCAATCTTTCGTAATGAAATCAACAACGTATAATAGCATTCAATAAATACTAGAAATAAATAAATTTAGTATAAACTGCATAAATAGATACTCGCTAATTATTGCTATTAGATATGATTAAATACAACAATAGAGCTCACAATATTGACAAATTGGTTTCATAATTATATCAATATAAATCGTGGTTTCAAATTATAATTAGCAAGATGTTAGAAAAATGACATGTGTATAAGTGAACGAACTAAAAGCTAACTTTGGATATATTTATCAAAGTATTTCAAAGTAGCTATTTGGCCAAAAAATTTAATGCTTGATAACTTTTAATTCACTCCCTTAAACATGATTTGATAAAAGTATTTACCCTAGGCAAGTCTAAATTTACTCCTTTAATCTTTCATTAATAAAAATATTAACCTTTGGTAAGCATTAAATCTCTCCCTCAACCATCACACGTTTTCCAACAAAAATTTATTAATCTTTTATTTAATCAACTTTCATTCTGCTCGTAAAAATACGATTATCGCATTTTTCAACTGATACCTTAAACGGCTTATCTTAGTAAAATTTGTTATATTTTTTAGAACATTTTATAACTTCATCAGAAACCAATTGATTAGATATGAATAAAACGATTAACATTTAAAGCAAATTTAATTGGCATCTTGTGTGATATACAAAATATTTTAGATTAATTAATTCGTTTTAATAAGATTAATTTATAGAATTAAGAACCAGCAAAAAAATAGGAATAACGGAGATAAGATTTATTTCATAGGGCGTGTTTTAAATTCGATGTTATACCGACGATCTTAGAACATTTTAATTATTTCAAAAGATGTAGAAGCAACACACCTTCATTTACTTTGATCTTGTAATGCTGTGAACAATTTTCACCACAATGTGGTTTAAGAGATTGCAGTCGTGAAAACGATTATCGACCATATAATTATGGTAGAATTTTAACAATTTTCAACCATTGTACGATCCTCAATTTCGCCACAACAGAAATCTAAACCCTGGCTGACGTTCTGTCATAATTACCTTATGAGTATTACCTTATGAGCATTATCTTATGAGATCACAAAACTGTTATATGCCTTTTGGAAAGTGAAAAAATATTTCGCAATTAAATTGTTTTGAAATAAATGTTTGTACTAATAATAATTTTACTTTACAAATATATTTATATATCTACTTTTGGAAGGACCATTCTTAAAGATACATGAAATTACTTTTAAAATATTACATTATTTTTTGTTGTTTTCGGCAGTATTTTGTTTATTCATCGGGTTTAGACAATTGTCTGAAATTACTATTGGATGTTCAAAATCCATGCGTTCTGCTGTTTCATCCGTTCGTAACGGCTTCCGCAACGAATTATGTAATGTCGGAGTTAGAACCCGAACATTTTATAGGTAACGATCTAAGCCTTTTCTGAATTTATCGTAGGCACTGAATTGAACGGCCGTACTAACAAAACTTTTAATTATACATGGCCCAATTCCTTTATACAATCCAAAAAACCCATCACTCTTCAAAGACAATCTCAGACACTGAATGAGTGCAACACATTTTTCGCTCACGCCTTTAGAATCGCTAGTAGTATTTTCAGAGCGTCGTACCTGTAAACGTCTTTTCAACAGATCCATCGGATACGTGAGTACGTGCGAAGAAATGCCAGCCATTCCGCCAGCCATTGCCAATACCGGTGCCGGCATATCTTCTCTGGATTCGTAGGTCGTCATCGAAATTAAGAACTTACAGATAAGATTGTAGAACATAAATTTACAACCGGTTAGACATCCTACATGCAAAATGGCTGCATGTCCGCCAAGATAGAAGTTGCGCCAGCCTCCTGGGAGTCTGTACAGTTCACAAGCCACTTGAAAACCATTCGCTTTACGGTCGACACTCCGCGCAATGACATGCGTATTAATTACTTCCAGCGGGCTTAAAGTGATAACAACAAATGCTCCCGTAATAAAACCGGATGTAAAATTGCATAGATTTGGAAACATAGCAAGTTCGGTCGATCTCAAAATGGGACGCACTTGTTCGAAAGTCCAGAAAATGGCCATGCCTTGGAGAAGACCTTGAAATTGTGCCGTGCTGTGACCACGCCAAAAACCCTTTATACCTTCTTCGGCATAAATCTGATAGGCCGCATGAGGAATTGAACGATAAACATCTACATTTGACGTTCTAATGGAGTGCTGAATAGCTATTGAGGCCCGTTGTTGCAACTGAAAGCGTACTTTGATTATATCAAAAGGTTGCCCAAATACGCGTGCAATCGAAGAAGACATGCTTCCAGCAAGAATGTGTTTAATTTGGGAGCTAATATTCTCCTCAACGACACCAACTTCATCCTTATGAAATCTTTCCATCTCTTTAACGTCATTACCGAGAATTTAAATAAATCTGACATTCCTTGACAGAGAATTTTAAGAATTTCATTACAATATAATCAAAACTGAGTTCGAATGAATTTCATTTGAAACATGCGTCACAACAAATGAATCACACTCATTTGTAATACTTATGTCACCCAATATAACACGAGTTTTTAATGCTTCCCAAGAGTATTCAGTGCTTCTCACGAGAACAGCAGGTGAGCTCTCAAAAATGAGAGTCATGATTGACTTGATGGTACATCAGAATTGAATCGCACCCATTTATGTACTTTATCGTATACAGAAAACTGTATCGAAGTACTAACGGTAGTTCTCAGAAGGCAAGGTACAATTCCGCGATAGAAGCCCAACATACCTTCGCGCCGCCATACCAACAAAAAGCATTGTCCTATTCTCCGACACGTGGCATCAAACCTATAACGTTGTCTGGTTAAACTGCCCGACTGCATTCGTTGTTGTATAACATCTAGTGGATACACCAAAATGTTTGATATAC
Organism: Physocephala rufipes; assembly: GCA_963966595.1. NCBI lineage: Eukaryota > Metazoa > Arthropoda > Insecta > Diptera > Conopidae > Physocephala > Physocephala rufipes. The sequence continues at coordinate 33,040,961 of OZ016502.1, forward strand.
CACCCGCCGCAGCGCCAGCGCTTAATAAGCTCAACGCGGGTATTTCATCTCTCTGATCATATTCCACCTGCTCCATTAAATGGTCACAGAATATATTATAGAACATAAATTTGCAACCATAGAGAGGACTTATATGCAAAAGTGTAGGAGCGAGACCCCGCGAAAACGTATGCCAGCCCTCAATCTGGAAAAGTTTGTAGCCTGCGCGAGCCATTTCGAATCGATCTTTGATTTTGTTAGTTGCCAGAAGTATTAAGGCCATTTTATGTAAAGGATGTCCAGCTATTCCCGCAGTGGTTCCGGATAAAAATCCAGCTGCAAAATTACTCAGCAGGTCTTTATCAGCTAAAAGGTCTAACTTATCGAACATAGGCTGCAACTTTTCGAATGTCCAGAAAAGTGCTGTCGTACGAAATAGACTGACAATCTGCGATGGATAATGATATTTATAGAATCCCGATACTCCTTTTTCAATATAGAGCAGTTTGGCACGATACAAAACAGATCGATATGTATGATATGTGAACGTACCCCACTTATGCGAAGGCATCTTTGGCATCTGCTCCCCTTGATATAACCTTCGCAATTCATCGAATGGTTGTGACGCGAATGTCGAGAAGACAGAAGAACTAACGCCAGCAAATATATTTCCAGCTAAATGCGAAAATTCTATGAACTCAATTGACTCTGAGTTACCACCCGTTCCCAATGAATCTTCAGAAGGTGTATCTAAATATTCATCATCTTCAAACCGCTCCGTTTTTTGTTTCCTGACAAAGAAGTGCTGTAGAAAAGATCTCCGTTTTCTCGCTCTTTTCATTCGTTCCACCTGGTCATCTTTTCCCTGCGGGTTTGCAACTTTCTTCAGTTTCGAAACGATTTCACCATTATACTTATTCTTTTCCTTCAATCCGATGTCTGCATTTATTATTTCATTATCCTTTTGATTTCTGGGTTTTGCTGTTTCCGAAATCTGAGAACCTTTGGAGGGCACTTGATACGCGGAATCATTTACTTCGGGATCTTTCGTACAGGAAATAGAGCTCTTCTTGATAGGCATAAAAATTCTGATTTTGAATAATTATTCATTCTATAATTTACATGACTTTGTTTTTGTCAATAAACAAGGACTGCCAGAACTATAATTGTGTTTTAAATATATGCGAGAGTTTTTACATTGAAATTAAGGAAATATTTGAATTTTAAAAAATTATACAATTAAAATGACTGTTACGGATTTTTCGATAGTTTAAATATGTATATAGAGAACCCTATTAGATCTCTACTAATTTTTTCAAAATTTCTGTTTTTCTTCCATTTGGAACTTGATTATAAAGATGATAAATATTATAATACTATTAATCCGTCAGTTTTCGAAATTTGTTTTTATTTTGGTTCCCTACACCCACAAAGCTAGGTTATATTATGTTTATTTCCCCCTTTTGTAACACATTGAAAGAGGCGAGGTGACCGTGGACAAGTATATATACTCTTGACTCGGAATCATCATATGTATCGATTTAGCTAAGTCTCTACATCTGTCTATCTGTATCTTCGTCTGCCTGTCTGTTTCTTTGTCTGTCCGTCTCTTTGTCTTTCTGTCCTTCTGCCTGTCTGGCGGAATCACCATGTCTGGAGAACGAGAGAACATATTCTTGTGAAACTTTGTAGATATATTCTTCATTATTATACCTAACTTTTCTCTTATAATGCCTCTACCCCTTCATTCATGCCTCTCCCTGTACACCGGTACCTATTTTGAATATATTGACATGTATTTCCATTACCATCGTTTTTGAAAAGACATTTTGATTACAAATTTGTATCCTCGAACTTACCTCCGAATATTAAACGAATTTTAAAACAAATAAAGAATATTAAATTATTTTGCCCACTATTAGGGTTCTACTCGCTGATTTGAATCACTAAATCCAAGGGAATAAATATAATGGTTGAATTGTTCAGCAGTTGCTAGTAATCATTAATTCTGCAAGGCAGTTTCGTCAACTAATTATTTCTAGATTATTGAAAACTATCGAAAAAGGGATCGAACAAATGAATAATTTGGAAAAACTAGTACTACTAGTAGTAAACTATTCGATAGTTTCCAACGTTAGCAGCGACTCAATGGAAAATAAAGCTACAGCCGTGGAAGCCAGGCGAAAGACGAGGAAAGTTATAAATTTACCGATATAAGCAAGTTTTACATCGAAGCCGGAATCATCGTTTTACGTTTTTTAATTACGTTTAATTACGTTTTAATTACGTTTCGCCTTCGTCTTCCATTTTAAAGGCATATATCTATATTCGTGTAATGACAGCACTATTCAAAGCCTGCACGCTTTCTCAAGCAAACAGTAAGACTGTAAAACGAACTTAATAGAATGACATATTTTAACAGCTGATTCCATCTGTTCAATTGCACAGCGTTTGTTAAAGTAATTTTCTGATTGCTGATAAGTGTTCAGATGAGATTGCGTCAATAATGGATTATAAATTGATCGCATATTATTTTGAAAATTAATTACCTCAAATGATGTGGATGTTAAATACTGTAAATTGTAGTGGATAAAGGCCGATATCCGGAATTATTGTCTATAATGCCTGTTCGCTTTGGATCGATGCCAGTAAACAATTTGAAATGGAATTAGTTTGTCAGGAAATCGGTATACATTACCAGCACGTTAGCGCCACTTCAGTCCCAGAACGTTTCCAATTGATTTGCGATAAGGGATGGTTACAAACTTTAGAGCAAAAGCGTAAAATAGATGATTTCCCAACATTTGCACAAATAGACAAACGAAGTCATCTACCTGAGGTTCTAGAACACCCATGGACTCGTATTATAATACAAAATTATCGTAAATGTCCACAACTTAAAGTGTTTCACCTACCACGACAAACTACTCCATTGACGACCTCTACTGGATCCGTTACGGTGGATGACTCTAATACAAGTGTTAAGGATAATAATCCAACACTACCATTGACGTACTCTCAAGCTATTTCGTACGTGGCCAATGAAAATTTCCGGAATCTTTGGGAGGCTGCTTATAAAAAATATCCAGCGGCCCACGTCGATAATTATGCGAATAGCGCGAAGAATTTACCAAAGTCTCAACTCAACTCGCCGTCAGCACAAAATTACTTAATGCCTTATGATACAGTCTTGAAGGACTTGATAAAACGGATCTTCAACTGTCCCATAATACATTGTAAACTGGACCGTCTTAAAGCAGTGAATACTGAAACTGGTAATTCTATGCGGAGATTAATTTGAATGATATTTTAGGATATATGTACGAATAAACAATTAAACGGATATTTAACAATTGTTGGTGGAACGATTGAGTCCCATTTAATGACAATTAAATAATTAAAGGATAAAGAAATTATAAAAATGTGGACAGATATTTAACGAACAGAATTAAATTGATTATCCTTTTACAAAAATATAATTTAAAATTATCCCTTCACTTCTTAAAATTTATCACTTTAGAACCTTCTAATAATTACCAAATTAGTAAAATATTGTCTACATTCTATTCATTATAGAATCATCTCCCAACAACGAGAGTCATGCAAATATACTTCCCCCTATTGTGGCCATCGAAAGTTCAGCCTACATCAGTGTATTCTTTTACCCACCCGCAATTCTTACAAATTTGAATGATTGCTTAACGTACAGTCCCGCCGTACTCAGCAGATCCTATAACAAGCCCCTGTTCCTCCTATATCAGCTTCTTCAACTGTTCAGTGCATTCCAATCTGCAGGACTCTTTTTAGGTGACATCCGTCTGCAAGATATACTTCTACGTGATAATATGTGGTTACAAGTGGTGCCATGTCTCGAGACCAATATAATTCGGCAAACCATTGATGATTGTCGCAATTTCGTAACATCACCCAATGAAGTGACTGTTAGAAGAGAGGCGGATATACCCACTGTTGGAGAATTGGCTGATAACGATGCTATGAAAAGCGACAATTACTCTCCTAATATGCGTTATGATTTAAAATTCGCCTTTGATTTGGATCGTTTTACATTACGCGAATACTGTGAAATGTGGTGCAATGGTCAACTCTCCAATTATGATTATTTAACTATCTTAAATAATACAGCCGGACGTAGTCTTAACAATCCAGCTTATCATCATATTATGCCATGGGTCACAGATTTTACTAATCGTAATGGTACGAATTGGCGAGATTTAAGTAAGAGCAAATATCGCCTTAATAAAGGAGACACCCAACTGGATGTAATGTTCTCTCAAGCAATGAATCAGCATATGAATAATACAATGCTAGGAATTAGTCAGGAAGTACCACATCATGTCTCAGATTTCCTTTCCGAAATCACATACTTCGTCTATATGGCCCGACGCACTCCTCGACACATTCTCTGTGCTCATGTGCGACCCATTTGGGTACCAGCCGAGTATCCAATATCCATACAACGCTTACAAGAATGGACTCCCGATGAATGTATTCCCGAATTTTATTCGGATCCTATGGTTTTTAAAAGTATTCACGAGGATTTACCTGACTTGGAGTTACCTGCCTGGGCTTCATGCCCAGAAGATTTCATATCCAAGCATCGTGAGGCCTTAGAATCACAGTATGTAAGCGAACGCCTGCATAATTGGATAGATTTGAATTTCGGGTAAGTTCGCGAATGTTGTGGATAATTCCTCGTCTAAGCTTTCACATTTTTTTCCACAGTTATAAATTAACTGGCAAAGCCGCTATTAAATCGAAGAACGTATGCCTCAGCATGGTGGATCAGCACAAGGACCTCTGCCAACGCGGTATCGTACAATTATTTAATCAACCTCATCCACCTAAACGCTTTCGTTCGCCTTGGTTTGACAAGACTGCTCCACGTTTACAACATTTATATAACAAATCATCCCGATTTAAATTAGTTAATACCAATAGCAACACACAGAGTTGTGTTCTAACCCATAAAGCAGAAAAGTTATCCAAAAGCACTGAGAATCTGCATCTAGGTAACACCACTGAAAAAATAGTTGGTCCGAATGGAACATCACCTAAGCCGACATTGCGTAATTTCTCTCATCTCACTCATAGTGAAACCGCAACCATATCCCCCTCCGCAAGTTTCTATCATTCAATGAATTTCATAGAGCTCCCAAAAGACTACAATCCAACCGCAATGTTATTAAGTCTAGAGACTATGCAAACATTTTTTGCCAAGACGTTTCCGAAACAAAAAGCTCATGATGCACTTGATAAAATGGCAACCAATGATTTACTATTTGAAGATAACTCGGGGGAACATTCTTTCACCAATCAATTATTTGCTGATGTCCATCCATTGCAGAAAGAAAGCACGCACAGACAACAAAAAGCGAAAGTAAAAAACTTACTTGCACCCATTGATACTCCGGGACTAGAACGTCGTAGCCAAAAGCAGATACTCAATGAAAAACGTATGAATGAACTTCAAGTAATAGGTTGCTTAATTACTGAAATATTTTGCTTGCAACGCGTGCGCCCATTATTAATGAGTGGCTATAATGCAAACTTTCAGGAGCGTTTAGATGCCTGTCGTACAGTTGCCGAATTGTACAAACAAGAACTACCCAGATGCTTGCGTGATATTGTACGCGTACTGCTACAAATGGATAAAACCTCTGAGCTAATAGTTACCGCCCAAGGCTTGCCACCACATTCGCCAGCTCAACTACTAGAGCCTATCTTTTTCAACACACTGATACCTTTTCCCAATACATATTATCCAATTTATGCATTAATTCGCGCTCTTCAGGCTTTCGACTTCAATAAAACATTGCTAGATTTACATACGCATTTCAATTGTAACGGCAAGGAATGCTCGAAATATAACGATTTAGATCGTAAGCGTGTACTTTTCGAACGTAAATTGGCTGATTGTAAAGTTAAGGCTTGTTGTGCTCATATCGAACGCCTTTTGGAACCAGTGGCTTACGAACAATTCTCTTCAGTTGAGCTACTACTACCACATATAATTGATTTACTCACTACTGATCAGACATCCATTCTGAGCGCCTGGCATCTATTTGATCCCATTGCTCAAGCACTAGGCCTGGTTCAAACTCAAAAACATTTGTTAAAGCCAATGATTAAATTGTATGACGTTGAGAATTGCGAACACAATGTCAACGGTGGGGCATCATCGAAACGTAACCACAATCGTACATATTGTAAAAATAATAACCTCGGTGGTAGCAGTGACAAAGGCCAGAGTGGCGGTGAAAGCAATCAACGATTCTCAACTAGTAGCACATTCAGATCTCGTAAATCTGTTAAATTATATCATCATAGTTTTTTATTGCGTTTGATTGTTCGTTTTGGTCTAAGATGTTTTTTGAAACATTTTATAACACCACTGATTGAAGCTGTTGGTGGCTTTAAAGAACCCGAGGATGCTACAGGCCTGCACTATCATCGTACAGCATCATCACCAAATGAAGAGGCGTGTAATCGACGGACAAGCAAAAATTTGAATCTCATTGCAGACGAAGCAGAAAATTCCATTACTCTGATGTCGCCTGATGGTGGTGGCGTAACTGATATCGAATTGGACGATGCTACGCTCTCTTTAGATTTGCCAGGTATTAATTTTTCCTATATGACCTAACACTATCTATAAATATTTTAAACTTGCCTCGTTTTGAGCCACTTCATAATTGAAATCTTTTCCTTCTAGGAACACATGAAAAAAGAGATTTGGAAGATGTCTTCTCTTTTGACGATGATGCCGGGTCCGATCAAATATCAAATTCTGGAACAGCAGAAAATAAATCTATCGATTCATTTGAATTACGTCCCGCCCCTGCCGAAGAAGCTAAAGAAGACCCCGAATGCACGCTCCTTGAAACATCTCCAGAAAAGCTTGCAATTTCTGAAATCATGTACGGTCAGAAAATTTCTAGTTCTGGCTCCAATGACGAGGCAGATAAAGTCTCATTGAACAGCCAGTCGGCTAGCGGAGATTCACCAGGTGCTCAAAGGATAGTTCCAAATCATCTTGGCCCTAAATCACCCACGATTGCTATCCCGGCCAATACTTTTCGTCGCTCGTATCAGTTGAATACTATTGACTGTGATGTCGGCAGTAAAAAAAGTATCGACTCTTTTGAGATCCTACCACAAACGGCCGAGGAGCAGGAACAAAGACAGGAACAATGCCAAAACATCGAAACACAGCCGCAAACAATGATGGATTGTATCGACACGACTGACTCTATAGATACAAACCCCAATCCATCTCGGCCGTCTTGTATGCAGGGTACAGTTACAACATCGGATGCAGGAACCAGCTTCGATTCCCTTCAGGCGTCGGTGATATCGAAAATTTCTGAAACGAAAACTAAACAAAATAATCGCATTTCGGAAATGAGTGCCGAGAGTCTGATATGGTTATCACATCGTTTGGGACCAGCATTAACATCACGTTATATTGCTCGCAATTTGTTGAAGATGCTTTCCCTGTGCTACGTGGGTCAAGAGAATCTTCTACCACACACTTACGAAGATGAAGAAGCCGAGAATTTAAATTATTTTTCAATAGCTGACGCCAATGTTGTGGGTGATCGCAATGCGGCAAGGGTGTTGGAATGTCTCATGTCAATAGCAGGTTGAAAAGCACACTTCATTTTTCTGATCTAAGCAGTTTTTGTATTCGTTTGATATTATGTTTCAGCTCTTTTTGGCGAAGAGATAATACTATCACAATACTTCCCATATATCACTGAATTGATTACATTATGCCGAAAGCGTATAACAATCAGTCTCGAGGGAGCAATCATTAGCTCATTACAATTGCTGAAATGTATGCTGCCTTGCCTTGTAGACTCTACAATAATGGAGCATTTAAAGGTATATTAGTTGATCGGCGAAAAAGGCCTATGCTTGCATCGGTAGCTTGTATCAAATCATCATTATAGAATATTATCTGGCAATCAGCATTATCAGCTATTTATTATGATACGCTGTATCTGAAGTCAGTAACACAAAAGAAATTATGGTATAATAAGATAAGATAATAAGAATTATGGTATCGTCGTAATCTATCTATTTGTATTAACAACATTTGTACGATTACTTTCTTTAATATTAATAATATTAATCGTCGTCTTATATTTCTTTCAAAGGATATCCTTCTCGGTAGTATCATTTTGCCAATCATTCATATACTTGGATCAACACAGATGCCAATGCCAAGCGGTTACTTGGGACGCTCTGTACTCGCTCGTAAATTACTCGATGTCATGTATTCATTATGTGTTCGTATAGGTCCAGACATGTCGAAAGAGCTCATTTGTGTTCCAGCTTTAAGCCAGTTTTTTCTAATATTTGACAAAGTCTTCGGTATAACGAAACATTTTAATGAAGACAATGTTAGTGAAATGTTAAAAATATCACCACCATCAAACTTTATATTTGCCAACGAACAAGATGGTCCCAACGATCGGGTGGCAGAACGCATTAGAGGAAATGAAGAACTTCGTGATGTATTTAGTCCCGCTTTGGCACATTCCGCATATTTAGCATTCTTACGCTTTTTGGGCGACGCAATAATGCAACGATCTCTCTACAATCTAGAATTTATTTTAACGCTCTGCCATGACTTTGAACAACCGAATTACCTGAATGCGAAGAGTCCAGAAAAAATGGGATGCATCTCAGATGATAGTAATTCCGCTGCGACTTCCTCAACAACTACTGAATCCAGTATTCAAAATAGTCCTAAGGAGCCGGTTGTGGCCAATAGTTTTGGCACCAATGTAATTGGCAATCGTATAGAGGTGGCTAACCCAAGTGCTGCCAAACAATCACAAAAACAAGCAGTTGTTGGACATATGGAAGTGCTGGATATGGTTGCCTATAAATTTGAACAGGTGCCCAATACCAGGCATCTTAAGGGTAACTGGTTAGCGTATTGGCGTCATGAAATAAGTCGCCCCGAAAAGGATTTCGCATTCAATTTAAAACAGATTAAACTACAGTCCTTCGCGGGGCATACGAATTCTGTGCGCGCTCTGGTAGCCCTGGATAATGAAAACAGTTTTATTTCAGCTTCAAAAGTAAGAACCTTCCCTTACCCTTTCAGTCCTTTTAATCATAAAATTATCCACGCTTCCTTTTTAGGATAAAACAGTGAAGCTTTGGTCATTACGCAGTGAGGGTGATGGCAAAAGAGTCTCGTCATGTCAGTTTACTTATTCGGCACATAAAAAATCAATACATTCCTTGGCATTTTTGAATTCAATGCGTTTAGTGGTGTCTTGTGATTCGGGTATTCATATTTGGGATCCGTTTATTGGACGTCCATTGGGCATCCTCGATTCTCCGAAGCACAATCCGGTAACTGTTGTTAAATGTTTACCTTCGCCTAGCCCATTGATAGTTGCTGGGACGGCTGAATCATCCGTACGTATTATTGATTCGCGTTCTATGCAATACGTGAATGAATGGCGAGTAAGTGGACCAAATGTTGGTAATGCTACAGTGCGTTGTTTGACAATTGCACCTTCGGGCAATTGGTTGGCAGTTGGTCTATCCTCGGGCAGCATTGTTATGTTGGATGCGCGGACTGGCATTCTACTGAATTCATGGCGTCCAATGGAATGTGATCTCTTACAATTGACTGCAGCTAATGATCAGCAATTAATAAGCTCAGCACTTGATCATAGTTTGGCAGTTTGGCATGCAAATGATGGTATACTACATTATCAATTAAAGTGAGTACTCAAAGATGACGATGAAATATTTTATAAGATTTTTCTGACCTACCTTTATTTATTGTTTTCTTCATTAGGCCACCACCAGAGCCGGCTCATTTTCTTCAAACATTCGATTCGGAATTAATATTTGCTACAACCGGTAATCGTATTGGTATTTACTCAGACATAAGCAATTCACATGCATCATATAGTGTCACTAAATTGCGTTCCGAAACTTTTCGCGGTGTTTTAACTTCACTTGCGGTCCTTCCACTGAATCGAACATTTCTTGTGGGCAACGAAAGTGGCAATATTGTTTTACTTTGCTAACAAAACTTCTAAAATTTTTAAAGATTAAAAAGACCGATTTTATTGTAAAATACTCGTATTATATAACATCTTATCTATTTTAACGTCAACAGACTCAGTAATTTTGTAAATATTATTTTATTTTAGATAAAAATCGAAAAGGGCGTTGGGGACGGGATGTGGTAACGTTATCTTAAAAATTTTAATGATTAAAATAATAAACATATAAAAATATATTCGAAACATATGATTTTACAACAGTAAGCAATATTTAAAAGTGCTAAAGATTTTGTTTTTATCGAAAATGTATCTTGTAGAAGAGTTAATGTTTTTGTTTGGTAAATTATTAAGCTAAATAAATATTGATAAAGAAATCAAAGAATTATTGTAATTAGTGGATGTTAAAAACTATATGAATATTTGATTCAATATTATCAGTGTTACAACATTCCAACAAACACTTCTAACAATTTTAAATGTATACAAGATTTTATTTCGCAAATATCGAAATCGATATCGGGTTTTAAATAAAAATATTGTATTTATGGTAATTAATTTACTCAATTCGAATTTTACTTGTTATTTTTAGTCATATCCCGAAATAGTGTCATTCCTTCAAGTCTATTTCCTTTATCGGTAATCGAGCCTCCATTGCCGCGCCTCTATTTAGCAGAAGCGTAAAAAAGCCACAGCTTCGTTTGAAGTTCAATAACACTTGGATTAAACTGGATTGCTAAAACCGGATTTATCAATACTTTCTTTTGCCTTTCGTGCATTTGCGTAGTGAAGTTTTGCAACAGCAAAAACAAACCTGAAGTTGAATCCGTTATTGCTATTGTTGTTGTGGAACTTGTTTACTGATTTTAAAAGAGTTTCAAAACTGACGAAGATCGACCGCAGAAATCCAGTGGCGTAGGTTTATTTCTTTGACAAAATTATATTTTTTTAAAATTCGTTTCATTCAATTTAAAATAAAATGTTTTAAAGAAAACCTAAATTTAATTCCCTTTAGTTAAATTCAATTTAATTCGCTAAACCTTTGGCACGCCCTTACATCGATATTGTATTATAAATTATTACGGCAGATGCTGTTTGGATTGTTCTGTTCATCTATTTCCCCAATCAGAAATTAGTTTTTTTATCTTGTTTTATAAGATTTTTTAGGTGGCTCTTCTTTCGTTTCCCTTATAAAGTTTATTAATAATGAAAAAAATCATAATTTTATTAGTTTTTTTTATGAAGCAGCGACGACGGCATTTTTCATTTCTCTTTATTTTATATAATTTCTTTATTTGTCTTTTTTTTGTATATTTCTGAACTCCATAAAAAAACGCATCAGCAGCGTGGCATTAACAGCAGCGATTGCAGCAGAGGAGCAATTTATAACGTCGTTGCCTTTGTCGATCTTTTTTGTGCAATAGTGCGGAAGATTCGGAGGCTCTTGAGGATCATCATTATGATGATCTTTATATTGGAAATTTTCTTGCATATGATTTTGTATAGGTTTTTTTCATTCTTTCTTTCTTTTTTTTTTTGATACAGGCTTTATGCGTTCTTGTTTTTGTTGTTGTTATTATTATTATTATTATTATTGGGATGATGATGATGATGTTATTTTTGGCGCATGGGATGTTGGCGGATATTTTGCAATTTCTGTTCGCTTGTTACAATGAGGATTTACAGAGGACAATAGTGCGTCTAAGTTTCCCTGGCCAATGTCATACAACACAATCAACCACCACCAACCAATCAGCAGCCTCTTCCTCGAACAAAACATTTCGCCTTAGAAAAATTTATATTTGAGAGAAAATATTTATTGCTTTTCCTTTATAACGAACAAGAGAAAATTGCTTTGTCTTTTATACTTCAAGGAAGAAACTTTCTATTGAGCAGGTCCCTTTTTTGCATTGGTTTTTAGTGATGCTACTACTTCTTTGGTTGTTGATATTGTTGTTGTTTGTACAACAGTTAGCCTTGATCGAGCTTGATTTAAAGGAATCAGACTAATGAGAAAAAACATTGACTGTGCAACTGTTTAACAGAGATATGCAGGCCTTAGATATTCTCACATTTCTTCAAAACATTACAATATTTGTAAAATTGAGTCGTCTTCTCTCAATAGCTTGCTTTGAAAGCAATTCCACGTCTTCTCAAACTGTGATTTGCTTTTTAGGCTGCCTAATTTTGATTTTCTCGCTTGGTTTCTCTTTTTCTCTTTTTCAGTGAAATTAATGGTCAATGAAAAATCAGAATTTTTTTTCAAATTTCTTCTCAAAAATTCTTTAAATATTTTCATTACAAATAAAAATTCATGCGATAAATCTTATTGAAAAATGTTTGAAGAAGTATTCGATGAAAACATATATTTCCTGTAGCTATAATATAGATATTTTAAAGATCTTTTTTTTCAAGAAATTCATTGTAAAATTCTTGTAAGCATTTCATAAACAATTTTTTGGGAGACCGCAATTATGGTGTTTTCCATGAATGCGTTAATGTTTTCGTTTTAAAATTTTGTTTTACAAAATTAAAATGAATTTTAAAATGAATGATTGTGGAATCAATATTGTAGAAGCAGATTAGAAAACAATGGATAAAAAATTAGAAGTTAATTCTATTTTTTCATTAATTGGATTTGGCCACCAATATAATAAACGACTAAAAAATCACTTGAAATATTATTGATTATATTAAGTTAAAATCAGGTCACACGTTAATAAACCAATTGATTTTAAATTTTAATTTATGTTCAATTTTTAATCTTTGTAGTAATCAATGGTAAAGGTTTAATTTAAGCAATTATTTTAATAGATAGTACACAAGTAGAAAAAATATAATTAGTAAGAACAAATAACGTCTTAACTGCACGAAAACAAATTTATATAGATATGCAAATTATGTGAAACTAAGTAAAGTAAGTTAAATTAAAATCCCTTTTTTAAATGGCACTTTCAATAATGTATGCTGGAGCAGCGTTCTAACCTATACAAACCACAAACTATAAGACGTAATTAACCATTTTAAAGAAGTTAGAAATCCACGTTACGCCTATTTATTGAATTTATTTTAAAATGATGTTCCTAATCTAACTGAAAACAACCAGAAAAATTGAATAAACCTGTCCCACTGTACTCTCCTTTCCACTGTCTCCATCTGAGCGTGTCGAGTATAAATCGCTTTTGTGTTGTTTGATTGTTGGCACTAGGTTGGAATTTGGAGAATTCAAAATTCGCTAAGAATGGTTGCATGCTATGTCAATCGTATCAGGCTAGCAGCTGTATTGACTACGTCGCTATAGCGACTGGAATTCAAGAGGAATTCGATGAATCTACACAACAAAGCAATCAAATAGAAATTAAAATAAAAGTAAAGTGAGCAAATCGAAACAACACAAAAGTCAATCGCAAAGAAAAATCGGAAAGAATCTCATGATAAGCGGATTATTAATGTTTACAGAAAAATATTTGCTTATCAATAAAATTATGAAAATTACAGCAAAGTTTCAAGTTAATGAAATTTTGAAAGTTAACTTTGCCAAGAGGATATCTTTTAGTTGCAAAAGCACTGAATAAATTGGTATTAAAATATAAATATATTTTATAAAAAAAATTAATACATAAATAATTAAATCTTTTCAACTGTTTTGTACAATTATTCTCTGTCTCCATCTCAAGCCTTCGCTTTAACAGTAACTAATTAATAATTATAAAATAGCCAGCTATTTTCCTTCTTTTTCATCCTTCCTTTTGCGCAAAACTCTGTTCGCTAAATCCATTTCTAATCCCCTAGCCCTTTCTGTACATACTCATCTAATTTTATTCTGTTAATTCCAAACGATTACTAAAATCACTCGTTATTCATGAAATTTGTTGATGCTCTGCATGCAACCTTTTCAAGCTCTTTTATAGCTTTTTATTTCTTTTACATTTTCTTTTATAAAATTGGCGAAATGTTGCCATCCATATTTTTTAGCAGCAAATCAAAAAGTTACCAACATTTTGCTCGAAGTTTTATCAGGCAACCAGCAACGACATGAACAATGGCTAATGGTGTATACTTGTTGCGGCTACATCTTTTGTTCCCACTGGCTGCTCTTCATTTGCATGCATATAAATTCGCAATTATTTCCAATGCTCTCCCTCTCTCTTTCGTTCAATAGGCGCTGCTAACATTGATTTTGGTATCACTGTGTTCAAAAATACATAATCTTACATCTCATTTTCGTGTACTAATATGCAAGTGAAATTATTCACCACGTCAATCCTCCCCTCCGATGCCACTCGATAAAGTATATTCGATAAAATATATTGATAAAGTATATTTATAGTAACTAAAGGATGAAAGGAAAGAAATTTCAGCACCTTTTGATCCAGTCCAGTTTTTTCTTAGTAGAGGAGCTCTTTATTAGATACTATATTTATTATTATATACTCGTATATCGTTAAGTGCTTTATGGATTTTATGAATTTTATTAACTTAACTACAATTTAGTTTTGAATTTCTTAAGACAGACCTTCCATCATCGATTCAAATAAGATATAATACAATGATAAAATATTTGAAAATGCTTCGTTTGTAATAAATGCAGAAAGGAACACAAACAAAATTAAAGCCTGTAACCGTCCAGTTCCATCCTGTTCTATCTTTGGTTTTTTCTTCTGACTAACGACTCTCAAAAACGTTCAACTATTTTAAATATATTTCATAAGAAAAATCTGCAAAACTCGCCTCCCTGCATGGTAGCATATCACACTGATCACCGTCTATTCACCATTATGGTAACATGTGCTCACGTTACGGCAGCTCTCGTCATTATTGTTATCACTGACGCAAAGCAATATTTTTCGCCGTCATCAACATTCAAACGTCGTCGTATGCTGCTGCTTCGTGTCCGTCCAGCACAGTCCAATAAATTTTAAAATTGCTTTTAATTTTTATAGTGAAACTTGCACAGATCTGACATAATAATGAAGAGGCGAACAGAAAATGTTAGCAACGCTATGCTGCTCCCATGGAAGGGCTCTTCTGTGCTAATAACATGTTGTAGACACATTCGAACGTCTACCTGCGCACCAATTCTTAGTTAGATGATTGCTTAAATCGATAAATTTTTCAAAAGATCGAATTTATAAAATCGAATTTTCTACGAGCAAAACGGAACAGAGTCGCAGAATTAATAATTAATAGTTTTTTGTACCATTTATAGAATACATACATGTCATGTCGATCGTAAATATGCACGCATATACATTATATACGAACGTCGAATACTTGTAAAGTGATGTACTTAATAACAGAATTTATTTATAACACACTTATAACAGAATTTATTTATAACTTATTTATAACACACTTCTATTGACATCATCTTACGTACAATAAAATAATTCTGACGTATTAACTTCTCCTACTACTGAAATAACAGTTTATTCCTTACGTAGCACCCAATCGTTCATTTAGAAATATTAGGATAACTTAAATAATAGCAAGCGATAAACCTATATAGAATAACAGGGAAAAAGCTTTTTATCTATTTGCCGTTTATTATTTATACTATTGACGTACACACGTGCAAATACACACATAACCCGCATTTGATTGAAAATATTCAACAAAAGATAGAGAATTATATGATTTATTAACTCATGTCGTTTCTTAAACAGAATATTAGCATTTAATCCACTTCTCTCATTTAGTTAATGCTTAAGTTTTGAAAACTCCAATATTTTTAACATCAAACTTTCTTATTGAAACTTTCACTATTTTCAAAGTGGTTGAAAAAAAACAAAGCGAGCTTTTTTGTACGAGCAAGTACGAGTTTTTTTGTTTTCTTTTTAGTTAAAGGAATGATATTATTGAATTAAAAAACAAATTGAGAAAAACAGGTTAAATAATTATTTCTGATACATTATGGCTTTTATTTATTTATTTACTCCATCATTCCAAAGCGCTAATTGTATTTATTTTAAAAAAAGTAATCGCAATGAGTTGACATCTCCAAATCCACATGCAATTACTGCAATAAAAAAGTTTGTCAGTCTTCCTCTCTTAATTTTCACGTTTTTCAGTATTCATCATAATGATTTATGGCCGAGTGTATGGGTATGTGGATCCTCGTTTATATGAATGGTAAATGTTAAACGATATATCACCTGCTGCAGCTTACTGAGCGCCTATTCTCAAACGATTAAATTCAGTTTAATCATCCTATAAACAGTGGTCTAAGTAATTTTGTTAGTGCAACCACCAACCAATCCACCACCAATCATTATTGTTGCTCAATTAGATCAACCAACCGGCAACTACGTAATTATTACAAACCAAAACAATATTCAGTTAGACAGTCCCAGACATCGTCGTCGGCTACTGTACGAAGAGTTCTTCGAAACCATTTTTATGAAAAAAATTTGAAGAGGGTTTTGTTTGCTTTATTAGATTAATTTATATATAAGAGAAGCTATATAATGTTGTAAAAAAGATATTGTTATAAAAAAATGTTATATAATCAAAAATTTATATCTCTCCCTTAAACTAATATTGAAAAACCAATTAACAAAAGAACCACTTTTCTCGCTCACTCTCTTAAACGTGACGACATAAATGTACCACGCAAAAGCAATGACTATGTAGTGCGAAGGTGAGAGAAATACTCGTCTTCAATGTTATTTTTGCTTTTGGAAAAGCATTTATCTCTTACAAGAAGTATTTTTTCTCTTTGTTTAGCACATATCTAATAACATTTCTAATGCTATTTTCCAGAAAATCTAATTCTAACATCTGCCTCATAAGAGAGAACAATGGCTTTTAAGTTATGGAACCCCAGTAATAATGTTTGTTGTCGTAGTTTAATGGAATAAGAAACAGAAAGAGAAGCTAAGCTGCAGTATGTGATTGCGAAAGACAACAGAACAAATAAATTTCCAACAAATAGCATGCATAATAGCATACTCATTTGAAACAAGAACAAAGAACTTGCTCAATGTTTTGACGCCTCCTATAGTGTTATCTCATTTCTATTCCTCTATTCGCGAACGTAACGCTTCCTATGATGAAAGAAATAATACATACGTTGCCGGTGTCAAATTTGAGTAATTTGAATATGGAGAGTGGTAGATAGGATTTTATGATTGAATGAAAATATTTCAATAGCAAAATTATCGCGATTTATTATCTTCCCATAGATCGTGATTGGTTTTTGTATAAATTTTGAGCGCTTTCCTAGAATTTTATCCTTAACCATAGAGTAAGAAATAGTTATTTCTTACTCTATGCCTTAACTCACAAATTATTTTAAATAAACGTAGACCTTTGGTTTTTTATTTTAAAGACTTTTTATTCAAACGAGACTGTGCCTGAATTATTGAATGCTAAGTATGAATGACGTACACGTTTTTTATTTCGATTGAATAGAAATAATTCAAAGAATAACATATCATCAACTACAAATTGCTTTGAACATACACATATGTTTTGTATAGAAAGGCAGAGAAAATAAGAAAAGTAAAATCCACAAGCAAAAATTCACAAAGTTGTTTAATTTCAGCATGTGCTCGAAGTATTCTCGATATCAAAATAAACGAATTTAATTCAGCAATTATAAAACTTCCGTAAACTTCCGGATAGTTAATATTTTTACCTTTGAAAAATTTGAATTTGAATTTTGAATGTTTGAAATATGGAATAAAATTGCAAGAAATTAATTCTTTTAAAGACATTTTAAATCTTTTTTTCAACGAGATTTTTCAGTTTTCTTTTCAACGGGATAACAAAACTAGAAAATATAAGAAAAAATAATTATATATACTAAAAGAAATTATAATTCTTAATTTAAGAATTTTTAAATAATTAAAAAATTTTAATTAATGGCAAAGTAATTTGCCAAAATTTTTGGAAAACAATGAAATTTATTAAAATTCAAATTCCTAAATGTGAAAAAAATCACGAAAACCCAAAATAGAATAATTCTTGCAAACAAAACCATTTAATATTTAAAATTTGAAAATGTTAAATTAATTTTTTACTAGTATAAATAATAAACATATATTACAACATAAAATGAGTTTCCTATAATTGACCCTATAATTGCACAGGCTCATATACCGGCCACTTGCTCAAGTAAATTGGTTGGTTCCTCCATAGAGTAAGAAATAACTTTATTTATTTCTTACTCTATGGTTCCTCGAGCAGCATAAAATAGTACCAACCGTTCCTATGGCAATACACCAACAACGTCTCAACAAGCAACCAATCAGCTGTTTCCTCTTCGACGTCTCTAAACGAATGCTGCTTTGAAACATTTCAGCGTGCGATACGTCCCGGCGCAATTTCGTTGCTGGGCATGAAACGAGTGAGATAAAGAATTGTCGTAGTGATCTACATTATTTGCTGCACGCCTGGTACCGTGTGGAACATTCGACGTGTTCGTCGGTTGAAATGGAGTTTTAAACACTCCGTCCGATTGGTTGTTTCGTTGGCAGGTTGGCTACTCTTGAGTTGGTTGGTTTTAGCGTTCGTTCGTTGATACGTTTAGTTCACTGGTTCGTTCATTCGTTCCTTCCATTCGACGTTGTAGATAGATTGTCGACGTGTTTCTGTCGCGGTCTGTCATTTGAATCTTCTTTGATGTTGATAGGAGTAAACTGTTTGTAAACTGTGTGTGCTGTTATTGCGCTTTATTTTTTCTAGCAGAAATATAAATATAATTGTTTTCAATGTTTTTTCAATGTTTTCGAACCATTCAGAATTTGTATATTTTTATAAAACGAATATACGTAAACTTTAGAAGGAATTCAAAAAGGGATTATGGGAAATGATCGTGAATTTAGGATACCCATATAATTTATCTCTTGAGGGGCTACTAAAATTCATTATAGATTTCTCCAAATTCAGGCGCCAAATGAAATAAGGATTTAAAGAAGATCGTAGAAATTAATTAGAAGAATCAAGATGTAATTTTAGATTAAATAAATTGTTTGATTGATTTGAAATTTGACAGAATAAGGTCAAGAAACCAAAGTTATGAAGAAAGCTGAAATACTAAAAGACTGGAGATAGCACAAGTTCGCTAGATGTGTAAAATATAATAATTCAATATAGTATATAATACATTGATAGAGCGAATGAAAAGCCCAAACATAACACATTAAATCGATTACAATAACAACGATGGTGCAAATACAATCTGTTCGAACAACCCACAGTCGCTTCAAGATCGCTCGCTTGCCATGAAATCAACTAAAACCAAACGGAGAGGAATAAACTGAACAATGACAATCCAATCATGAATTGAATGGATTAACATGAATTGAACTGAATTGGGTTGGCTTGAAATGAAATAGAGAGAAAAATGAATCAACCTGTTTCTTTCAAACGCAATTGTATGAGCAGGCGTTCAGCTTTGGTTAGTCTTATGTTCTCACATACATGTGTCATACCGCGACCGTAAGGATGATGTTGGTACATGGAAATGACAGGACAAATGTATAACGCAGTATTATTTCTTTATTCTTCTTTCGGTTTTCGTTTCATTTCTTGCTGTCTTTGCTTATTGTCGACGCTGGTCGCCTAGTTACTTCGGCGCTGCCATTTCACAATGACCCACCTTTACGACATACAAAATGACGACGAGTAAAGAGACGACGACAGACGACAGCAAATGGCAGTGAAATATGTCAACAACATCATAAACGACACCGGTAAAGGTACCAACAAGAGAATTAAATTGTTTTCAAACGAATATTCTGTTTGTCGGCATCACATGGAATTGTTGTCGTCTCACATCACCGTCACGTCACATAAGCGTTTTGTGTCTATTTACTTTTTTAAAAATATTGCCCAAATGTTATCTGATGATGGAAATCTGATGATTTCCGTCAAAATTCAATAATTCAAAAATATATTAATGGCAAAAAATTGCTTGAACTATAAAGTTAATTTCATAATAAAAATTTTAGAAGTTATTTTAAATGAAAAATTAAAAGCTTTGAAAAAATTAAGGATAAATTTACTGTAAAATAAATTTAAATTTTAAATACTAATAAATACTACAAAAAGTATTAATTATATTAATTTATTTATTAAATATTTATTATTTAATAAATAAATAAAAATTGAAAACATTTAAGCACAAAAATTAAAATTTGTTTGACTAACAGATTTAGTAATCTTTTCTTTTATTATTAATTTATAAATCGTATCACAAATAATTCCAGAAATCATCTGATCATCAATTTTTGCAATCAATTCAACCAAACGCATGTCACATTTTTTCCAAATGTTTGGAATTAGTTGGGCCAGCAAAATATTGTTTAGATTGTACCAAATGCAACTAACTTACCAACGAATCAACAAACCAGCCAACCAACCAACTCAACTGGTAATGACAATGTTGTACCACCCATCTATCAACAACAAAAAATCGAACAACAGCAACATTTTTAGTAGGCGATCAGAAAGACGAGTAGCAATAGAACTCGTACGAAATGTGCCATCGCTGTCATTGTTTGTGCCGTTGTTGTAATTGTTTTTATCTTCACTATTTTTATCTCCAGCTCTACACTTATTCGCTTTATATGCAAATGCTGTGGAGAATAACGCCATCGTTATGAAGGTCAACAGATTATTTATGGTCATCACTACAAAACGCGCCATCCTCGTTTATTGATTATTTGAGAAACCAAAGAAGGCAATAAAGAAAATATTTACTACTACTGCTTCGCTTCGTTGCTCTAAGTAATCAGGAAGTGCTTTCTTGCTGGCCATCACTGTTCGTAAACTTTTGTTTAGCTTACAAAAACAAAATCGCATAAAATTAAATGAAATCGAAACCGATGGCAGTGTTGAGAAACTTCAAAAAATGTGTGAATTAGAAATGTTAAAAGGCTTTTGAAAGTTGTTTTCAATTGCGCAACTAATATTAATATTATATTTATTTAATTTGTTTTATTTTTTTTATTTAGAATAATCATTTTACTCAGAACAACCCCAAATAATTTAATTTCATTTTCAAATCAGTAAAGTTATTGAGATTTCGGGATAAAAATTTATATTTTAGTTGTAATATTTCGTTAGGACCTAAAGGAATGAAGATATATAAATCGTAACTCTAATTATATTTCACTCTAATTATTTAGATTTTTTACAAAATACAGACAGATCGTAGAAATCGTGGAAATTTTTCAAATTAATCTTTCCTAGAAAAACGAGTAGCCATATAAAGTTAGAATTTGTTATTTTGGAGTCTAAAAGCTTCTCAGTCTCCGCTGTTGATTCCGATTATAACCGAGTGCGTCGAAATATTTTCCCCCTAAGAATTGCTGTACGACCTCCTACCAAATATTCCTGATTATAATAATAATTTACAATTTACAATTTAACTGAACTTTCAATGAACTGAAATTATCGTCTTTTTATAACAAAAATCGTAATCATTAACACCTAGACTAACTCAGTTTACCCAACACTGTACATAATTTTGCTACTTTACTTTGTTAGTGCGCGACAATAGAATGAATAAATGAACAAATAAATGAAACAGGTATACATATACCAGGATCTCATGCGCTTACCTCTACTCATTTATATTCATTGAGTCACTCATTCGGAAGTCATGATACAGTAATTTTGTTTGTACGACACATAAGTGAAAACGTGCACGAGTTCGTGTATGCTTGCTTCTCCTTGACCGTCATTTATTCGAAATATGACCGATTTTCATTGCCAAGTGAAGGACATTGCCTTGAATTTCAAGGAGAGATTTGAGATGTGCTAGTTTTTGTAGTAAAACTACAAGGTCAGTAATAACCAAACAAAATGATTTCGGAAAGATTTTGGATACTATTAATTGCTATTCATTCGGTTAAAATTTTTGCAAAATTTTAAAATTTCGTAAATAATGATTTTGTTATAAATTTTGTAGTTGAGTAAATCGAACGAATTTATGTGTGTGTGTGCGAGCGTGTGCGTGTAATTTCAATGAGGTTGTGTTGGAGTTTGTTTTAGTAATTAATAGATGGGGATGATATTAGTATTATTGTTGTTGTTGTGATCATTAATGTAGATATATTTTATACGGCTTTTATCAGTTCTTTTCCATAGTTGATTCTACAAGAGCTCTTCATACAAGAATCCTAAAATCGTGTGTGTCGCTGGAGGGAACGGGGAGGCGAACGGAGGGACAACTCACATCATTCAAGTTGGAACAAATGACACGTAGGTGTCATTTTTAATGGCAAAAGAAGAAAAAGCTAAAATATTATAAACTGACCCGTTTTACGTTTTATCATCAAACTGTCATGCTACTTGCATTATTGTACCGAATATCATCATCATCGCTTATCGGGGTAAAGCGAATGAAATCATTATTATTCATTCAATTTTGATGACAAGGTCGTTTCTTTATTTTGTATCTTCTTTTCTTTTTTTCATCATCGCCTCTTTCGTGATGAGACTAAGTAATAAGATTATGGGCGTCTATAAAACAACGCGATTCCATTGAAGGCACGCATACAGACTAAAGTCGAGTCAAATCTTGGGATTTTTTTTTGTTTTTTTATTATATTTGGGCGGTGTTGCTTGACCGGTTTCTGAAGAAGGCGAAATCAGGCTGGGATATAGTAAGAGTTGAGAAAGGTTAATGAACTCGAAATTAGTTTTTATTTTGGGAGGAAAGCTAACGCTGTGGCGAGTAGATCGGTCAAAAAACTCACTATTTTTTTTGTGCGCCGATTACTCCAGGTTTTATATTAAGCTTTTTTGGATGCTAAGGTTAAGGTTAGGCTAACTAACATTATAATAAATACCGCTCACCTTCTCTTGCTCTCTTTTCTCTATCTCTGCGTCATTCAGTATTGGTGGGTTTCTTTATCGAATTAAATTATTCCTTTTTGAATTAAGTTATTACGAATTACATTCAGGATATTTACCAAACATCAAAAATGTTTTTAATTAAATTCTAAGGTCTCCAAAAAATTTTCCCCCAAAATATCGTATAAAACCTAATTTTCAATAACTTCTACTGCCGCCGCCGCTGTTTGGGATCGCATTTATTTTTTAAGAAAGAAAGCTACAAAATTTTTTTACAATTTTTTTTCAAAACTACCAAACTGGTTCCTTAAGATTTTAAATTGCTATTGAAATCTGCCTGGCTTTTTTGGTTTTCATGTTATTAAGCCACTCGACCAGCAAGTGGTCAAGTAGATACCAAACAAAAATGAAATTTTTTTCTCGTTGTAACCAATGAATTCATGTGGTCAGCCGGGCCCACAGATCGAACTTTACGAACAGGCGTGCAAAACAACACGCAAGTGAGTGAAATCAGTTGCGCCAGACTCTGCCAGTATTTGGGCCAAACCGGGCCAGTTCGGTCCGGGCCAGTCTAGCCCCATAATCTCGACAATAATAATAATAAAGCAAAGCAACAACAAAAAGCAAGCAACAACAGCCATAATCCTAAAGAAACGCAAAAATTTCCTTGGCAGCTTTTCAGCAGAAATTCTCCTTAAAAAAAGAAAAAGAAACGCAGTTGTGCGAGTGAAGTCAGTTGTTATGGCCGTCCATCGTCGTCACTGGTGGTCACTCTGCTTTGGTTTGGTGGTGGGTATACAATTTCCCCACACTCACTAATTCTTTCTTTCTCTGTCTCTCTCTCTCTCTCCCTCGCTATTTAACTTTGGTTCCCACTGCCAATATATTCATATTACTCTCTATCTTTTCTTATTTCTTCGCCATTATTTGTTGTCTTCTCTAAATCCAAATTTCTCAAAATGCTTAAGGCTTGGAGGAGCATGGAGGGACGCCAACTAATTCAGGACCCAAATAAAGCGCGTAAACGTTTTTAAAATTATTTTTACAGTTTGTTACTTTTGCAAAAAAAAAATCATTTTAATTTTTAAATATTTTCTTCTAATTACTGATAATTTCTTTGGAAATACGGGCCAAAAATCGAGTGAGAAAATGTTTTATAGGATGGGATGCCTTGGCGATGATTCACAAGTTAGTTTTGAACAAGTATGAAGGCTAACTTCGGCTTGGCTGAAACACATGTACTCTATACCATATATACCGTCATATAAAATTACACGGTGAACATCCATTAACCGATGGGCGGAACACGCCTCATTCAATATTTCATTTGCCTTCCCTTCATTAATTTAAATCAACTAACTCATCCTCTCCGCAATTTCTCTCAAAGATGTTAATAATATAATAGTGGGCGTGCTGTGCCCATCTGATCTGGATATATGATGTCCAACCTAACCTGGCTATATAGTTTAAGCATTAAAATTCCAAAAAATCAAAAATAGAGCTTTCATTATTTCATAAAAAATAGGCGTGCCACTGATCCAATTTTGCCCATTTTAAATATCAGTCAGTTTGGAATTGTAGACAATAATCACACTAAATTTCATAACGATAACTCTATTCGGTCTTCTGTAACCATAATTTCTACAAACAATCAGCAGACAATTGAATAGGGTGATCAATTCTGAATAAAATTTAACTTATTTAAGTTTAATTAAAATTTAAAATATTATAAAAAAGCAACGAGTCCGCAATGAACCGTACATAAAATTGAATTATGTATTTATTATGTATGTTATTAATTATACAAATAAATAATTTCTTTGTACAATTTTAAACGATTTTCCCTTATCCCTTGACAAATTTGAATTGGCGACAAGCCGTTTCGGTGATGAAACTGAAGATGGTACTTTACTGAAACCGATTAGTCCCAAACAAAATTGAACGGGGAATAACGGAAAACCATTCCAAAATAAAATCCGAACAATTTTTTTAAAATATTAATTGCCATTAAAGCCTAATCAATTTTTTTCGCTGTGTAGTTCTTGGTCAATCTTTTATACCCTAGGAGGGATTAGATGAGAAATGTGTATATATATTATTACACAGAATCACATCCTGATTTAGACATGTCCCGTCTGTCTGTCAGTCTTTATGAAATAAAATTGTAAAACCCATTTTTCTTCAGTCTCCACTGAAATTTTATAACCAAGATGGACGTGTTGGAACTTATAAATCCACAAAATTTAGGCGTGGTGCGCCCACAATTATATTATGTCATGTGTGAATATTTTTGAGAGAAATTGTTAGTTAGTTAAATTAGTAGATATAAATTAAATGTACTACTACAAAGGGCGTGTCTCGCTCAGATGCTATTGGTTATAGATATATAGCGGTTATAAACTTATATTACGTATACTATGCGGCACGTAGACCGTAGAGTATATGAGACACGGTCAGGCCGAAATTAGTGTTGTTACTTACTTAAATTCATCAGAGAATAATATTTCTCTCTCACATTTAAGAGAAACTTTTCTAGAGCGGAACATAAAATCATCACACAATCATGTTTCTTACGTATGAATTTTTATCCTATTTTCTATATCAGTCCCCAATCTCTTATTACACGCCTATTCAGAGAGCTCTTCTTTAACTTTGGAATATTTCTGTATTTTTTCTTATTAAATTCAAATTAGTTCTCTCCCAGAGCTCTCCTAGATTTTTTACTCTGGACAGTACCAAAGCTTGTGTGTTTTAGAGCAATAAGTTGGACACGCGCATATCCGTAAAATATGGGAGTGATGGCAGCAAGTACATATTATCGGTTTCACCTACCTCAAAAATGAAAAATTAAGAGGTCAGGTTTGGCACTAAGGCGGGAGCACAGCCTTGCCATTTCTCATAGTTTTTTTTTTCAAATAACGTGCGTCTTTTATTTGTTCGTTTTTATGGCTTGGCATTATTCTCTTCTTAATTGTAACTGTTCCCTCCCTTATACCTTAATTGATTACAACCAGCTTACACGAGTAGAATTTTGTTAGTAGCACATTAGACAAAGCCTTAAATGTAATTTATTTCTTTCCTTGATGGTATTT
Source organism: Physocephala rufipes (assembly GCA_963966595.1). Classification (NCBI taxonomy): domain Eukaryota; kingdom Metazoa; phylum Arthropoda; class Insecta; order Diptera; family Conopidae; genus Physocephala; species Physocephala rufipes. The sequence continues at coordinate 33,066,897 of OZ016502.1, forward strand.
CTGATTTGTCGCTTCTTTTCCTTTTTTTAGTATTCCTAATTTTGCGCTCTTCACTTCGAAGTAGAGTAAAGTGGAGAAAACCCTTTTTCATAATTTCTGGGCTCCTATTCCACAACTCGTAGGAAAGTGTTGAACGCCCACAATAATTTTCGATAACAGTTTTTTTTGCTTAAATAACGAACTAACAGCGAACGAACAACCAAAACATTTTTTCCATCTGTCCAAAACGCCTCCACCAGTAGATTGGCGCCCTCAAAAAATTTACAACAGAAAACAAATGGAACAGAATTTTATATACATTTTTTTTGTATTTTAATAATAGCTCTTCATTTTTTCTAAGATTTATTAAAACGGAATTAAACGAAACGAAGGGCGTAACAGAACGTCTACTGAGGACGGCCTACAAACACAGGCGTTCAACGGAGTTGGACTTTCCTTTTTTTCGTTAAGAATTTCTTCTTCAGTGAGTTTTTAATAAAAGAACGGCTGTTATACAATTATATTAAACAACAACAACGAGCAAGAATAGTAAGTAAGTAATAGTAATTATAATAATAATAATAAAGATTTTTTTGAAATAGCTTTTCAATAGCTTGTAACGCTAGAAACCGTTTAAAGCTCTTACCGCTCTTTGATTATCTGTTTTCTATTCATTTCTGCGCGCCTGTTGATTATTCGTGAAATAAGCAAAATGACGGGCACAAAACAAAATGTCCACCGGATTTTCGATTCTTCTTCGGCGGATAATGAAATCCATCTCTGGGATTCATATTTTCTATACCCTTTTAATCCACAACGAGAGTTTGACTGGACGTTGTCCATTCTATTTCTGCACTGCGCCACCGTCTCCGCCTGCCGCACTACAGTCCTTAAGACCCCACCGCTTTAACAATTCATTAAATGAGCGGTATTGATCACAGATTTTCTTTTCTACTTCGCCATCTAAATATTTGCTTTTTCTATTAAACCCACCGTTCTCCGGTTTCACCTCCTCCATTCGTTACAATTAACGACTACAACTATCAAACTCGTTGGCTTTATTTAAAAATACGTCACAACAAAACATTCAGACTAACAAAAAGCTGCAACCATTTCTTGACGAATTTACGATAAAGATTAAAACTGCTGCTAAAACCAAGTTTGTTGCTGATGTCTTGTTGTTGTTTGTTTGCTACTTGTGTCGCTGTTGTTCCAAATTTATGTGCGCCTATGAATTGAACAAACACAATGATTACTCGTCATAGCTTTTTAGTAATAACAATAACAACCATCATCATCAATAACGATTACTCGTCAAAAGCAATAATTATTTCGTTAAATTCTGGCGATAATAACGTTTGTTTTCGCTAGTGTTGTTATGATGTTTTCATTCTACCACCGCAACATTTCTTTCCGTAATTTTTGTCGATCCTTTTTTAAAATTTTATGCGATGAATTTACACAGCAATACATAAAAGCTCAAAAATTTGTCCCGCCCTCCGTAGTTGAGACAACACACCGCAACCCATTCTGTTCCTTACACACACACACACAACAAAATTTAAAATTATCATCTGAAGGTGGTTCAAGGCTAGTGGTATTAATTTCTTTTACTAAAGCTAACGAAATTAGTTTATTATGACGCTAATCTTTATCTCATCTTTTCATCTGTCAGTATCGAATACTAAACATTTATTGACTTTTCCATTCTAGAAATTTTCCCCTTCCTCATTCCTAGAAATTTTCTCCTTCCCCTTTCATGTATTCAACAAATACGTTGCAAATTCAGATTTCGTAGAATAAAATTATTTTCAATAAAGAGGAGTAAAATATCTGCCAAATCCTTCAATTGTGTTTTCTCACCCGTTCGAAAAACAAGGAAAGAGAGTACTCAACACAGAGGTCATAATTTTTTGATTCTATCGCCATTTCATTCAGCCATTAGCCAAACAACAGTCAGTCACACCTTCTCCATAGATATAATTACCCGCGTGCTCTCTTCTCTTAAAATGTTGTTATTGGATTACTGTGGTGTTGGACTTTTACCCCCTCAATATCATAGCAAATCGTATTGTATTCCCTCTCGAACAACAACAACTCATACTCTCCATTAATGACATTCCCCCATGGCGACACTACATACCACAGTTGTAATTTTCTGAGCGCCTGGTGAAAAAGAGGGAAGCAAAACTCTTTTGGCGGGGTCTCGTTTTCTTGATATGTTTAAAAGGCACGTCCAAATAATATTTGGTCAACCACACCCCACCGATTCCGTTTCGTATTCATGTTGTTGCTGCTCGCTTCACAGTTATCACCGCAGCCGTTTCATTCGGTTGGCTGGTTGACTGCCACATCGAACGTGCTGGCATGTGTGGTTTCTCGCCTGTTTTGCTACTCGCTGCGCCTTTTTTGCCATATGCCTCGTATTGTACCAGCGCGGTGCTGTTGGCGTATCGTTATGGTGGTGGGAGATCCCTCTTCTTCTTCTTATCCTTCATTATATCGGAATATTTTGTTTGGTAGATATAATTTGTACTGCGTGTAATGTCATTCCCACTCGATAATAGCGTTGACGTGAAAATCTTGTGTTCTCTACAGCGGGAGGCGGCCTAGTTTTAATATGTAGTGCTTGTTGTTGCTCTTCGTGTGGTCCCGTGCCAAAGGGTGGTCTTCTCTAAATTGAGAGGAGAAAGTTTTTAACCTCAGTTATTACAGAATTTAACTTGGCGTTATAAAATAGTACTAAACAAGGGTATAAAAAGTTATAATTTTGCAATGAAAAAAGGCAATATTTATTATAACATTGAATTTTATTTTATATTAATTTTATATTTTTGGTTTACTTCAATTAATTCGTCACAGGACAGTGTTTGACTGTTGAGAGCAGAAAATGCTCTCGCTGTTTCTTCAGAATGGGGAAGATTTTTTCATTTCTTGTTTACGTTTTTATCTCATTTTCCACATTGGCTCAACAACCACTACTACCGCTTCAGACAAGATGAATTTTGAAAGGTCATACACCATGCTCTCCCGTGTACGGCAGCGTGTGTACCATGTGATGCAACTTCCTGGACCATCATGTTTCGCGTGCCGTGCCGTGTTTTTCGCACTCGTGGTGTTGCTAGCGATGTTGCCGGTACCAACGAGACACGGACAGCACGCGATGTACCATTCTCAACAGGCGCCCAGCATTTCTTGATCAACTGTGTGCATTGGTCGATGATATATAGTGCTATTCCTTACTTCCTCATAAACACTTAGCCACAAGCTTGATTGAAGAGAGAGAAAGATGACGAGAGATGATGAAAGGTTGTGTCGTTGAAACAGAGGGCGCAGTTTACTAACAGATAGTACGAATGAAAAGTTATGAATTATTAAGCCATTAGCACAATTTTGATATATTCCAAACAAAATTTTTATTCTTAACATTTCTGAAATTTAAAATGTTGGAATTAAATTTGTGTGGCTATAATTCACTTCTCGCAAATGATGACAGGAGACAACGAAAAATGTATTGTATCAATTTTAGTTTATAATAAAATAATCAGAAAAATGTTTTATTAAAATGAGAAAACTTAATCGAATATTATTCATATTTTTATATGAGAATAAATGTTTCTCTTCAGTTGCCCTGACTTGCGCAAAACTTGCTTCTTACCGTCAAGCTAATTCAAGTTCAAGCAGTAAAACTGTTCCTGTTTCTCTTTATTTATACATTTGCATCTGAATTACTGCTTGAAGATGCTGCCTTAACCACTGGTTAACCGGAGAATATCCTTACGCTGTCTAGCTACTTGATACACTAGCTACTGATAAATGAAGTTAGGTGAGAAACACCAGCAATCAGAATTTTTGCATTCAGCAAAGGACATGTGAACGCAAGCATATGTTCTCGAAACATTTATAGTTTCGAAGAACGCGCTATCGCTCTAAGAAAAGAAGGCACAGTACAACGATATATGTACTTATATAGGTTTCAACTGAAGCAGAATTGGTACCTGCTGTTTAGTCTGTTTGTAAAGGAATAGGTTTTAAAACTAGAGGCAAAAGATCGAATACCTTTCTGAACGCTCACCTTTCTTCTAATCTATTACAATCTATGTGGAAAGCATTCGTGATGGAGTGTCAAGCTCCTTGAAGTGTATAAATAAATTTCTTCGAAATCGACGTTATCGGAGTGGAAAAACACTCTTTTCTTCACAATTAATAAATAAATTATAATTTTAATACAGAAAATATAACTAATTAATCGAGAAATTAATAAATCTCTCTGAAAAGTGTAGAATATCTGCTAAAGCTAACCAAAGATCGAATTCGTTGCTTGCATGAGGCGACTTCGAAAACCATCCACCACGACGACTGTTACTGGTGCTGGTGCAGCAGCCGTTGAAGCTGTAGGATCTACTTCGGCGTCCGCGAAATCTTCGCACGCCAGTCTAGCAAAATCGTCAAGCAGTGGTGCGAGTAGGCGAAAAAGCGTAATGGATTCGGCGGTGAATAATGAAATTTGGAAAAATTTCGAGAAGTCGGGGAAGAATGAATTGTAAATTCAATATACTATTTTAGCAATTCCAGAATAAAAAAAAGCAATTGTATGATTTCAGCATAAAATTCATTAAACAACAAGTGAAAGATGGGAATAGTCCCATTTTCAATAAAGCAAATGAATTCAAGCAGAGTATTTCGAGCACGATTTATGATCTCATGTGGCAAGGCTTGCGCTGCTCGATTAAAAAGGAGACCGTTCTAACGGTACTGCAGGATATAGTGGTACGTTGTTGAAAAAACAAATGTGATTTCTTTTATAAGTTTTTAATAACCACGTTTTAATAGTCAATTCATGAGGAGTTCCCGTCAGTAATTTTGGACATAGTCAATATACTTGATGCTGAAACATCATTAATGACTGATGGCATACAAGAGGAACGCCTTATATTTTGCCAGTTAGTTAAGGATCTTGATAAAGTTATACCTGAAGCTTTAATTAAGGAGCGTCTCGAAATTGATACGTTGCAAGATGTCGGAATTGTAAAAAATAAAGTCTTTTACACCAAGTTTATTAAAATCAAAACTAAATTATAGTAAGCTGATTTAAATATATTTTATCAATCACTTAGCGAAATCGTTGTCATCATTAACATTACTTTCAGTTATAAACAGCGACGTTTTAATTTATTTCGTGAGGAAAGTGAAGGTTATGCCAAATTAATAACTGAACTCAATCAAGATTTTGAAGATGAAGTCACACCGACGAGTGTTATGGATATAATAAAATCACTTATAGGTAAATAGATAGATAACGTAATCGCTTTTCAGACGACTTTGATAATATGATGCTTTTGTGCAGGTGGTTTTAATTTAGATCCGAATAGGGTTCTCGATATAATTCTGGAATCATTTGAATCACGACCCGAACGTTGGGCACTATTCATTCCACTGTTACGCGCTTACATGCCCAACAGTTCTATTATATGTGAAGTTCTAGGATATAAATTTCGTTACTTCTCTGTAAATAAAACGCCACGGTCTTTGTTTCATGTTTGTGCGTTATTGCTCAAACATGGCGTCATTGACTTGATGGACGTTTATGTTTGGGTAAGTGAATATTTACTTATTTTTCTTGCACATATACATGTATGTAACTACCTTTACGATAGCATTAAATTCTCACAAACTGAAAACTTTTTCAGCTTAGTCCCGCGGATAAGTCTATAACGACTGAATGGGAAAAAGAGTTATCCGAAGCACGCGAAGTTGTACGCAAATTGAATATTATTGTAACGAATAAGGATAAAGAACCTGCCGAAATTGAAATTGAAAAGGAATACGATGAAGAGAAATATTATTCCAATCAAAAATTTCAACTGTGCGAAGCTTTGCTCAGAGTTGGCGATTGGTACAATGCATTGAAAATCATTAAAAAATTACCCGAACAATCTGTAGTTGTGCATGAGGCCATTGCGTGCGCTTTAGCCGATTTAATACATATTTCCATCGATAGTGTGTATACGAAAAAATGTTTTAAATCAACGCTGCTGCCGCAAAAACCCATTTCAAGCATCGATGAGCAAATGATTGAACAAATCCAAGCACAAGAATTTTCGCAATTGCGTCAGTATGCATTTCCAATGGTCATCGCTTTAGGTCCATCGTTGCATTTTGATGCGATTCTAATGTACAAATTGGTACGCATATTAAGAGCTATTATAGCCGATATGGGCGTTGATAATTTGAATACACCGCCACCGAATACTGAAGCGGAAACATTGTACTACGAAGTTATGACTATTATGGACACGGCTATATTGCCGGCTTTATCGTATCTCGATTGTAATTGTCCGATGGCAGAAGAGATTTGGACAGTTCTTAAATTCTATCCTTATCATTATCGGTAAGATAAAGAGAAAAAGATAAAAGTTAACTTAATATATTTAGCTTCTAATTAACTGTCGTATAAATTTTCTGCTTTTTTTAGTTACAGTTTATATGCGCGCTGGAAAAATGATACATATCAATTACATCCGCAATTAATACGACGTCGCGGCAATGCACAAAAGAATATTAAAGCACTAATGAAACGTGTTAGCAAAGAAAACGTAAAGCCTGTTGGTCGTTTGATTGGAAAGTTAAGCCACTGCGCGCCCGGATTTCTTTTTGAATATGTAAGAAGATGACTATTGTGTTAATGATGACTTTATCAAAATATATATCAAAAATATTTTATCAAAAATTTATCTTATCATAAACTTTAAAAATAACAAGAAACTCTTAAATATTGTATGTGTGAATAAGTTGAGTTTTGTTGCAAACAAAACGTATTTTGTTTCGATCAATTTTATAGAAATAGCACGAACGAATTGTATAAACTTTTTGTTACCGCTGTTGGTGATATAGACTGTCCGGAAAATAATCCAGATGTGGATTAAATATCCTCAAAAAATTATAATTTTCATGTATATTGTATGGAAAGGAAAAGTTAAAGGGCCATGAAGGGGAACGAGTGAAGGCAAACTACACGCCGATTATTCACAGTTTTTCATGCATTCAATACTTAATAATACTATACTGATGCTTAAAATTAATACCAAAAAATCCATTTATATATTTTCATATTTCATTCGGAATTATATATTTATATATTCAAAAATGTGATTTTCTATTTCCAGATTTTGCTGCAAATTCAAATTTATGATAATTTAATTGGACCGGTCGTTGATTCGTTGAAATACATGACATCCTTGTCATTTGATTGCTTGGGCTATTGCTTAATAGAGGCCCTAGCACTTGCCGATCGTGATCGCTTTAAACATGATGGTACATCAATATCCATGTGGTTGCAAAGCTTAGCTAGTTTTTGTGGCGCCATTTTTAAGAAATACAACATTGAACTAAGTGGTCTATTGCAATATGTTGCAAATCAGCTGAAATCACAAAAAAGGTATATATGAATTAATTTTAAAGCGTTCGGAACGATAAAAAGAGTTTTATTCTTTCTATTTCTTTTTAGTCTCGATCTTTTAATTCTTAAGGAAATAGTACAAAAAATGGCTGGCGTAGAATCGGCTGAAGAGATGACTAGTGAGCATTTGAATGCTATGTGCGGCGGTGAATTACTGCGCGGTGAAGTAGGTTTTCTTCGTTAATAATATTTTCTCAACTTATTACACATATTTTTATAAATACATATTTTTTTAGGCTGGTTATTTCAGTCAAGTACGCAATACAAAAAAATCCTCACAACGTCTTAAAGAAGCGTTAGCCAATAATGATCTTGCTGTTACGATTTGTTTATTAATGGCACAACAAAAACATTGTGTTATCTATCGTGAGACGGCACAAAGTCATCTGAAACTTGTAGGCAAATTGTACGATCAGTGCCAGGATACATTGGTGCAATTTGGTACATTCCTTGGTTCTACCTATTCGGTAGATGAATATGTCGAACGTTTGCCATCTATAATTATTATGTTACAAGATTATCATATAAATGCTGATGTAGCATTCTTTCTGGCTCGTCCTATGTTTTCGCATCAGATTAATGTAAGTAATGTGTATTTCTGAGAGTTGCATGAATGAATTTGAAAGACCTATAAATTGAAAATTTATTGAAATTAATAGAAAATAATACGTATATTAGACGACGAATCAATAACGAATTATATAGAATAAAATATTTTTGAAATATTCGGGTTCTTATGAAATTTATATTCATTTGGTTGTTGCTTTTTCTCCGTGTAGAAATTGAAAAAATCATGAAGCTCATGAAGCTCAAAAACTATCGAAACTTTCAAATGCATTTATTCAGCTCACTAATACTTCATGTTTCCGCATTTTAGATATTCTGCAATTGCTTTATTTTACTGATATATCTCTTATAATTCTAGCAAAAATATGATCAACTTCGTAAGGCTGACCCTAATGCTAAAAAATTAACAACAAATCAAAAATTGCAAAAATATCTAGAGGCCACGAATTTAATAATGAATCCTATTGTTGAATCAGTGCGACCATTGCATGGTTCCAAGGTGTGGGAGGATATTAGTCCTCAATTTTTAGTGACTTTTTGGTCATTAAGTATGTACGATTTGCAAGTGCCCGCTGAGAGTTATCAAAAGGAAATTTCCAAATTAAAACAACTTGCTTTACAAGCCGCTGATTCAAAAGATTCGGTAAAATTTTTTCAATAAAAATTGGGAAAAATGTGCCTTCATTTTTCTGCGATTTTTCTTTCAGAACGCTTCTAAAAATAAGAAAGAACAAGAACGTTATATTGCTTTAATGGATAAACTACAAGATGAGCGTAAAAAACAGCAAGAGCATGTAGATAAAATACTCCAACGTCTGCAACAGCAAAAGGATAATTGGTTTCTATCTCGATCGGCGAAATCAGCGAAAAATGAAACAATTACACAATTCCTACAGCTATGTGTATTTCCAAGGTAATACAACTGTTTATGCGAAATAAATACAGTTTAAACGAGATCTGAATACAACACATTAGAGGATTTCTAAGCGAGCCTTAAAACATGTCAAGTATTAATTGTGTTCGTTAGGTTGACATTTTAAACAAATGTTTTCCTATTAATTTGATACTTAGAAGGAAAGTGATGAATAATTAAAGTTTACAATTGTGTGAGAGGGAAGACATTCAACAGTATTGCAATATAGTATTGATGATTATTCAGAATGTCTTGTGTAGACCTTTCATAGATTAAAACCTTCCATGGTTCTTGGTTAAGTTCTAATTAGAGCGTAATTGGGAAGGCATGAGACAATACCCTCATCCATTTATATGAGAGAAGTAAAGAGCTGTAGACACACATTTGTTTGTTTGTTAGAAAGGACTCTTCCCCCTGTATCTCTGCTATTCCTATGGATTTATTTCTGCATAAATTAGTTATTAGTATATATTAATTATATGAAATGTTTTCAAGATTTTAAAGCTGAAACTTAATACCTTTATTTAGTTATGAAGTAAATTTATGAGTTTAGAATTATTCCAACTTTAGAGACAATACATATTCAGAACTTCAGAGATTTTAAAATCGTTTACGGATCTCCTTTTTAGGTGTACCTTTACTGCTCTTGATGCTCTCTACTGTGCAAAGTTTGTTCATACAATTCACAATTTAAAAGCAGCAAATTTTTCAACATTACTTTGTTACGATCGGGTAAGATTTTTTAAAATAAAAGTATATATTTCCCAAGTATCTTTAAAATGCATTAATTTTACTTTAGATATTTTGTGATATCACCTATTCGGTTACTTCGTGCACCGAAAATGAAGCTACACGTTATGGCCGTTTTCTTTGTGCCATGCTAGAGACGGTCATGCGTTGGCATTCTGATCAAGCCACCTTCAACAAAGAATGTGCGAATTACCCTGGATTTGTAACGAAATTCCGCGTAAGCAATCAATTTTCGGAAGCCAACGATCATGTCGGTTACGAGAACTATCGCCACGTCTGTCACAAATGGCACTATAAAATTACAAAAGCGATTGTCTTTTGTTTGGATTCCAAAGATTATATGCAAATACGTAATGCTTTAATTATACTAATGCGTATCCTACCGCACTATCCGGTACTATCGAAACTGGCTCAAATTATTGAGCGTAAAGTGGAGAAGGTGCGTGAAGAGGAGAAGAATAAACGTCCCGATTTATTTGTGATAGCATCGAGTTATATAGGTCAATTGAAGAATAAAGCCTCACAAATGATTAAGGAAAGTGATTTTCACCAAATTTCCGAAAGACCTCTTAAAATTGAACAAATATCACCCGATGGAGGAGGTGTTAATAGTAATGCTGATGGTGGTGGTGGTGGTGCTGCTAGTATGGTTGCATCTCTATCAAATGTCAGCGCTAATTCTACGAATGCTCAAATTAATGTGAATGCAGCAAATGCAACGACGTCGGAATTACATAGCAATTCAACATCATCTATAGCAACGACTGTTACAACATCATCTTCGGGCGCTGGAGCTTCATCGAAATTAATTTCGAATGGAGATGTCAAAATTGGTACGTTCTGTCTTTTATTAATAGAAATTGCGATTATATAGTTATTATTTGGTTCCCTTTTCTTCTTCGTTTATATAGAAAAACGAGAGAGAGAACAACGTTCAGAGAAACCTAAAATTATTAAATTGAATACTAATGAAAAAGATCGGGAACAGTCGACATATGCAATAACGAGTAGTGGTGGTGGCGGTAGTGGTGGTACTAGTAGTACACTTACTAACACAAATCGTAGCGGCATTACTAATAATACAATAAAAACAATAGAAATAAAAGATGATAGTCTTGACTATGCTATCAATCGTGAACGTAGTAACGATCATAATGATCGCGAAGATCGTCAAACAAGTAGTAGTAATCGTTCTATTAAAGATTTAAAAAAGGATGAAAGAACACGCGAAAGGGAACGAGATCGCAGTGATCGTGCAGAGAGGGAACGTGATCATCGCAGTAATAAAATTGATGACGGGTTGGATGATGGAAGTGGAGGTTCTTCAATGGCGAGAGGAGCGAAACGTGAGAAACGTAGAGAGGAAAGATATCGGATCGAGCCACCTATTCTTGACTGCGTGGAGATTTTAGATAAGCATGAACACGAATATGAAAGAGTCTATGAACGTGAAAGGATGGAGCAACGAGCTGGAAGGGAACGAGATCGGGATTTAAGTTCTGTATCGAATGAAAGCAGTGGTTCATTACAACGTCGTAATCCAGATATAATTGAATATGATAAAGGTAAAGAAGAAATTAAATCAAATTTATTGAAATTATTTTAATAAAAAATCGAAATTATTTTATTGATTTCGTACGAGAATATATGAATTGAATAATTTTTAATCATATATCTATATTCATATTTCTATATAATCTAATTTGTATTCTCTATCTTTTCTAGACTCTAAGCGTCGCAAAATGGACTCCTCATCTTCCAACTCAAAGGTTAGTATTTTGGTGCAAACTTAATTGCTTAATGATCAACACCCAGAACAGCCGAGCTAACAGCAAGAATATTTAAAAAAATAAATTGAAATTTGAAAGAGAAAAACCAAAGAGCACACACTTCATCTACAACAACAGCAGTAGAAATCTCTCTAACTCCGAAGAATTAGCTGGATTCTAATTCAAAGTGCTAGAGAGAAACCCAACCCCGTGGTTTCGTTTCGTTTCTTCTCATTCGCTTGAATGTGGGCTGGGACTTGTTTTAGTCACATAAAATCGCATAAAATCGCAACCGATATTGTGGACCGAACTTGCAACAAATTTCTATTACGTTTAAGCTAGTGGAAGAGAAAGAAGCTTTCCCGAAAAGGAAGAGTGTTGGTGAAAATGGATTTTTGCAATTAACTGCAAGCAGTCAATCAATCTCAGTCGGTCAGAATTTGCTGTGTTTCGACGTTGTTAAAATAGTGTTTTAAGAGATTTTTCAAATAGTTTAATGCAATTACTATTTATGGGGGAAAAAGGTCTTGGAACGCTGTAATATCAATTGATTATTGAATTTAATGTTTATATGTCCTAAAAAAGTCTTTCAAGATGATTTTATTCTGTAATAGTTAAAGTTTAAGTTTACTTAATTAAGAACAGAAATGGATTAACTTAATTTCTCAACTAGCTTAATTATTGATTTATATTATTTAGTCTATAATTGTTACCTATAATTTTTATTTAAAACAATCAAAGATTGTGATAAAAATTCTGTGAATGCATTATTTGAATGCATAGGAATTTTATGTGAAGTTTAGTTTAGAATGTAAGAATCGTTGAAGTATTATATGTAATTACTAATTGTTACGACTACAATCATCGATGAGGCTACTACATTCTTGCGCCAACTCTCGTTTGATGTGGTTCTTCTTGTTATTCCGCCGCATTAGCTAATCCATCCGCGTGTCTTCAAATCAAGGAAACCAGATCTACGAATGATTATCTTCTAATTTGTCAACTGATTATTTATCCGTCAATACCAACATTTCTATAAAATGCAACAGGAATTATTTTTATTAAATTATGAGCTGCGTCGTTAAAAAACAACAACACAGACAGCTCCAACAGTACGTGTATTTCAACTAATATCTCCGCAAGCTTAATCTATTGCGCTTGGAAATATTTCCAATAATTGCGATATTGGAAATCATTGAATCATCGTAAGATCATTGAATCATTGAAAAGATGTTACTTCATGGGAATATGGCCTCTACAGAACTTACACCGAAAATCATATCGAGAATTTACACTTGCAACTACTAACCTCTTCATCATTTTTTCAACTCAAAGCAACGGATATTTTCTTAAAATTGGAAAACATTGGCAAGCCGATAAAATTATGGTTTAAATTTCGTTCAGTAAACTCAAGAAAGTTGCTTAAAGTGTTTTGGAGAAATCTGTGGATATGCATCGTGGAGAACTGTGATAGCCCAAAGAAACTTGCTGGAATTCTTCTGAAGAAGTCTGCAGGAATGTTCCTGAGGTGATCATCTAGAGGAATGACTAAAGAAAATTTTAGGAAATATATATGATAATCTATAGAAACGCATTCAAGGAATATCAGTAATCAGGTCTTTCTCGAATAGTCTTGGAAGTTGTGAAGAACTCTTCAAACGAAAATGCTTTAAAGAGGATCAATTAATTAAAACACGGTAGGAAGTCAACTGGAAGAAGTTAATACTCAAGAAGTCTACTGACATCGTTCTGGAGAAATCAATGGGAATTGCTTTTTAGAAGATTACTGCAATCTTTTTAAAGAAGCCTTCTGGAAATCATCCTGAATATACATGCTGTAACTTTTCTGAAGAAGTCAGCGGAAATATTTTAAAATGTGATTAAGGATATAAGAAATTTAGCAACGTGCTTCTAATGAAATCTGTGCATGGAAAATTCTGAAGAATTGCAAAGAAGGAAGGTTGTATTTCAGAGGCAATAGCTAGAGCCTCTCCAAAGGGATTTATATAAATCATCCAGGAAGAATACGTGGAAATGATCTAAAGAGGACTGCTGCAATCTCACAGGAGTTAGAAAGAAAATTGCACTGAAGCTTGGAGAAAACCTACCTAAATTTTCTACGGAGAAAGAATTGAATCCTACCCGAAGAAAATCATTGGAATCTGTCTATCTCAAAAGGAGCGATTGAAATTCGTCTAACAGGAATTGTGACAATAATCTACAAACATTCTACATTTATCTTCAACTAGAAATTGCGTTCGCTGCCAGAGAAATATTTTCACCATGTCCGGGTCAACATATTCTTCTGCTTAACCACTAAACTAACCATAAAGTGAGAATAAATCAACGTTTTAAAAGAAATCGACAGTATCAATATTAACAAAAAAAAATTTGTACATAAGTAAAACATCCGGGTCGTGAACGCTTTACCAATTTTCGTCGAAATTAGCAAAGACGTCGCAAGAAGAAATGCATCTAAAAAAATATCAGTTTAAAAACCAACTCTATTTAAACTCTCGGTGATCGTCGACTCAGTAATCGTATCCTAGCAGAATTTATTTCAGCTACGTGGGTATCAATCTACTCTACTCGGCTAATCTAATCCAATCCAATCTGCTCGGCTTTGTGGGTATCAATCTACTCTCTTCAGCACTTCGTCGTAATCTCCATCATTCTGCCTCAAGTTTGACATGAATACCTGTTTCTGAGAAAAGTGAAATATTAAAGGACACTCGTCTAAAACGCTTTTGGGGAGTGAAAGAAAAAAAAAACGAAAAAAAAAAACAGCGAAAGAGAAAAGAAAACATCTTTAAAAACCAGGTTTTTCTGTGATATAGAGACGATTAACGGTCTGTAAAGGGACGATTAATGACTTTTAGTGAGTAATTCAAACACAAAACCTACTTCACTTCCTCATGCTTTAGCTGCTGTTGTTAGTCTTTTGGCTCTTTAGGTGTGGTGACTTGGTGGCTGGTAAGTTTTGATCAAAGCAACAAAGACAAAACAGAGCGAAATAGAAACAAAACAAAATAAATTTAATACAAATAGGCCTTCCTACCTGAATGCAATGACGAGGGCCCCTTTTGTCAATTCGATATTATTTCAGTCGCGTTTTTTCTCATCTCTCAGAAATCTGTCAGCAGTAACGCTTTGTCAATTCCATTCAATAGAACTCAAAATGAATTAGAGAGTAATCCAAAATAGATACAAAAGTCCACCAGAATATAGACGCAGAAGAATGAAGAAAGCAACACCTTTTTTTTATTTTCCAATTAATTGATGTAATTTTAGTTTATAAAATTGCAGAAAATAACCACCGATGATAATGGCGATAATACCAATAAAAAGGAACGTAGTGCCAAAATGAAAGAACGCAAAGAGAAACTAACTGATGAAGAAAAAGATGCACGAAAAGAACGTAAGCTTGGACGTAAACGTGAACGTTTAGATGATGCTTTAAATTTGGATCATAAGCGAAGACGTGATGGTTAGTTAGTAATAATTAATGAAACAATAATGAAATAGTCTAATAAAACCTATTATATTTTTAGTACAAAATGGCGATGATGACATTCGAGAACGAGATAAATATCATTCACGTGTAAGTTACCAAAATAAAAAATCGAATAGCCTACCAGACGTCTACGAAGATAGATTCGTTAATAATGCATGATTTAAAGCGAATTATTCTTATGTATAATTATTATTTCAATTTAGGAAAAATCACCACATATTCGTGATGCTCGTGAAAGGTCACACGAGAAGTTCGAAAGAGAACGAAGTACACGCGATGATCGTCAATACGGTATAACAAAATCAACGAGGTCTCGCATAGGTTATTGACCAATGCCGTACAAACTTGTCAAGCACTGAAAATGAACGATGTTATTTCATAAAAGAAGAGTTTTTGGAAAAGTTTTATAAATTCATTAAAACAAGTTTCTAATGTATTATTAAGAAGTTATTAATCTTATGATTACTGCAATTAAAATTATAATAATATCCATATGATTAAAATTAGTATCAAATATTAATAAATGATATAATAATCTTTTAGTATACGTGTGAAGTCTTACAATTAAAATTTTGTTAATTGATTTTGTAAATATATTAATGAAATTTTTGAAAGAAAAAAAATGACGATAAAGAAAAATAGAGGATAAAAGAATACATTTCAAACAAAATGTACAAATGAGATTCTAGATAGGATAAACACCAAGAACAGCTTCAAAACAAACTTATTTTCAAAACGATAATAATTTTTTTTAATAAATATTCAGAAATTATCAAAATAACGGCATTTTAATTACAGAAGAAATAAATGGAGTTGTTTTATATATTTTTTATAGGTTTTATTTCAAATCTTTATTAAATATTGCATTACATAATTAGTATTAAATGTTTATACCCATTTGATCCAACGGTATATAACACGGTTTTTATATATTCTGCCCTTTCTTAACCCTTTTTATATTCTCTTCTTTCTTATTTTAGGGTAACATAACGTTCCTTATAAGCTTTTATTTCAATGTTCTTCAATATATTTTCGCATATAGCCTATGGTAAACATTTAGTATTTCTGAATATTTATTTGAAATATCATAGTATGTATTGTGTTATTTGTTGTTTTTTTTTTATTATATAGGTTTTTCCGTATTTTGAATACGTTTTTCGTAAACAATTCCACTAATTCCATAATTCCTTTTTTCATGGTAATTTTCTTGTATTAAATTATTGTGCTACGCAATGTTAATATTTTTAATAATGTAGATATATATGTAATATGTATATATATGTATGTTTTTATAAAACTGAACTCATGTATTAAAACTACACTACAAATTATATTGCATCTGCTTTTTTCCCTTTTAGTACGGACAAAGTTTTTCTAAAAATTTCAATTCGTAGTTTTGCATTTTCTTTGTTGTGAATATTTTATTTTTTTATTATTAGTTGTTTTTGCTATGTTTGTTTATTGTTGTTACAAGAAGTTACTCTTATTTTTAATTTTGTAATTGTTTAAAAAATTTTGTTGTCTGATTTAGTCGTTAATGTCGCTCCCGCGTATCCTTTTTTTGATCTTTCATAAAATCGGTGTATAAAATTAAAATTATTCTTTATTTTATCTCATTCATCATAACGATATCGATCGTTTTATATTCATTTCTTTATTGATTTATTTATTATTTATTGATTATTTATTGATTTATGTTTGAATTTTCATGGATGCATTTATCATTCTTCCCTAATATGTTGTTGTTTTTACATAATTTATTTCAATGTTTTCATTCAATTCTTTTTGTCTGTACGAATATATTCCATTGCAATTATAATAATAATAACTTTTCTCAAAATCCTTTTTTCTCTTATAAAATTTGTTCTAAGGCAACTGTTATGTCGATATGATTAGTATAGTTTGTTAAACTTTATCATTTTTGTAGTTTTAACGAAATTTTAACGGCTTGGAAAAATAAGGCGCACACAAAATAAAACCCACAATGTATTTTAATTAAATTTTTGTTAATTTTTTTTAATTTTTTGTTGACTTCAAGGGAAATGACGAGTAGTTACGAAGTGAGACTGAGTTGAATTTATTTTAATGTAACTTTTATTATAGATGATTATAAAGACACGACTAGATTTGTTGGAGGATTTAATAATTTTTCGTGGACAAAGATTAAGATTTAATTCTCCGGAAATAAAGTTCAAAATTAATTAAAGCCAATTTTTGTAATGATGTCATAAAACGTCTGTGTATAGGAATTGTGGATCTTATTTCGTGTAGGCATTAATTTCCTAAGCCAAATTTACATATACATATAAGTTGTATGTAAGTAAGTAGGTGTGTCAGTTTTCTTCTTCGTGTGTGTTTTTTTTTGAGATTGGTGTTAAGTAAATGAGGAATGAAAATGGATATGATATGATATGATTTGTTTCGACACCTGTACTGATTTGATTTGTATACTGAATGCTAGATTTTTTCTGTTTTTGAAGTATTTAGTCTAATAATAAGCGTACAAATTTGAGCTAAATAAATTGTATGTAATATTTAGTTTAATATAAAGTAAAATACAATTTACAGAAATTCATCTGAAATTGTATTTAAAACTTTTGTTATTAAAGTTATTATTCGAAGATTACGTTATATATTGAATTCTTAGGTAAAATTCTACATAAAAAACGAAACTTTTACGATGGCATTGAATTGAAAGTCTTATAAAACTGTTTAAAAAAAAACTGTATAAAACTATAGAAAACAAAATTGTCATTTGATTTGTTAACACATGAAATTTAGTTACAAACCATGGAGGGCGGCCTCGGCAACCTCTTTTCACGCAAAAATGCTTTTGTGACCAAATTTGTGACAAAATTAAATCGTTTTTTATTTGTAATTATGAAGAATTAAATGATGGGAATTATTGCATTCGTTTGGATTTACTTAAAATTTATTTAATTGAATAGAATTTTTAAAAAAATTAATTATATTTATAAAAAAATTTTTTTATATAAAAAATAATTTTTAATTATATTTTAATTTATAAAATTCTTTGAATTTGGAAACAACAGTATTTATTAGACATGACAAGTAAGAACGCATACTTCAGCTTGGCCGAAGCTTACGTACCGCCTCTCGATCATTACATTTCAGCTTTAAAACTGCAAATGAGACAGCAAAATTGCGCTTTTGTTTGTGATTTTATATCAAAAAGTAGGCGTGACACTTTTTTATAACAGCTTATACCTCACGTATTTCATGACAATACTTCCTACTCGCTTTCGTCTAAGGCGGTCTTCTTTATTATTGTGGCTCTAGTAGGTGGACCGCTCCAATTTTTTGCGAAATTCTTTAGTATTCGTGGATGAGTTTGTGGATAAATCTTTGTCATTCAACTCGTGTAATTTTTACATGACGGACATGTAGACAGACGGACAGACAGGACGGACGGACGGGGATAAATCAACGTAGGAGATGACACTAAGTCAGAAGTTTTATATATTGTACTTTTCCATACTTTCCACGCCTCTTTCAATGCGTTCAAAATTAGAAACAAGCTCAATACACTAACACTTTGGGTGTAGGGTATAAAAATAAATTGAAATGAAATGCATTTAAGTTTTATAATAGTTCTTCTCTTCAATTGTTTTAAGAAAGTCACAAATCGTTGTGCAACTCGTTTTACGTAGTAGAAGAAATGACTAATTATTAATTAATTTATTTTTTAAGCGATTAATTGTTTTCTTTAATTTTTCAAATTTCTCGCATATTTCTTTTGCACTCTAAATATTTTTCTTGTATTCGTAAATGCATATTTTTTATTAATCAATTCTTTATAGAAAGAATAGTTTATAAAATTATTTGTTTATATTTAATAGAAAGCTTAAACGAGCATTAGATTAGACTAATTATTAAATTATGATTAACATAATCACACAAAAGTAAGTACTAGAAATTCTTCTAAGGGGTAGTTGGACGCGGCAGTGCTATAATCTGTAGATCCTACTAGTAGACATCTTAGATACTTAATTAGGATAATATATTTGATTTTTAAATTACATTTGATATTACTTTTGCCTTGGAAATATTCCATTGTTCGTTTTTAATTAGTTTATAAATGAATTAATTTTTCATTGACAAAATTATGAAAAACATATTTTATTATTAGTTCGTATGATCGAAATAATCACCCTGTAGTTATACGACTTTTGGGGAAACTTCGGTTTGCCTTCTTTAGACACTCATACTCATACTCACTCGTCTGATTCGCGCAAATATAAATGTTTTCAAAACAATTTTATAAAATGTTACAAATTGCCTTTTGCGGAATAATTACAAGCGATCATTATCATTCTCTTTCAAACTGATCAGTAAGTTCTTTCATTTCGAGACTCGTAACATCTCCCTGTAATTTTCTCACGAATTTCTCTGTAAGATTTCTCACCTCGAGACACACGTGTGGTGGGGACGGGACGTCACGTCCCAACATCACGTGGGGAGTTTTGAATTTAGGCATTCAGCCTGGCCGAAGCGCAACTGTTACTTAACAAAGGCTCACGTGAATTGACGGATGTATTGGATGGATCTAAATTTTGTATTTCCGTGGAGAGAGCAAATTCATGTGATGCCTCGACAGAGTCGTGTTGGCTTTGAGTCTGCTCGTGACGACGTGGCTTAGCAATGGCATTAATCGTATCCTTATTCTGCGCGTTAGCGTCAGCGGTTGCGGCAGGATAACTGAAGACGCGTTTTAATGACTGAATTCGAATTAAAATTGATTAATTTATTGATTTCAATAATTATTTACATTAATTATTCATTACCTTATCATTCAAAATTTCTGGGCCGTTTATGCACGATATTGACTCATTGACAGGGCTCACATTTTTGCTCGAGGAGAATTTCTTGCGTTTCTTTTTTAGGGCGGCAATAGCAGTTAGTCCTTTAATATTAAAAATATAAGTTCATAATTTATTATTAAATGTTTAGGTAAGAAGAACAGATTTTTAGGGATGGCTTACCGGTAGTGGTGTGGAAGAAATGTGAACCTGTAGTACTGTTGCCGCTTTGGTGATTATTTTCCTTTATATGATTACTATTGATAGCATTCTGATGCTGAAGCTGATTTTGCCTTTGCTGTTGTTGCTGCTGTTGTTGTTGTTGTCGCTGCTGATTGGTATTTGTGGTAGACTGTTCACCACGATATTGCCGTTGGGTGGCATTCTGCGAATAAGTCACTCGTACCTGACCTTGAACTGGTATCGGACCATTCGGCGCATTAGCACAAACCGAATCCTCCGATTTGGAACGGCCTAACATTTTGGTAACATTACCAACTTTGGCAGCCTCGATTATGGTGCCTAAAGGATATACCAACAATAATTTCATCTATAACAAGAACAATTTATTTATTTTTGTTTTTTTGTAATGACTAACCCCAACGTTTTTTATGACTCGCAATACGTTTATTGTATGGTTTCAGTGTTGTTTTATTGTATTTGTTAGTGGTTTGTAACGCTGTAGTGGGTTGTAATGACGCTGATGACGTAGACGATATTGTAGTTGGTGGCAATGATGAATCTTTTTCGCCATTGTCAACGTTCGTTGAATTGCAACTGCCATTATTGGAACAACAATTCGATTTCTTATGAATGAAATTTGGTGTAAATAGATTGGAAAGTGTTGAGGTAAGCATCTCATGCTGATCATCGTATTGATCTAATGAAGTGGAAAATTCGGCAACCGGTGCTAGTGAACCGGTAGAACCGGGTGGTGCAATATTAAATCCTTTCATAAGACGTCGTTCTTTCTGACGATTTTTTTTGCCGCCACCTAAAAATGTTCGCGAAAATAAACAAAAATTTTAAACATATATCAGAAAAAACAAATAAAAATTATTGTGGGGAAAATTTTTAAGTAACAATGTTTTAATAATGATCTCACCTCCACCCTGTCCGGCTGAGACATTTGTATCCATACCGCTATTTTTTAAAATTTCAACCAATTCGCAACGGAAAGCCGAAATGTCTTGTTTAATCTCATTTACATCGTCCTCGGTAACACCCTGTGATTCAGCTTTACGTTGTTCGACTGTAACGTAACGTCTAACGAGATTGCGCATGATTTGCTGGAAATATATGTTTCATATATATTTATATGCGATCTTTTCTTAACCAAACAAAAAATCATTAGCCTTTTTTTCTACCTGATATTTAAAATCACGATCATTAGCTTGTTGCGCTTTACGCTATATTTAAATTGGAATTTTAAAATGTATTTGAGTATTTAACGAATCGAAAAACACCTGAAAGTACTCACTCGTATTGTCTTCAAATGCTCACGACGTGCTGCCGAGGATCCGCTACAGAAAATACGACGTGACCACTTAAAAGCATACCAAATCGATTTAGGTGTTGGTATTATATTGAAAGGTGGTGGACATGTGCCACCCTCTTCAAAGTAACTAATCCATAGTTTGGAACGAGCAAATTTCCACTCGACATCGGCACGTTCCTGTCAAATATTTCCAATATTTAATTATCATTCTCGCATCAAAAGAAATCCATACAATTCATTCAACTCACCGATATTAATTGATACGAATGATTCATCATGGCAATCAATAGATTAAGCAATACCACTATATTGATAACGGAATAGGTGCCGAACATAAGCATACCCCAAAAGCGGGTAAAAATTTTAATGCCATCCAATTCAAAACTATCCAAATCGATAAGACCGAAAACAGCCCAAAAAAGAGTTTGGGTGGTTTCAAATAAACTTTTGATTATAAACAAAAATCAAAAAGAGGGAAAGAAAGATGTTTACTTTTAAAAATTAAAATATTGTCTTAAAACTGATTATTAATTTACTTTGAAAAACGACGCCAAACTATACAAGCATTAGGATCGGCTGTACCATTGACATATATACTATTCGGTGTTACCTCTGGACAACGTTTCTTTTCCAAATCAGCGTAGTACCTGTTTGGTTTTTTTTGTGAAATTTAAAATTATTTCAAGATCGATTTCGTTGAATCAGGAAAATTTAATAATTACCATAATAATTGATTAAGACCGCTACCAAAAGCGAACAAAACAAGAACATATAAAAAGAAGAACTTCATTATATCCATAACCATACGTGATAATGACACTTGCAGTGGCCCCAAATGTGGATTTACCGAAAAGATATAAACCAATTTGAGGCCACTGAAAATGTTGGCCGCACTAAAAAGACCTTCCGAAATGAGCATTGGATCCCAAGTGTCCCAACGCTCACGCGGCAAATCGGCAGCATTTGTATTAATTATCATTTCTTTTTGAACCTGAACGATGTTAGACGCGTTAGACGGAAAATGGCGATAATGGACGATGGTTGAATCCAGTTCAGTTTATATATAAATATATATTTATAGGATATAACATACAATAAGGAAGGAAAAGTGACAAAAGAGTATATTAAATTGATATAAAAAACTAATTATAATCATTTTAAAAAAACCTGAAAGAATGAAACGACGCGTAAAGCCACCGTTGCCACATATAATGAATTTGTCACAAAATCGATAACGTTCCACATATCATTTAGATATTCTTGCAAACCAACATCCCACAACTGTTTCACCTCGCTCCAAATGAGACCTAAAACGAACGGAGATTAAGATTATAAATCAATATTGTGATAACATTGTTAAGTCAGTCGGTCATTTCCAAGAACTTACCACTAACCCAGGCCAATATTAACCATTCTATAAAAGTCGGTTTAGCACCACGTTTTGTTGGCAACTCTTCCACGTGAGCGATAATCGAAACCGGTACTAGAGGTTTTGTATCGGTCCAAAACCAACCACCAATAAACGTTTCAATACGTTGAGAGGCAAGCATTAGTAAAACTATGCAATAGAAATAAGTTTCTATAATTGCTAGAATAAATTATTTCGTATATATTTTGTGAACCTACATAAAAATGTAAAGTACGAGGCGCTATGGCATATGAATTTTATAAATGGCTTTCGCATGGTTTGTCCAATACTCGAATACGGTGCCAATATATAGGCCAAAGAGAAAATAGGAAACATAATGCCTACGTAGTAGAGATGAAGAAAAATGGGTAACCATTTAAAGAAAATCGGTCCAAAGAAAGGAAATATGGGTGGAGTTAAATTGGTGGATATTAAATTAATTTCATATTCTTTATTAATATAATTATATAGTTCACTATATATTTCCTTTATACCTATTCGTATTATATCCACTGCTTGCAATGCCATATTCTTACGTCGAAATCCGGGTAAACCTTCATACCAAATGCTTGCCAAAAGTTGTTGAACGTTCGAGTGGGCCACAAACTATAAGAAGACAATAGAAATCATGGGCTAAAAATTGACCCGATAATACATATTTAAACAATATAAGAATTTAAGTAATTTTTCAAAATGAATTTTACTTCCAGGTATGAAGTAAAACATGCAATGCAATTATGGAAATTCACAAGTGTTGAAATTCAGAAATTAATAGAATTCAGAAATGAAAATGAAAAATTAACCTTTAATTGAATCTGTCATTTTGGTCAAAATCGGTTTGTCGCATAAGGAGTAAGTCAGGCATGTGTTGTATGAACTAAATTTCTTCTAACGATTCAAGATTTCAACCCAAAATTATTTCAATCAAATACGTTACAACTATTAGTTTCGAACATACTTTCTTCTGGCGCAATTTTATGGCCAGCTTAAGACGATTCAAATGCATACGCTCGCCATGCTCGTAAACTGGTCCGGTGGGATCGTGATTCAATAGAATCTCCAATTCGTGCGATGTACGTGTATGATCCAGTAAAGCGGTAGCAAAATCTTGACATTGTTTACGTAATTCCTGATATTCATTCTGTTGAAAGGCGATTAATTTTTGTTGAAGCGATTAATAGTCGCGTCTGAAATTTCAATTTCCACGAGAGAAAGAGAGAGACTCACTTTAAATTCATGTTCCAAAAAACTTAAACGACGCAATTCCCATGATAATTCAAATGCTGTTAAAATCGGATCCTTCGAGGATAAGGCAATAAGGCTTGGACTGGCTAATGCTCGATAAGCATTAATACGTGAACGTGAATGGCGTAATGAGTCTTCTTGACGCGATTGTACGCATTCATCGCAACCACAGCTTCGGAAAATGCGAAAAAAGGAAAATGAGAAAATATACCGGAAATGATGTAGATTAAAACGATATGATAACCGATATGATATTTACCGAACATCGTGTGGCATTGGCAAAACCGAGCCGCGATCGAGCAAAATTTTAATTATTTCGTAATTATCACGATGAGCGGCTAGAATAAGGGGCGTTATGTCGGGAGTGAATGTTGATGTGTCTTCAGGTACCGATTCCCAACTCTATGAAATAGAAGAGTATGGTGAATTCCTTATGTTCTTCCTATATATTTTATAATCCATATAAACTCACATGATTCCCTTCATTTTGAAAATTTAGATCTTCGTGATCCAGCAGCACCTCGACCGCCTCAACAAACTCTTCCGATATGGAATGTAGAAGAGCATCTTTCGTGTCTACATTATAGTTAATTAAGAGTTCTACCATCTCTAAATTTTCATTATCGATTGCCATCAATAAAGCAGTTCGCCCCAGAGGATCGACACAATTCACATTAATATACTCGGTATCTTGAGCCTTTTGTAGCATTCTGTATGAAAGGAAAAAGTTTATAATTCAATAATGCGAGTATATAGATGCATTATTACTAATTTTCGTTCAACGTTTACCTTCTAGTACCCGCCATATCGCCACGTTCCACCGCCAGCAAGAACTTCTTTTCTTCCAGTGTAAGCTGGCGTATTTCCTGATGTGGACGTATAATATTTTCTTCCTCCATCATGCCGTGTATACTGTGCCGCTATATATTAGTCGGGACCGGAATGAAAAATCAGTTATGAATTATAAGTTGAATTTAATTGAATGAATCGAGTTGATTAAGTTGAGTTGAGTTGAATTGAGTTTAATCATAGAGTAAGAAATAACTTATTTCTTACTCTATGGTTTGAAGGAATAAGTGGTTGAAATGAATTGGATTTAATTGAGTGGTCTGAGTTGAATTCAGCTGAGTGGAATCGTGTTTAATTGATTGACATGAGTTGAATTGTGTTGAATTGTATTGGGCTAAGCAGAATTGAGTTGAGTTTAGTTAAGTCGTGTTGAATCGAATTCAGTCGAGTTGAATTGAATTGAGGTAAGTTAAATTGTATTAAATAGAATTGAGTTGAACTGAAATTTGACCTTGAACTTACTTTGACCTTTTTTGCTGGCTCAATCTGTACTGTCACATGACCATTATTCTCGCTAATACTCTTCTTCTCGCCATCGCTTGAAGCATCAGTGCCATTTTTTATTTTATTCAAAATAGGCGCCAAAACGGATTTCCGTCTTGCTGGACTTATGAAATGCAACTTTTTTCCTTCCTCTAGAAACGGATAACAGAAATGAGAAATTGTATGAGAGTTTTATTATCCACCTTATATTACCTTAAAAAGGATGGGAAAGATGGTGGTAAAATTGAACGGTTCATTAAGTCGCAAAATCTGGTTTAAATTAACTTAGAACTATATATATAATCAGATTATATTAGAGGAGATAGACACAGTGAAGTTAATGAGGAGATAATTACATACACTATTCCTTAAAGGCTTTATAAACTCACTTGATTCATTAATTTGGTTTCAAGGCTTTACTTGATTTGTTAATTTGTTTTTTTTTTTTTTTTTTTTTTTGATTAACTATGGATATTATTTGTATTACCTGAGTTTAATTGCATGAATGAGTGCATGGATAACTTGATACGGCTATTTTCGTTCGAGCACGATCTTATAATCTAATATTACTTATTTTCTCATCTTACGATACTAATTTTTTTACTGCATCACTATATTTTTTTATTTATTTCAATTATATGTAATCCATAATTATATCCATTAACAAACACAATTTCTGTGTTTGCTTCAATTGTAATTAATATCTCGATCATCTTTTATTAGAAACGAGACGTCTACAAACGTATGAAAGTAAAACGTAGAACTATTAAAATTTTAGTTAGTCCTTGTTTAAAGAGTTTCTCTTCACTTCACTCTTGCCTCCTTCAAAACAAATCATCTTCAATATTATTGGTGAGACCATCTCTATTGGCGAAATTACTAGAATTTTATGAGAAAAGATCGGTCTCTATTCTAATCGAATTCAACACGGATGGATTGTTTGCGATTGTCTTACAAAATTCATCAATAGTATTGTTACTATATAGTATAGTACTGTTCTAGTACTTGAAATCGTTAGTTTTCTGACCCACACTTTTTAGCTTCAGTTTGGCGATGGCGAACAAAATAAAATGAGCCACCGGCATTCATTCGTAAATTCAGCGATTCAGCCCCAAATTAATCGAAAATCATTTGTATTTTCGTTAATGAGATTCAATTTAATGAGAACTCAATTAAATTAGTCTTCTCATAATTAAATCGTAATTATTATATTATCGTTATAGAATAGTTTTTATGAAATATGTGTAATATATTAACATTAAATAATAACAATACAATCTAGCTAATAAACTCATTAAATTACCGTCAAATGATTTCTCGTAATTACGATTCTTTTCATTCTTTTATTCATTCAAAAATAAATATTTCTATATATAATATAATTTTATTTATATCCTTCAGTTTATCTTACCGGTAAAACAACGTGTAGTATGCAGACATACACACACACATACACACAAAAATACACACAGACATTCTCATAGCCATAGCCAGCCACACGTACATTCCATTCATTCTCTATTAATTCATACTCGCGCTCTCTTTAAAATATCTACTTATTCATTTAACTCTGTCTGTCATTCATTCTCGCTCAACCATTCTACGATTCACTTTACCATTCTCATTCATTCATTAATTCATTCAATCATTTCGTAATTCTATTCAATCGTCCTTTTAGACGCGCGGTGGTATGTGCTCTACATACAAATCTAAACTAGGTCAAATACACCTATGCACACATTTGCACAAATAATTACATTCGAAAAAAATCACCTACACTAAAAATTATAAATCTGGGTCAATTATTGTAGACTGATTTACATATATGAACATGCATATATATGTGTGTGTATGTATTTGAGTAATACACTTGAATATATCATTGCGTGTGACATTTGGGCATGTTTGTATTAATAATAACAATATTACAGTTGCATGTATTACTATATGGTTTTAAATATATAAAGTTATCAAAAGAAATCATTTCATCGGTTCTATTATCGAAATATATGTTTTATTTTCTAAATTTATTGACTAATATAAATTAGCTGTTTTCAAATCGAGTGTTTCAATAACGTAATTTGACATCATTGAATGATCTATTTTATGCCTAAAATTTCAATAATTTTAAAAACTGTTATTGGGAAATGATCTTGGCAAATATGCTGAAAACGTGTGGGAAAATTGAATTTAGGGTGCAAAAATGCATTCATATGAAGTTAGATACAGTTTCAATCGTTGTGATAGAGACACAATCGTTTGAAAAATATTGAAGAATGATAAACAATTAAAAATGATCTAAGAACAATTGAAAATTATTTTGGACCATTTCACTTTGACTCCTATTAGAGATCGGGGTAGGAAAAATTACTTCCCATTTTTAAATAAATCTTTTTCATTATCCTTTAAATACTTTAATAAACTTACCGCCTTCTTCGTTGGGTTTTCCTTCGCCCCATTTTGTTAACTGTAAATATAAAAGCAAAATAACAATTTCTAGATAGATAGACTTTTACATGTTTTTCGACGTATATCTACATATGAAGTATATGCATATATCTAAGCTTTGATGCAAAGGCATCCAAAGAGTATAATGTTCTTGAAAGCAATTGAAAAAAACCATTTTTTCTAAATAAAACTCAAGAGTTCTAAAAAAGTTTTTAAGCATAAAGCAAAATGTTCTCAAGGCGTTGTCTTGAAAACACAATCTCCTTTCTCTTCATTTCTCGCAGTGTCTGGCTCGTCCTTCTGGCCTTCCATTTTCCTTGATATTACCGGATTTCGACGCATTTCTTTCAACTTAAAAGGTTAAAGAGCAACGAATATTCTATGAATGTGAAAAGTTTCCTCCGCCAAGCCTAACCCACATCTCCCTCCACTCCGAGCTCGCTAAGATTATTATTATTATTGTATTTTGCTAAACACACCCAATAACCTTCAAAACCTGGCTGCAGCTATGCGATGATGCAGCGACGCGGCAGCAAATGAAAACAAAAATAAGAGCGAATTTGCAACGCCAACGTTGAGATTTATTTTTGTGACAATTTTCCGGTGCGTAGATACTACTAAAGTTAGAGGTGAAGATCTCGTAGGTCAGAAGCTTAATATTTAAATAGAAAGAATCCCGTTGGTGGTAATCTCGATGCAGATCTCATTTAATGGGATCTCGTTGGTGTGAATCTCACGAGGGGTAATCCGATCAGTGTGAATCTCAATGATTGGAATCTCGTTGGCAAGATTCTTGCAGGTGAGAATCTCTTTGGTGAAAACGCGATTGGTTGTAGTCTTGACTCTGTGAGATATTCTTGTGCGTGAGGTACGTATATGCTGTAAGATGGTGCCTCGGTTGTTCAGGTCTTGTTGCCGGGGAGACATCTTTTCTGGCGGGGAACCTCTTGCTCGTGAGCCTCGTTGATTAGGATATTAATAATTTTGGGGTCGGGCGATGCTAAATTGATTTTAAATGTATTAGTCGGATAAAAATCGAAACTCTATAAGATGGTTCGTTTGATCAAAAACGAAACACATTTTAAATTCTAACGACATTGGCTGTGGGTTCACCTTCTTTCAAGGTTCATGAAAATAAAAGAAAGGTAAATCAATACACACACACATAGACTTTGTATGTATACACGTTCTCAATGCTGCTTCGAGCAAGTAATAATTTAGTCACAATGCCGCCATCGACATCGCCGATGTAACACAACAACAATAAAGGCCGTATACTCAGTCATAGCAAAAAGCAAGGACACTTTTTGACACCAATGGACCAGCTCGAGATAGAGTGAAGCCAGAGGAACAACAACACAACACTTCACATTGAGCGTAGATTCCAAGAGCAAGTACAAAAACAACATATCATCAATAAACAACAGCGGCGGCAACAACAACATTTCAATCAGCAATTGCTGGGAGGGCGTGCTCTTCGTCATAGAAGAATTTGTCCTTGAGCCTTGTGCTGCCGACTAGCGGATGGATCCAAATACTAGTACAAAAGCAACAATCACGGGAATGTTGGTAACAACAACAAGTGCAATAACAACAACAACAACTGTGGCAACATATAAATTAGATCAATGGGGCCACGGTCGTTGTCGTTATTGGAGTTGTTGTTGTTGTTGTTGTGTCGCCTTCGCTGAGTACTCGAACTTATATTTAATAAAGTTTATAAGAAACTAAACTAAAGGACAAGCCTGCCAGCCTGCCTGACTTAACCGTCTAAACGTGTATTAGTGTTGGGATTTGTGTATGGGTTGTGTGCGTTTGCATGATTGTATGTAGGTGAATATGAATGCGAGTTTGGGTTCGTTTCAGAAGGAAGACATGAATATTCCAAAAATAATTTAGAAATGATAAAGAAATTTGAAGATTTTTAAAAGAAGTATTGAATATTTTATTCGTTTTCTTTTTAAATTATAATGAGATTTCCTAAACGTTTTAAAAAAGCGTTTATTATTTCAAGTTGTTTTAGATTTTCAAGGATTATTTTTAATAGAAAACCGTAAGCCATCTAATGGATTTTCTTCTTGAAATAAGTGTTTTTTTAGCGATTCCAACGCTTGTTTTCCTTTTGTGATGTTCGCCAATTATTAAAGCAATAACACAAAAAACTTATATTTTATATTTAATCTTTATTTTCTATGATTTATTTAAATATCTTCAATTTTTAAGATTATTTTTTCAAGGATTGTTTTATTTATTACTGAGACGAAAATTTGTTTATTAGAATATTTTGAAATCCGGTATCCTTGAAATTAGAATACAATCTTCTTTAGGATCAATTGTTTTCATTCATTTCGATTCATAGAAATGTTCAACAACCATATTGTCTCACCTTCGTTATTTATCTAGCTCAATTCAAATTTGATCTGGCCACAATCATATAGTCATGCCAGAGGCCCACACAAAGATACGACAATATCTGCTTATACAAAAAAAAAAATAATAAAAATTAAAAAAAATAAATAAATAAATAAACAATAACTGAAAAAAATCCAGATATCGTTCTCAACGAGATTATTTATTTTATTCTCTTTATTGCAATCACGCGTTAGATTTTTTTACATTTCTTATTAAAACTTTCAAAAACTCTTATGTGTTGTGAAGGATTTGCAAATGCAAAACTCGCCGCAAGAGAGCGTGTGAACGAGTAGTTTTAGAAAGAACTAAAAGGTACAAAAGAAAGTCTGTGCTCTTCTATGTTGACCACGTAGTGATTGGGTTACTGAGGGTCAATCGGGTGGTGGGTTGAGAGCTGGTGGGTGGTGAGTTATCACGGGAGGTTTGTTTGAATGAATGCATAATTGACTACTTGATTGATGGCTGACCAAGAGAGTGGTTAGGGGGATGGACTAAGTGATTATTGACGCTTTTGACTGGTCGACTTGTCGTTTGTTGACTTCCTTTATGAACGATCAAACGGGTGGAAAAATGTGAATTTGTAACGCAGCCTGAAGTGTCCTTGCGATTATTTTAAGGGCAGTGCACTTTTTCTGGCTGCAGGCTGAGTGAAACTTGAAAAGTCAGACAAAGTCTACTGTAGTTTGAAACGTGAGAAACACACCACTAATAAAATACTCACTGCAAACACTATTGAGCTAACACCAACCCTCACTTATTGCCATTTTCCTTCCTCAACCAGTAAAGGGTTCTATTTGATAGAAAGTGAAATAAGAAAGAACTTTATCAATATGAACCTTACTCCTGTCTCGTCCCCCCCTCCTATAACCTCTTAACGTTGCTCAAAAGCACAACATTGCCACCCCAGAAACCAAACCAATAAGAGGACCAATAAGAAACACACACATTCACATAAATCGTTGCTAGGCATATCATACACAGTTGTTTGTTTGTCAGGCGAGTGTATTTCGAATTGAAAAATTTCGAAAACTAGGTTAATATTTTACAAAATCTAAAGAAGAAACAAAGAAAGTCAAAGAAAATTCTTCTTTTCTTTTTATTGTACGAGTATTTATTTTCTTGAGTTTTTTATCAATTCATTTCAATTAGATAGATTTTTTTATTGGTTCCTTTACGGTTTTTATTGTTGCTGATGTTGTTTTTGTTTTATTTTTTTTGTGGTGTTTTTCATAGATTTGATTTGAAAAATTGCAATTTTTGCAATAAAAGATGAAGGCTGGAAGATGTTTGATTGTATGAGTATATACATGTTTTGATGTTGTTGGATACGTGATTTTGAACAATATACAATTTCAAAAAAAAAAAAACATATGGTATGAATAATTTCGGTATGAGTTCACGACTCGCGTGGTATATGACTGAGTTTGAGTTGTAAAAAAATGTAATTAAATTATACAAATTTAAGCAATTTTTGCCGAATTAAACTATACAACGCTCAAATTTTTAAGATTAGCATAATTTTTCAGAACTTCATAAATTAGATGATTTCATTCTAAATTCCAAGAATTTGTTTCTTTGAATTGATGATAATTTTGAGAAAAAAATTAATTTAAATAAATTAGAATTATATTATGAAGTACAATATAAATAAATATAATAAATATAATAAATCGAAGTTAACAAAATAATACCAAAAAATCCTTAAATAAATCCGTCCATAAAAAAATATGACAATAGATAATTATAGTAAAAAATAATGATGATAATTTGAAGGATTATCTGCATTACTATTTACGAAATTATGAAAGGACAAATACTGTTCTTGAAATTGAAATAAGTCCATTCTTGAATGCGTCGAGTTGTTCAAAGATTCCCCTTTGAATTAATTTCATAAATGCTTTCACATTTTAATTAATTCTATTGATGTTTTTGATATTTCAAACTTATTTAATATTCTTGTGCGAAATTAATTACTAAGATTTTTGAGCAAATCTGCCATTTATTTAGCCTGAAATTGACTTTATTGTGAATTGAAAATAGATTTAAAAGAAAAATAGCAAGAGGTGGTGAGAATCTATAGCTTTGAGGACGCTAATATTTGACTTTATTATTATTAAAATGGATTTTCCAATGTGAATTATTAGAAATCAAATTAATAGTAAATACAGAATTATTAAATTAAATTTAGACAGTAAAATACTACTACCTATTAAATCGATCTCTATTTCATAAACATTATTTAAACAAAACTATTAATTAATGACAACTTTGATTTGAAAGGTCTGAATTGGAAATGATATCTTCTATGGTTTATGTAATATTACAAACGAAAGCTAAACTTGTAATCTGGCTTCTGTTTATAATTATTAGATGAAATAGTATTACATTTTCCACTTTAAAAAGGAAAATATTCTAGGATAACATTCAATATTAATGTATTAAAATTAAATAAAGTTATAATTAATGAAAATGTTTGTCACTCTTTTATCAAGAAATCCTACTCCAATGAATCCAGAATTGATTGTTTAGTAATAATGTATTTGTCTGCTCTTAAAAAGACCGATAAATCACGTTTCAAAAAATTGGGTTTATTATAATTTCAAATATAACCGTTCAGATCACTCTGACAGCTCCTTTGACAAAATTAAGTCTATTCGATTGATTGTGACAATTTTTTGACAATCTTTTCCACTAATATCGGTATGGGAAAGAATAAAATTAAAAAAATTTCAAAAACTTTAGCATTTCTATTAATAACAGAAAATCTTTTAAAATTAAGTTCTGTTAAAAATTTTATAATATCAAAATATTTATATAGGAAAAAATACGAAATAATTATTAAATGAAATTTAGCGTTTCATCGGAAGCATGACCGTTAATTTCTTAATAATAAATATTTCAATAAAAACTGAAAGAAACGTACATACGAAGGTACTTTCAATTGAGATTTCCTTTTGAGGGCTGCGATGGAGCGTGTTTGTTGGCGTAATACTTCCAGTTTAGAAAAGTTTTCAAATGCAATAAAAAAATAGATTTTTGTTTTTGGTTTTTGTTTGGTTTTGTTTTTTCCTTTATTATTAGTTATTTATTAATTATTATTATTATTATTATTTATTTTTCTTTCTGGGATATTTGCAGAAATTCTTGTTTACAACGATTTTTATTTTTGGTTCTTTTCGATTCTATTTACTTTCGATTTACATAGTCCGAATTTAATTATTTTTTTCTAATTTTTTGTACATACAAAATATACAATTATATTTTACTGCATATTTACAATTTTATTGACTTCATAAAGATTTAATCAAATTTCATTAAAAAGAATGAATTTATTTTGAAATAACGAATATTATTCAATATTTTTATTTGAAATAACGAAATAACTTTTTGTCATTGATAAAGAATGCAATCACTATAAAAGTAAAATTTAATTAGAAAAATAATTATGATAATTATAATTGTAATTATATAATGATGGTAATAGTAGTTTTAAGCAATTCTTATTATAAACACTTCTTTTTGTGATTCTATTCAGAATAAAGCGAATAATATGCAGAGAGAATGATCTCAGTCGAATAAAATTTGTTTGTAAAACATTAAAAAACAACAAACCTGGCCTCGTAGAAGAGACCGAAACTTCGTCCCATTTAGAGTTTTTAATGGCGCTCATTTCAAACAACTTCCGTGACGCGCCACCGGAAACACTCAAGTGCATTCACTACAAGCGAGTAAAACTGAGAACAAAAGCCGAATGGATGAAAACAAGGAACGTTACAGGATAAGAGCACCCTATCGTCCTCCCACCTGCCTTCTCCCAAACATGTTACAAAACGTTCTTGTGATGAAGGGGTGTTTGACCTATAATCGTAATTACTTCTATAATCGTAATTAAAGTTTCAAAAAAAAATTTCAACAAAAGAACCAAAACAAAAATTAGAATTAAAACACAAAATTATTTTCAGTATTTCAAGAAATATTTCTGAATACATTTATTTTCGTGGAAGTAAAAATCAGGAAAATATAAATAAAAAATCATAAAATAAACATTTGCATCACTTTTGTTTTTCTTCGGTTCTCCTTGATTTATTTTAAAACTTTTTTAAACAATTTTGAAAGTGTTTTTTTCATTTTATTGTAATTGTTTATTGTTATTATATTGCTATTGTTATTTTATTAAAAAATTGGATAAAATTAATAAAAAATTTCCACGCTGAATAATTTCCGTAGTTTCGACCGTTTCACCGAGCTGAAAAATTAAAACTGAACGCATAAATTTAAAATTTTCTGCAATTGCAGAAGAAATACCAAAGAAGGACTTTCGCAAAATGCATTTTCTCGACAGTGTTGTTGTTTTATTTCATTGAAAAAATGTAGTATTCATTTTCTTACGGAAATGCAGGACTTAATAATAAAGGGATAGTATTCATTAATAAGAATCATTCAGAAGGAATGTATAAATAATGGCGGGACTAATTTTATTATTATTTTTAATTGAGTTGAACCATAGAGTAAGGAATAACTTAGGAATAGAGTAAGGAATTTCTTACTCTATGGTTGAACATAGCATCATCTTGGCCTTTGTGTAGATGAAATTGCAAAAGGCAAGTTAAAATAAAAATGCATATCTACAATTATTTCAGTAACAAGAGTTATAAAGAGTCCACAATTTTTAAACAGAATCAATCGTGACAATAGACTCTCTTATAGATAACTATTGACGCTCAAATCCTATACTAGTTGCAACAACGTTGCCAAAAACTATATTCAACCTAATTAACAGCCCGACCATATTCAGGTCGCTAGCGAATAGTCGTTACTACAATTACACTGAATGTAATAAAAAAAAGAGAAAAATAAAATTCCCTTTATTCGCAGCAGCTAATCTCTTTCTAATTTAACAGATCCAGTCGCTTGCTTGTTCTTCTTAATTTCTCTTTTGTCAACGGTAGCAGAGTCTTTCACATATTAACTGATTGAAAATTAAGGGCCTTATAATGTAAAACGAAAAGAAGGCGTTTTTCTCTACTTTGCCAGCTTGTATATAAGTAGCAGATAAAAATTCGGCTGACACGAATAAAAAATGTTGTTAGTGCTTACCAGTGCATTCCAGTCGAAAACTGGATGCCGAAGCCGAATATTGTTGAATCCCGGTACCGAAGCAACAAACCATTCGCGAGCAAGAAACCATTAGCTTGGCTGTGAGTGAAGCGGCTAGTACATTCAAGTTACATTCAAGGCGTCGCTTAGCATGGAGGGTGTTTTGTTGCGCGCGACCAAATGGATGGCTAATAGAATACAGATTTTATCTAAGGAAGCTGACGGAAGTATTACATAATACAAAAATTTCGAGCGTGTTGTCAAAGTCAGTGTCGCATACTCTCCATTCGTTTCGTTTAACATTATAAGGCCCTAAAGCTCTCGTCCTTATCGTCAACGAATTCATCGCGTTTAGATTATATGCGATTGATAGCTTAATTCGTTGATCAAATTGAGTGTGTTGAAGCTAAAATGTTAATTTCTGCCTGATTGCTGAACCGAAATACAAAGCGAAATGTAAATCGAATCATTATTCGACTGGTATCTAGTGTGAGGAAAATCATTCGCAAGTTATAAATAAGCATTTTATTTCAAAAAACTTAGTATATCTACAGTCGCTTCCAATATCAAGCAAAACAACATTTATTTTAAGTATGCGTATAATATTATGAAATTATATTGTGCATTTATACTATTGCATAATTCGTTGAAACCATTTAGACCATATTATCTGAACTTCGAAAAAATTCGTACATACTTGCGAAAACCTCACAGAGCAGGAAACAAGTTTTTGAAACGAATATAAATTGCTGCAAAAATAGTTAAGTAAATAATATAGGGTAAGATATGTAAAATATAATAATGATTTATACTCGCGTATACGTAATAATATTTTCATTATACCTCGAATTGTCAATTAATCCTTTAGGTGAGACTCGTTAGTGCAGAGTTACCATAATAATCAGGGAAGGTTACAAAAATTGCAAGTCAACATTTAAGAATGGCGTATAAAAGAAAACAAAAGATTTGTTTGAACACATTGAAATAGCCATATACCAAAAATTTGTCTCTTATAACTATCTCTTTTCCTTACGAAGGTTTGTCCGTTAATATGAATTGAAGCCGGTTTTCAGCAACGATTTGCAGAAGCAACAGCGTCGCAGTATTTGTGGCCTGTGGCAGTAAATGCTACAGACAGTGAGTCCGGCGAGACGCATTAGTTTCATTTGGGTTCTCAATTAGTTTGGTAATTATGTGAATATGTGTTAAAAATTATTAAGAAAAATTTCTGAATAATTAAAATCAGAGAATAGATAGAATCAAAGGTGAAGTGAATTTGCAGTGAAAGAATTTCAGCAATGTCGAATGCAGGGGTATGTACATAGCCGTGTGTGTTGGTAAGGTAAACTTTTATTAATGGAATTAGCATAATTTCAAAGTTGTAGGTAACATTTCAATTAAGAGTACATTTTCAAATTAATTAAAGTTAACCTTTATATGCCCGTTCGTAAAATCCAAATCCGGTTAATTATTTCTGGAATTTCATTCTCGTGTTTTTTTAGTTTGCTTATTTTTGGCGCGATTGTTACACTTTTTCGTATTTCTCATTAGGAGGAAAGAATATACTCAAGGGAAGTCGTTGAAATGTAAAAAGTATGAAAGAGATCAATATATGTGTTTGACATTTAAAATTTCTCTCGATTCAATCGAGAGAATGGTCTGGATTTAGTTTAACCCACCTCGTCACATTTTTGAAAATTGTGAAAAAATTTTAATAATATTTTAAGTACATAAAATTGCAAAAACATTGCTTTGAGTAACAT
Organism: Physocephala rufipes; assembly: GCA_963966595.1. Taxonomy (NCBI): domain Eukaryota; kingdom Metazoa; phylum Arthropoda; class Insecta; order Diptera; family Conopidae; genus Physocephala; species Physocephala rufipes. The sequence goes on from OZ016502.1 coordinate 33,103,871, forward strand.
CATGAACGAAAACTTTTTAATTATGTTATTTCACATAAATATATTATTTCATATAAGTAGTATCTAAATTAATAAAGAAGTTAGTGTAATTTACTCCGAGCAGTTCACATTTTTCCAGTGATTAATTAATTACTTCAATTATAGATCTATAAAAATAGCTGATATAAAAAGTAAACACGATTTAATTTTAAAGCACGAGTTTACTTTAATATATTTTAATACCTCTAACAATTTATAGCGGTAAAAATATACCTAAATTTTTAAAACTGGTTTCAATTCCTCTTGTCTTTTAATTAATATTTCTATTCAAAATTTCATTATCACAATTATTTTCGGCATTAAAATCCTAAAATATAGATACATTTATATATATATGTTCATTACATATGCGGACTTGTCCTCATCTTCATCTCGTGCTAGTATACATATTTGTGACTGCGGCGAAGGCGCATTTGCCAGCCTGATGGTCCTTATATATTGCTTTATGTATGTTTCGCCCTTGTTTGTATTTAAAACGTTTAAATTATATTTATTTATACCGTAATTATATTATAAAACCTATCATTGGCAGGAATTAATACAATTTTAAATCGTAGGAATATGTTAAATTTTTATAGAAACATTGACATCATTTTACATAATATTACTACGGCAATAATTCCGTTGCGATTAACAAAAAGCAAAATTAATGAATCTGTATTTGGCGATATTTTTTTTCGTTGTTCATTTGGATCAATTACGGATATATATCGTTATATCAGACTTCCGAAACAAGTCGATATAATCGTAATCCTTTTCTTTATTGGCAATAAATAAGAGTTCGCCAGTAATCGATTTAAGCGGTTCCTAATTTGATTTTACAGCTTATTTTACCACTTTATAAATTGAACAGCAATACACTGGATTATTTCATTTAGACCACAAAAGCATCTATAGTGGTTAACAAAAAAAATATAACCTTTATAGAAAACTTTTGAGGGTAATTATATCCAAAAAATGACAAAGGTAAAACGCAAAGGATTTCGATGAAAGGAAGAATATAGAGAGCAATCGCTTTGACTAATGGGAGATATTTGCCGCTTGAATAGATGTTAATTAAATTAACGAGAAGGGTCATAAAATGAGGCGATGTTGTAAATATTTTTTGTTAATGTATGTATGGTGCTGAAGAGCGAACCGCTCTCTATTCGCGCAGCATAATAATGCGAAGCAAAGAAAAATAATATTGCAAAACAACAATAACAAAAAAATAAAAATATGGCGAATAAAATTTGCCGACACATGATGTAGAAGGTCGCCGACAAGGAGTAATGATACTGCATTGATAACGAGTATAACGAATAACGAATATTCACGAGGAACTAAAACAGCCAGAATCTATCAGCACCACCACCACAGCCACCATCGCACATTTATAGCCATCGTGTCACAAGGAGTAAATAAATTTACGAATAACCACCGAGCAAACGGACAACGAACCTATCCAGACCGCAAGTCGTTGTTGGAGTCAAATAGCGAGTCAATCAAAACGGCGAATATTTATTTTGCCTGTGGAATTGAGAGAAAACAATTTTATGTTGAGTGAGCAGAGAGACTGACTACGAATGATCCGACTATAATTCAACGGCATGCATGGGTCTTGATGCTCCTCGTACGAAATATGGTTTTTCAGTTTAGTTTTAGCACTTGCTCTCAACGAAAGGAGTCTTGCGAAGCAGTTTTTGTTTTCATACAATTCTTGATTTTTTTTAACGTCTGCCTCTTCTAAATTGCGGTATAGATACAGCCTTCAGTAAAATGATTTTGGTGTAAGAAACGGTGGTTGGAAACGTTATATTTTTTTACAAGAACAAGAATAGAAAAGAACGAAAAAGAAAAAAAATATATATAAGAAACAATGAAATCGAAAACCACTTGGCGGCATTACGAATATGTGCAAATGATGGTGACCAATCAAAAGTTTTTAAGAATTTCGGATAAAACCTAAATCAAGTAATTTTTCCAATTTTATGATTGAATATTTATATAAGTCTATTAATAGTAATTGGGGAACCTGTATCTTCTGGTACCACCACCACCATTTCTCCATCAATCGTCCTTCCTCTGCCTTTTTGAATTCCTTTATGACTGTCTGTATCTCGATTTGCTTCTGGAAATTATTTGCTCACATACAATGATGTGTCCTTCTTTTTTATTTTATTTTGGTGTTTTTTCCGATTCCTGGCGCAAGAAAAAACTTGAAATGCTGGAATAACTACTTGTGGTATAATCATGCTGCACAGCACTGCACTGCACTGAACGGCTCGGCATCCACCAATGGCTCTGCTTGAGATGTTGCCATTGAAAAGGTTAAGCAAAAGGAAGAAAAAATGAAACGAAAAAAATTTCAAAAGTGGAAATAATGGTCGCGTTGAAACTTGAATTTTGTGCACGCTGTTGCTGTGCAAGCATCGAAGACAAGATTATATCCTATAGAGCAACCGAACGAACGACAGACAGCATTGGCAGAAATGGCATCCTCCTGTCCATCCATTCGTCCGTCGTCCACCTTTTGCGTCCCATTGCAACTAAAGTAACATCACTGTAGCAGAAGCAACACCACCACCAACAACAACAACAACAAAACACTAAGAAGAGCAACAGCCAGCATCCTTTTCTGCCGGTGCAGCAAAACTAGTTGCTGTTTTTTACGTCGCGTTGCTATGGCGCTGTCAGGGTGCAGGCCAGGCAAGTATCACCACACAGCCAACCCACACACTCTGCACCACCCCTCCCTCCCATAAAATGGTGCAACATAAGATTTCTAAGCTAAGCAATAGGCAGGTTTGGTGGTTGGTAGTTGTTGTAGTTATTTAGTTGGTTTGTTGTTGGTTTTATTGCCGCTCGAAAAATCGAAAGAAAAGCCGGCGAGCTGCTAACATTTTTTTAGAAGTAGTGGAAAATTATATTCTTCATTAGAGGTAGCTTTTTGTGGGTGTATGTTCTAAAAGATTAAAAGAAATATTCGTAAGATTTCTATAACCTTTTGTAAGAAAAATCCGAATAATCGATGTCTAATACGCTCTGATTTATCAAGAAATAAGTTTAATAATTTTCGCAACAAATAAAATTGTACTATTATTGCTTCTGCGATATATCATCAATTTTCTCCCCCCCCCCCCCCATTTTAATTTCAAGTTCATTAAGAAATGTGTAAAATATAAATAACTAGCAGAGCTCAAAAAGGTAAAATTCGAAATCAGAAACAGTATAGTGTTAAAGTTGTCCGATTAAGAATAAGTTTTTATTTTCTTAGAGATGGTAACAGAGGGAGAAGGGAGGTGAAAAAGGAAAAAGGACAATAAAATATCTAACTTCAAGCTAGGAATATCTTGTAAAAATGCGTTGTATACCAACAGACTTTTAGTGGACAAAATTTTCAAACGACTTTAAATAACGTACAGGAAGGGTTTACCAGTAGGTCATTGGACTCTGGGGAGATGGCTTAGTTTGATTTAGCGTTTTAATACCAGCACATGGCCAAGAAACAAAATTTGAACAGTTTGTTATTAATTTGATAATTTTATTGCAATTTGGGTATTTTGTTACAATTTCGGGATTTTTTTATTAAGACAGGCATTTTTTTACCACTTGAGTATTTCATTACCACATAGTCGCGGATTTAATATCGTTAAATGTCAAAATGGTAGCAAATTGCAAAATTGCCATCACTTCGATATTTAGTTATAGTTTGGGAATTTTTAACAATTTGGATATTTTGTTACCGATTTTTTTTAATTGATCATGACCCGTTTGTGAATAAAAAGAATTAAAAGAATTATTGAAAAAATAGAATTTTATCTTAAAATTTATATGGTGAGAGAAGGGAATAAATACCGAAATCCGTAAACGTTTGTAATAATTTATTTTTTCAAAGAAATACAACGACTTCTTTAAAAAAGGCAAATTCCTAAAAATTGTAAACTTTTCAAAGAATTCTGCTTCCTTCTATCTAAACGCAATTCGCAACGCATCTCCCCCATAAATTCCAGATGCCCAAAATGTCGGTAATCGAACTATAAGCGGGTTCAGAACCCAAAATGCATGAGGGTGGAATATCTCCACATATTGGCGCAGAAATCAAAACATAATCATAATCAGGTTTTCATACCTCGCAAACTCATATAATTATATTGATATCATTTATTTGGAAATAAAAAGAAATCAGGTTGGCAATTCTTTTGACATGCTTGAAGGTAAGGTATTAATTAGGGAGTCATCCCCCTCACTTCTGATATTGAACAAGATCGTTTTCTTACTCTATATGCTTGACTTCACATTTATATATACTTTTTATTTTTAGATATAGTGTATAATGTAATGGGACCAGTATAGTGTCTTAGCGCCAACTTTTTTGCAAACGAATCACAGCATCTTAGTTTCCCAATAACTTTTTTTTAATATTCTTGCGTAGCTATAAAAAAATTAATCTTTTATTGAAAAAATAAGAATTCATATTGCGTTTTCATTGGTTGTTGCAAAACAACGAATGCAACACTATCGATATATTTGAAACAAGCGAAATAAAATCAATGGCACCATGAAAGCTACATCCCTTCAATTCCTTCATTCGTCCTCTGTCACGCCACCGAGTCAAAGAAGATTCGCAACAACGCATGATGCACGCATGCATCTTACCACAACAAATTCAAATCGAGATGAAAAGAATAACGTACGAATGAATGTACGTACGAACGAACGAGCGCACTCCCGCTCGTTTAAATAAACTGAAATAACGAACGAACGAACGAGCCGCGAATTAACAACTCGTCTGCGAAGTCGTTAAGTTTAATGGACGCATACCAAAAATGATGGGGTATGCTTCTAGTCAGCTTTGTCTTTTGGTTGTGACGTTACCAATGATCCTGATCTTGCATATTTTATTCAATTTTTATACCTTTCTTGCTGTTTGCTTCTTTTTCTTATACCAAAAATTTTAGTGAATTACATTTTTTCAACAGGTGAATTCAATTTTGAATCACTTCGCCTAACTCGGAAAAGAAAAAAACTCGGGTTTTTTTTTTGGAAGTCTTGTATATTTATAATTTGAATTTGATTTTTTGTTGAGAAAAAAAATTCGTCAAGATTTATGAAATGGATTTTTGAAAAAGAAAGTAAAAGTAGGTGACATTTAACCTTTACAGCAGACAATTCAAGTTAAAAGTTTGTGACATTCATCATTATCAGCGGATGTTTTCTGTATTCATCTTGTATCTTTAATTAAAAATTAGATACTACTTAGTTTGATACTACTGTAGATACAATTACTTGTTTGAATTATCAAAAACTGTCAATGTAATCATAGTATCTTCTAAACTGAACTATTGTTTAAAACAATTAACTATTTCTGTAATAGAAATCATATTACCTAAAATACAGTTGACTATCTTTAAAAGTACAAATGACACTTACTTCCTTGTTAAGGCTAACCGATTGTAACCAAAGTGCAAGATCCAAAACTGGATGTTATAGCAGTACAAATACAAAACACAATTTTATAGTTCAAACACAACCGCACAGTGACCTCTGCAGCAACTCTCACGCAGCAGTAAAGCTAAATGTTACAGCGGTGACTGCAGCTGCAAGTTGCCAAATTTTATCTTTTGCAATAGTATTTGTATAATATTCAGAAGTTAATTCGATTCTGGGTACTTTAATTCAGATTTTCATTAATATTTAATTGTAAAAATTCTTAAAATTGATCGCAATTCATGTGATGTCAGAATAACCATATGATTCCTTGGCTTCATTGCAGAAGATGCGCAACATTTTTCTCGTTTTCTGACCAAAAAATCATTGATAAATAGATGTGGAATCTATATTCTCTACGATGACTGGACTTCTTCCAGATATTCTTCCAAAAGCTATTCTGAAGCTTCCCAGACGTAAGGCCTTACGTCTAAAATTCCGCTCGCTACGGCGCAGTCGTTACAAACTTTTATTTCGACAATTCTACGACTAGCCTTTATTTCTCTTTAAATTCTTTTTAGCAATCTATTCAAGATTCAAGAATTATCAAAATTTATCATTCAGATTTAAAGGGCGTATGAGTAATATGGGCGTGGTATCGAAAAATAAAGAAATTCCATTCCAGAAATTTCAGAAAGTAATATTTTCACAATTTCTAAACTTATTTGAGGAACACAAAAATTGTGAAATGACAGTCGAAAATCTATAGAAATTTTTGTCTGGATAATTGAGAAACATTAAAGTAATAGTCTCGTTTATAACGAATGCGATAGAAGAAAAAGAATTGCGTAATAAAATGCCAATTACGATTGTCAGATAAATTCAGTAAACATCGGATAAATATATGTTTTTATAAATGTATGATATGATTCTAACAAAATATCATTTTAATTTCTTTCAGACTTGTCTTCGATCAATAAGAATTGTATGACTCGCAGTTATTCATCACATTAAAAAAGGCAATTTACTTTTTTCGTACGAATATCGTCAGCAAGGGTTGTTGGAGAAGTCAGTGACTTTGAGAAGACTGTCCTTGATGTATTTCTGTTATTTGCAACATTCATGCTGTTGCCGGTGTTGTTGTTGTTGTTGTTGGAATTGACTACAAAAGAAACGAACGGAGAGAGTAAAACGAGAGCGAATGTGGGTTTGTGTTTATGACAAAAAGCTACTACGCAGCAATATTTAACTTTTTAGGTTTACCAAAAGGCATAATTGGATTAATCTAAAAAGTTCTGTGTTAAATAATATCATTTTATATTAAATCCTCATCACAAAGGATACATTTTTTTATAAACATTAACAAATGAAATCGATTTTTTTCTGTTGTAAAATCGCCGTCAAATCATGAATAGCTTTTCTAATGTATACGAAATCATAAACACGCATACTTACGCATACCTTTGTTAAGAGCTCACACATACATCCATACAAAGCCAGCCCTTTTATCAAAGACAACCAACCAACCTCCCCCAACAACGACAGTTGGCGGTATAAATTCACCGGCTTTGGCTCTCTGTTCGAGTGCGCGTTTGCTGTACTCGTTCTCGTATTAATGATTTCTATCTTTCCCCGATTGATTCAGTGAGAGATCAGAAGGATACACGACCACCAGCATCTCGAATAGAAGCGCAATAATAATAATAACTATTACAACAACAACTACTACTACCACTACTGCTACTGCTATTGATTCTGAAAGCATGCACGCATGCATGCAATTAACGACTTTAATCAGTGATAAATAAAATTGATTGAAAAGAAATTTAATTTTATATGAAATAGTAAAATTAAATAATAATAAAAAATCGAATATAAAATGTTAGTATCATCATCAACGATGTCATCGTCATTAGAAAATTCCACCACTTTGGCAACTAACAATCGGGAATTTGTCGAAGGTTGGTCACTGGCGCAAACACTGGGTGAAGGTGCCTATGGAGAGTAAGTGAAAATGAAAATTTTAAAAAAATTCTAAAATTCTAAAAATTCTAATAATTTTAACATTTCATTTTTAGTTTTGGGGAAGGCTTTCAAAAAGTCCTTAAAATTTCCCATTGAATAAAATGAAAGAAATATTAATGAAAGAAGGCGCTTCCTTCCGGCTTCTACAGATACTTGTAGACATTTTTCTGCGCATGCCTTTTAACACCCTACTTGATATATAGTATATAACTTTGTCATTGTCTTATTACACAAAAAAAAGCCGCACATAGAGCGCGTCAAAGTTTCGCTTTAGTGGTACCCCCTGTTGCGTTCTCTCTTGCGTACGCGTATGTGCATATAATATCACATTATTATTATTATTAAATTCTCTTTACCCCTTTCTCCAGATCCCGCACCGTTACACCACACCGGCTTCTTAGTCGGCTGCGGCTTCGATTCTCCAAAATCATTTCTATACATATTTTTGCGGTTATATAGTAGATATGTATATATACCATTACAATAGTTTTTCTTTCTCTAGTAAAATTGCAATTTTTTTCTTCACCTTTCTTCGCTTAATCATGCATGTATGTATGAAAGAATGTATACGCGTATGTATATACAGGTAGTATTATGTATGCTATAAGTATTAGAATTATTTGTTTTCTCTCTCATAATATAATTTCTTATTGGTTTGTTGTTGTTTTTGTTTTCCTTTTTACAGAGTGAAATTATTGGTAAATCGTCAAACCGGTGAGGCTGTTGCCATGAAAATGGTTGATTTGAAAAAGCATCCGGATGCTGTGCTATCCGTACGCAAGGAAGTGTGTATACAAAAAATGTTACAGGATCAACATATTTTACGTTACTTCGGTAAACGTTCACAAGGCGATGTTGAATATATATTTTTAGAATATGCTGCAGGTGGAGAATTATTTGATAGAATAGGTAAGTGGTTTGCATATTAGATAAATATTATGTTGTTATTCATATTTATAAGTATTTCTATTGGAAATTTATTTAGATCAAAATTTATATGGAAATATTTATATCGGAATATATATAGATTTATTTAGGAATTTATTTCTATCAAAGAACACTAAAAGGATATTTCGTGTGGAATATTTTTTTTGGAATTATTGGCCATATTTTAAATAATTTTTTATTTACTGAAAAACATAACTTCAAGATTAAATCTGATTGTGTGAAATATCACAATTATGTGAATCAATTATAGTCTATTACTCTTTACAAACAAGAACTCTATATGAACAAGAACTCAGATTATGTTCGCATTCGTAAAATTGAAAGGATTTCCAATTGCTATCAATTAAAAAGCTTGTAAATTTATAAAAAGTCAATATATTCGAAAATATTTATTACCTTCAGTTTTATTTTTTAATTTTTCTGGAAAGGAATACCCAAAAAGAAATTTGATTGTTTGAAAAGTCGTTTCATACTTTTTTTATGTGAAAATTTAAAATCGCAGCGAAGTTCACAAATCTATTGTATATAACAGTCCATAACAGTTATCTAAAATTTTTTTTAATTACTGCCTTTATATTGCCTTCAACAGCTACATTGAAGTATACTCTTCCTCATCAAAAAATGTACTTAAAATGTTGCCAAAACAATTTCGACACTGACGTGACTCATGCATGGAATAACATTTTTTTACTTGAATAGTAGTTGCGTTGGTAGATAGTAAAGAGGTAAAATGTACTGAAGTTATATTGCTTTCAACTTTCCAACACATCGGCAAAATTATAGCTCATGTATATATATATATATATATATATATATATATATATATATATATATATATATATATATATATATATATATATATATATATATATATATATATATATATATATATATATATATATATATATATATATATATATATATATATATATATATATATATATATATATATATATATATATATATATATATATATATATATATATATATATATATATATATATATATATATATATATATATATATATATATATATATATATATATATATATATATATATATATATATATATATATATATATATATATATATATATATATATATATATATATATATATATATATATATATATATATATATATATATATATATATATATATATATATATATATATATATATATATATATATATATATATATATATATATATATATATATATATATATATATATATATATATATATATATATATATATATATATATATATATATATATATATATATATATATATATATATATATATATATATATATATATATATATATATATATATATATATATATATATATATATATATATATATATATATATATATATATATATATATATATATATATATATATATATATATATATATATATATATATATATATATATATATATATATATATATATATATATATATATATATATATATATATATATATATATATATATATATATATATATATATATATATATATATATATATATATATATATATATATATATATATATATATATATATATATATATATATATATATATATATATATATATATATATATATATATATATATATATATATATATATATATATATATACATATATATAATATAATACATAAACCTCCTGGGTCTAGGACTGGGTCTCCTGTATACTGGGTCTATATCAAATAAATTTATGACATCTACGAATTTTATCAGTTTTAGGCAATACTCTTCCCACCACACTCTCCCTACACGTGTAGAAATAGACGAAGCTATCTGGGTTTTTTGTCAAATTTCGAATCAAGGATGTAAACTGATAAACCAAAAAATCTAGGCGGGTTTCGCCTAGAATATTATGTGAATATTGTATGAAACTGTTGCGTGAAATAAAATAAAACAGTTTATACACAATATACATAAAATTGTATACACACGAACCTTTTTCATGCAAATCCTCAAACATTGTTTATACAAATCTTAGTATTGTATGTTGTATGACAGCGTGGTTTAAAGATGAAGTGTGTTGTGAAAAAGTGAAGTAAAAAAAAAGTGAAGTAAAAAAAAAGTCGTTTATAAAACACAAATTTATTTTTTGAGAAAGTAGTTACTGGAACTAATTTTTATTGTGTCTTATTAAATTTTTATACAAATACAAATCTAATATAAAAAAGAATAGATCGCAAAAAAAGGGAAGGTTAATACTTTAAGATGTTCTTATAGAGTTTGTTTATATTTATGCTCTCATTCGTTTTATTCATTTTATAATTTTTTTTTACAATTTGTCGTTCGCAATAGTTGAATACAATGAGTCGAAATAACAGGTACGTTATTATAAAATAATCATTTTGAAAAAAACCAAAATTTATATTTATAAACATTTATTCTAGTCATCAAAACAATCATTGAAATATGTATTTTTCTGATTTAATTCGAAGAAAAGAATTCGCTTGTATACGAAATAAAATTATTTTAATTTTGAATTTCCTTAAAGATGTTTTTCAGATTTTTATTTATGTACATTTTAAAGAGCAATACAGTAGACTGTTTCAAAAAAAATCTTTTCGATGCTATAAAAAAGTAAGAATATCAAGAACGTAAATGAAAACAAAAATGAAATATTTGAATTCTTTGAGAATGGAAATATTTTTTTTTTAGTTTTGGTTGTTTTCTATGATATTTTATTTTCTTTTGCGTCAAACTTCTGTTTAATGTTCCAGGTATTCGTTAAGAAAACAAAAATGTGGGTTAAAATTAATATATATATATATATACTAATTAATTACTATATAATAACGTGACAAGTGATGTAATAAATAGTAGGACTCCGTAAAATGGGATAGATAGAATTCGTGGTATTTTTACAAACACAAAGTTTGCGGGTTTGAAAGATGTTTGAATCTCCTCCTTGCGGTGTAATAGAGAAGTCTTATTTAAAAACGAAGTAAAAATAATATCTTCCTTCATGCACTTTATGTTTTAATTTAATTAAGTGATAAGATATCTGACCTATCTTTTCATTTTCATGTTCGTCTACACTCACTTTAAGTGCAGGAGGATCCCCGTTCTATCACCACCACCTCCAACATCTATTGTTGCCCAGATCTAAAAAAAGTTATTTTAACTTTTTTGTTTTCTTTGATTATGTTATATCTATAGATTAATCCTTTTTCAACCTTTAGTTTTATGTTTGCCGTTTTATTTTTGGTTGTTTTGTTGTTTCCTGATATTTATATTTTTTATATTCTTATAATTATCTTTCATTCTATTTCTTATCTTGAGCTTTTTTCTCGACCATAGATGTTCTTTAACTTTTTGCTCGTTTTTTCTTTGAATTAATTGGGGAAAATTTTTTAACGTAATTTGATGAAATCATTTGAGGTTGGTTTGAAGGAGTGTTGCGCGCGGAGGACGGTGTCGATCGGAGAGAGAGAAAGAGAGTGAGTGAGTCTAGTCGTACCTTCCATCTATCCATCGTTTAACACCGGCTCTCTAACTAAATTTCTTCTGATTTAATTGCCTTCCTTTTAAGTTTATCGTCATTAGTTTGTGTGACGAGGAGTGGCGGAGCCATTGAGATTGATTTCATTACCATAATTTTATAGCGTTTATGTAAAGTTACGTTTGGGAATGGGGGAAAGACGGTGGGAAAGGATACAAGTTATCTAGAAAATATTCTTGTTTGTGCTAATATTGATTCTATTAATAGGTGCTTTTCGTTATTGTTTCTCAGATATTTTGTTTTATTGGTAATCATATACAAACAATTTTCAGATGCTGGATTGCTCGGAAAATAATTTCGTTGTTCAACGAAGATATTGCTTTACTTCTCCATGACTAACTTCACGCTTTAATTTCGTTCTCATTGTATCTTTTGGAAACCGATAGAATGGAGCGTGTAATTGAAAGAAATTGTTCTTATTCTGCGTAAATTCTTTGATTTCTTCATTTTTAATATCTTAAAATTATATTATTCTCAAACAGAAAACTAATTAGTAGATCTGTTTATTTTAGCAATGTGGAGTGTTGAAAATGCTGCTGTTTAAGCTAATCGGGGCAATGAAAAAGGGACTAATTGATACAAAGCGAATGTCAAAAGAACCTAATTTCATTTTTCACCAATCCCCAATGACTAATCGATATATAGTTTTAGATCATATAAAACAATTATTCACATAATTATTACCCATATTTAAAAATGTTTTCTACTTTTTAATAAACTAAAGATTTTTCTTCTGAATTAAACGACGAAGTAATATAGTGTATGATTAAACTCCTTCTAATCGACTCACGTAATAAAACTTCTAAAATTCTTTTATTTTATTTTTCAGAACCCGATGTTGGTATGGCTCAACATGAAGCACAAAGATATTTTATTCAAATAATTTCTGGTGTTCAGTACCTGCATCAACGTGGAATAGCCCATCGTGATTTAAAGCCAGAGAATTTATTGCTTGATGGACATGATAATATCAAAATATCGGATTTCGGAATGGCAACCATGTTTAGGTATTAGGTACACATTCAATTTTTAATCTTACAATTTATTTATTACCGATTAAAATTATCTGAAGATTAACCAAAACGAATATTTTTTAAAGGGCTTAAAGAATTGAAATGAAACTAAAGCATCCAACATTTGTTTCTAAAGTTATTTTCACCACTTTTAAGAAGAAGTTAAGAATTCCTATATCATTGATTATTTCGTTTTTCAGATCCAAAGGTAAGGAACGTCTGCTTGACAAACGCTGCGGAACTCTACCTTATGTCGCTCCTGAAGTTCTGATTAAACCTTATCATGCTCAACCCGCCGATATCTGGTCATGTGGTGTGATTTTGGTGGCAATGCTAGCAGGAGGTAAGCAATAAATTAAGAAACGATAATAAAAAGAAATGTAGAAAATAATTTTATTTATTTTTAATGTTTAAATAAAGAGTAATAGAAAATTATTTATAATCTTTTCGAATAATTCTTATAAAGCCAAAGCCATGATTCTTATTTTAAGAGCACACATCGTTTCGCTACGTATCTGTTTTTGCGGTTCCCTTTTAACTGTTTAACACTGTTATGACCGACTTCTCGCCAAATGCAGTCATGATAAACAGTTGATAGACAACTAAGGAAGATAACGCGATATAATATAACTCTTGTAAAAGCATTATTTATATTATAATTATTGAAAAATTTGTATATAATTAATTAAACTTGTATATAATTGCACTTGTTAATCGCATATAATTAAAAACCATAATAGCCTGCGGTATTGTTTAGGCTGCATCACTATCATTAGAAATATGACACCAATTAAAAAGTTAAATTACGTTTTAATAAGTTTCATAAAAATTCTCACAACATCATTGCCATTGTCGTATCACCAATACCGCCAACTTCATAATCCATCACATTTTTTGCTGATTCTTTGGTATTCTAGCTGTAGATTTATTACTTGCAACATCTAAAGCTTTTATACCAAAGCTCCAGCTTAAATTGCTTGCCGCACATTTTATATTATTAATTTGTTTTTCGTCAAAATTTTTTTTATTATCATTTGTGTTAATACATTAAATTAATGATTGAAATTTATTCTATTCATAATTTCTTATAAGTTCATAAAAAGTTTTATAGTATTTTTATACAACATACTTTTTTGTTTTATATTTTATTTTCGTTTAATGTCTACTAATACTAAATTTAAGTTATGATTTATTCCTCGATTTACGTGATACTTCTTATGTATGATTTCATTATATTTTAAAATATGGAAAGTATTAAATTAAAAGGAAATCAAAATCATGCCATTCTAAATAATGGCAAGATGAACTTTTTCGCATTTTCCATTTTTCTTTCGATTTTGTGCTCATTTTTATAAATTTTATTCTTCAAAATCATGGAAATCTCAGGAAATCATTCATAATCACTTCATGATATAATATTCTTAATTTTTTTACACGAAATCCGTTTTATGCATCATGTATTATTTAAAAAAAAAGTTTGAATATTATTTAAGGCGTGAGATGATTTTTCATAAATATAAAGTTTAATAAATTATTAAAAGAAATTTTCAATTTATAACAAATAATTTTTTGAAATTCTTTTAAAATCATGCAGAAGGTAATTATTTTTGAATTTTTATAAAGTAATAAGTTTATAATTTGTGGGTTTTTTTAAATTTTTGATTGGAAAATTAAAAGTGTACAATTTTTGATACTTTTTCCATTTTTAGTTTAATTTTATACAAGGTTGTATTAATTTTAAAAATAAAACTAATTTTTTTAAATGGAAAAACCATCTTAATTATCATTATCATTAACCAGTTAATAATAATTAATATAAGCACTTAAATTTTTGGCAGAACTACCATAACATTAAGGATGAATTTAATTTTTTAATGCGAAAATAGTCAAATAAAAGTATCATTAGCACCAAATTAATTAATAATCTTCATTTAATTAATTAACTGAATTAACTGAAAATTAGTTAACAGTAGGTTTATGCATTTTTATTGTATGACTACTATAATTTTAAGAAATCATATTTATATCTGAAATATGAAAACAATCTTAATTGCAATTATAATTAACTAAGGACTGATCATAAATATGTGCATTTTAGTCTTAAGCAATAACATTTTAATTTTAAAAAGATCTTAAATTTCATTTTTATTTTTACTTAAAAACTTTCGTAATTATAATGAATATTACTCCGTCCTACATAAATGATATTTAATATTATGTATCAATTCCTTTTTAGAACTTCCCTGGGATTCGCCATCGATGAGCTGTCAGGAATTTGTTAATTGGAAGGAGAACGACAATTGGGCAACTGTTACGCCATGGAGTAAATTGGACACAATAGCAATATCGCTACTACGTAAAGTGCTGGGCACAAACCCAACCTATCGAATATCTCTGGAGAAAATACTTGATCATAAATGGTGTAATATACAGTTTGGTGAATGTGGTAAGTATTTCGAAACGGAAGAGTTTTATTTTTTTATAGTGATAAACCATAAAACAAACGTATATAAAAATTAATCGTGATTAATTGAGAAACTTTTGTCCAGGTACTTAGTGACTCTCAATGATATAATTAAAAATTTGAGAGGCACTCTGTATCTATACTAAAGCATTCTCACTGGCAGCTTTAATACAATATAATTACATTTCGCACAATCAAGTTTCTATAATACATTGTTCTGCGCTCCGCTCATTCTCATCGCTTTGGCGCTTTAGCTGTATGATAGACTTAATTACTTCATAAAGCTAGATTACCAAAGCATTGAGGATTTGGCATCATCATCAATTCAAGAGGAATAGTTTGTCCAACGAACAAAACTGAAAATCGTCGAAAAATTGTTTCAGTGATCGAACTAATTTAATGTAATCGAATTGTGTTGAATACTTTATCAATTTAATTATTTTATTGATTTAATTTCTTACTTAAAGCTCTTTTAACTTTTAACAGATCTTGGTTTTGTTTATGATTTTTTGCATTTTTATTTTGTCTTTGGTGATTTTAGCTGTATGGTTTAAATTACGACTTCCATAGAGCTTTATTACCAAAAACCAAATGATTTTTGCTTTACTTTTGCTTTTGTGTATTTTTTTTTGTTTTGTTAATTCTCCAATCATCATACATGATCATTGTTAATTCTTAAACATCATTTACATTATTCTCCTAAAACTACATCAGTTTTTATTTCTATTTAAATACTTTTGCAGACCGTTCTAGTGATATCGTTGACTCTGCTGCCGCCCTCGAGTTGCAATCGCCAAAGGCTAAACGCCAACGTCATATGAATCTTGATCGCTTTAATCACAATCTGGATGATGCTATTTCTCTTAATTATTGTTCTCAACCTTTACCTACTCTTAATACGGAGAATAATACACTCATCAATCATCCATCCGCTCAAGAAGTTCGTTTAAGTTTCAGTTTCTCGCAGCCAACGATGTTGGATGATTTATTGCTCGGTTCTCAAATGAATCAAACACAATCGTCGTCATCGAATGTATTCCAGCGTTTGGTACGACGTATGACGCGCTTCTTTGTGACAACACGTTGGGACGATACAATCAAAAGACTTGGAGCCACTATCGATCGTTTGGGTTATACGTTTAAGATAACCAATGATGGTGTGGTAACGATTTCGACCATAGATCGACGAAAGCTTCGTTTGGTCTTTAAGGCGCATCTAATCGAGATGGATGGCAAGATTTTAATAGATTTCCGCCTTTCAAAAGGTTGTGGTTTGGAATTCAAACGGCGTTTTATACGAATTAGGGAATTATTGGAGGATATTGTCCTGAAGGGACCAACGACGTGGCCAATTGCAGTTGCTACCAATTGTGTGCCCTAATTTTAGAATAAATTTCATTAAACGTATACTTAGTTAAGCATAAACATTTTAATTATTTTGTGAACTAATTTTAGAAAGTAGTTCTATATTGTAAACTGTTTTGATATATTTATTTACATAATTGTTATAAACCAAAAAATATTCTGTCAATTATTTTCCCTTTCATTTGTTTTGCCTTTATTTGTTTCGAAGTATACGATTATCCAATATGAATAAAGCAATTGTAAAATAAAATATTATTAATATAATGACGAATAAAATTTTAAAAATATTGAATTTAGTTTGGTGTAATTATTTGGGTTTTTTTGCGCTCGTATAATCATTTAATACGTTCTTAAAAAGACGATCACAATAACGAACCACACCACAACCAATTCACCACATTCCAAAATATTTGCGGCGTTTCGCATTTGAAGACTGCACCTGTATTATTGCGTTCCACCCATCACGTATGAATCACATTACTTGACAGGAAATTAAAAAGCATTAAACAAAAAATGAATACTTGTATAGAAACTTCGGATTACTACGCTAACATCTAGAAATCAATTTACTAGATTATGGTAACAAGCATGTATGCTTTTATCTTATAATACAAGTTTCTGCATATTGAGCTTTTGGGACTGCGGTCATCAAAAACTTTTCCACGCTCGCGTTGAAAATATTACGTTTAGCCGAGCCAAGTAATTCGGGGCATAATTCAAGGACAACGGATCGACAGAAAAATATTTAACGTAGGCGGCGTCATGATGTCTTGTGCAGACTTCGTGCAATGCATTAGTAGGTACAACAGGGTGATCCAAACTATACTTGTTTCATATTTTGAATAATTGAATATACTTATTTTATAAATGAATAAATTGAATCAAAAGCTGAAAGAAAATCTGGCCAAGTGTATGATTTTGAATGACAATCGAGGGAACCATCTGAAATCAATGAATTTCGGAAGGTTTCGAATTGAAAATTGCTTTGTAATTTGAAGATATTTTGTGGCAATTTTTAACATTCATAATCACTTCCATGAACCCATTGAAACCAATTCAATTCCTTTGACATTTAATACTAAATTTTTTTTTCAATAGTTTATTTCCAATGATTTCAATTTTTAACGACATGGATACATTTTTTTTTGCTCTTATTAAAATACTTTGTAAGATGATTTGATAATTTTTCTTCTGAAAATGACAACAATGTACTTGAAAATGTATTTTAACACCAAGTCCAAAAGTATATATGTGAGCATATAAATATTCACTTTGTGCTGAACTGAAAATGATTCTTCAGTCGATAACATATTACAAAAGTGAGAGCAAAAACACACTAAATGAACTCTACGCTCAAACTAAACTTTGGAATATATGATAATTACATAAATGTAGCATGTGCTTAAATTATTAAACTGATTTTTTCTTTCAAGAATCCATTCCAAATTAATTGCACTGCATTTTTTATTGTGGTTTCCTGAATGATTTTCCAGCATATTTTGCAGCAGCGCCCAATTCTTCTTCGATACGAAGAATTTGATTATATTTAGCCAAGCGTTCTGAGCGGCAAGGAGCACCGGTCTTAATTTGTCCTGTTGATAGACCAACAACTAAATCAGCGATGAAAGTATCTTCAGTTTCGCCAGAACGATGTGAGACCATGGTGCCCCAGCCATTGCTCTTTGCCAATAAATGAGCTTTAATCGATTCAGTAACTGTACCTATTTGATTGACTTTTAATAAAAGACAATTGCAAGCTTTCTTTTCAACAGCAGTAGCAATGCGTTTAGGATTGGTTACAGTCAAATCATCACCAACAATTTGTATGGGAGTACTGGCAGTCATATTACTCCAAGCTTCCCAATGATCCTGATCAAAGGGATCTTCAATCGAGACAATTGGGAATTCTTTAATAAATTCTTGATACAAATTAGTAAGTTTCTCAGGCGATAGCCATTGGGATTTATCACTAGCTGGGTTCTTAAAATCCAAATCGTAAACCCCATCCTTGTGAAATTCCGAAGCGGCAACATCCATACCGATTTCGACCTGTATTTAATAAAAGAAATAAGAATAATATAAAAGTTACATAAAAAAGTCTATTACTTCTTTGTTTGCCTTAAACACAGACTCACCTTGCCAGTGAAACCACCCTTAGCGATAGCGTCTTGAATCAAACAAAGGGCTTCTTTATTCGATTGAATATTAGGCGCAAAACCACCCTCGTCCCCAACAGCGGTTGCATCCAAACCGAATTTGTCCTTGATCACTTTCTTCAAATGATGATAGACTTCAGAGCCAATTTTCATAGCCTCCGTAAAACTGGTGGCTCCAGTCGGTAGAATCATAAATTCTTGCATGGCCAATTTGTTGCCAGCATGACTGCCTCCATTGATAACATTGAATGCTGGCACGGGCAATATGATATTCTTATTGCCAGCCAGATCAGCGATGTGTTTGTATAGAGGAACACCTTTTTTAGCAGCGCCAGCTTTACAGACTGCCAATGAAATACCCAGAATAGCATTGGCACCAAATTTCGATTTATTCTCGGTGCCATCGAGTTTAATCATGAAATTATCAATGGCTTCTTGATCAGTAACCTCTAAACCAGCCTTCAATAATTCAGGTGCCAGCGATTTGTTTATGTGATCAACGGCTTTCTTAACACCCTTGCCATGATAATTATTCTTCTCTTCATCACGAAGCTCCAAAGCCTCATGTACACCAGTTGAAGCGCCAGATGGTACAGCTGCGCGGAATAGACCCAATTCTGTAGAGAGATCAACTTC
Organism: Physocephala rufipes; assembly: GCA_963966595.1. Taxonomy (NCBI): domain Eukaryota; kingdom Metazoa; phylum Arthropoda; class Insecta; order Diptera; family Conopidae; genus Physocephala; species Physocephala rufipes. Next base: position 33,123,456 of record OZ016502.1, read on the forward strand.
GACAGTGGGATTGCCACGTGAATCAAAAATTTGACGAGCGAAAATCGATTTAATTGGCATATTGCTGCTGTGGGAGCGATAGGTAAGATCATTAGAAAAATAAGTTTTTAAGTTTAGGTCATTAGAAAATTTGTGAAAAACTAATTGCACAAACAATGGATAAATCACGTTACAGGCAAGTATCTAGCAGGTTTTCAAATGCTAACATCCTGAATCGTTTAAAGCCCTCAATGTAACTTGTTTGTTAAATGTCTGTTAAATGAATATCATTTTATTATCATTGTGTTTACAAATTTTCGATTTTCATCTTAAAGCTATTACTGTTAAAATTAAAAATTTAATTATAATAAGAAATATTTTAGAGGATGTGAATTACGATTTTATAATGGAATGTGTATGTTATTCAAACAACAATAAGCTCTCGCAATTTGTTAGCTTAAAATTACGAGGTATTCAATTTTTTCATGCCGCAGACTTTACTCTCGATCAAAGAAAGCACAATCGAGATCATTTTGACATTTCGCACACTCATTTTTGCGATTTGACAAACTATTGCAATTGAAATTTATTTCATTTCCAAATTTCTCTTTGAGGGCTAGCCTGTTAATTTGATCTTGCCAATATCGTGTAGAGTATGTAACAAAAGTGGAAATTTGCTAACATGACGTTAGCAGTAAAGGAGAAATTACTGCTCGAATTTATAATTGATCAAAGTGTGCAGGCTTTAATCTATAATTTTGTAACTGAAAATTACTTAATTATTAAAATAAAATTTTAATCTTAATAGCAAACAATTTATATCCTTCGTGTGAGATCAATAAATAAGATCTATTTATGTCAATCACTTTGATCTTGCAATTCCTTAACATCAAATTCTTTAGGAGAATCTTCGAGTAAATCCTTTTATTTCAGACAACTCGTATTTATTTCAAATTAAAATAACAAACTCAAATAATAAATTTTAATTCATATTTAATTATTTGTTTTTCAGTCATAAAAGAATTGTATTAGAAACTGACACCCGGAGGTATTGACCTCTACGCATGTTTTGAAGGTCAAAGTAATATAGCCGAAGCGGAAAAAACCCAATGGTTCGAATACAAATTTTATCACATGTTATGCCTTTCTGTATTATAAATTTATATATTTTTTAGAAAAAGCAAAAAATTTACAATTTAGCACTCATTAAGTAATAGATTTTCATTCTTTTAGCTTTCCTAATTGGTTACCTAATCTGATTTGTAAACTTTAAAAACTCTCCTAAGACATTTGTTACAATAATAGTAAAATTGTATATTTAATAGATTCAATTAATATAATTCTATTGAATAATAAAACAGAAAAATTTTAATTTTTACACTTACTTTAAACGTTTTATTTCCACGAACTGATTACACAAACCTTTCGCACGAGGTATCAAAGACAATAACGGTATCGACGACGAACTGTCACTGACTGTCGGCAGAGATAAGGAAATGCCTCTCGTAGCCAGAAACATCGTTTAGCTTCGTCATGGGATGGGATTTTTTTACGTGTTCGTTGTTTCATAGCATTTACAAATTCGTGAGATTAGTACATGCGCAATCCACTACATTGTTGTTGTTATGTAGCATTTTATGGGCCTACCGGCATTTATTTTTTATAACTACACATATGTGTTGGAGATGGGGTTGTTCTCGCAATGACCTTCTATCAAGGTGACAATCGACCTCTCGTTCGGATATATGCCAACGAGTCGTAAAAGTCAGAGCGGAAGCATTCTATTTCCAGTAATACGTACGTAATCGAGATCTAAGAAGAAAGACTAGTTCAGCTAGAAGTACTTAATTTGCTATTTTATGTCAGGGATTTCCAAACTTTTATAAGTTAACGTAACCTGAAATTAATTAAATTATTTCGTAAAACAGCAAATTAAAAAATAATAAGTACTTTGCAATGACACTCAATATTTTTACTTACCAACAATAATATAATTTTTGTTTCTTTCTCTTGGAGCTTGGCTACAGTCCTCCAAACTTGGAAATATAATTGCAATAATTCATAAACATTTGCATAAATTCAGATGGTATTAAAACCGTTGGAAAGCTAATAGCAAAATAATTAATTTGCGTTAAGTGACATATTTCCGAAATATTAATTGTTTGGGAAATAAATGTAATTTTATGTTTTATTACTACCTATTTTCCTGGTAAATAACTATTTTCTTAAAATAATAGAACAGAATTAGCAGTTACACATAAATATACTTTTAATTCCGAAACTGACAATAATTCAACAAAATGTTATTTCACGTATATTAATTATTTTGAGTCCGTGCCATGTTTTAGGAGCTATTGCGGTAGTACTTCCGAATGTGGTGTTCTAGCCACATCCCCAAGAAATATCGACAAAAATTGCTGTTGGAATCAGCCCCAAAATCAACAACGCTTGAGAGCTTGAGCGCGAAAAACAACAAATATAACAAACTATACAACAAACTATAATAAATTTGTTCCAAAATTAGTTTAAAAAAGAATTAATAAATAGAAACACAAGGAATAAAAAAGGAAACCTTAGGAGAAAGCGCGAAATGTAAAATATTGACGACAGTACCAATACTTTCAACCTAACCGCTGTTGTTGCGCCACTTACATCTTTCTAATAACTTATAAATTAATACAATTGATTAAATATATTTTTTTTGTTTTATTTTGCACGAATGAGCTTAAAACATCTTATCTAGTTTGTCCCAGCGAGATTGTAGGTAAACACATATTCAAATCTTAAAACAGGTAGAAATAGATTAGTGTTATCAACAATCTAAAACATAATAGTTCTTAACAATTCAATAAAACAACATTGAAAGGTTTTTGACTAACATAAAAGTAATTTTAATACAAGTCAATCAATTTTTTTAAAACAAATTTTAGGGTCAAATCTAATATTTATTTACGGACTACTTTTATAAGATCACAATAGTTGAGACTATTGTGACCTTGCAAACAGCTGTTATATTGACATTCGAATGAAGATTAGTTTTTTCTCCACGGCTAGCCCTTTAAACGATTTAAGATGAAAATATCCCGTTTTAAAAAATCGCAAAGGATCCTAACATTTTTCGTTAATAATTTTAATTACCGGGAGCCGTACCAAGTACTAATTGATGCGACATTTTGTCAAGCGGCTTTGCAAGTGAAAGATATTTTGAATAGATTTTCCTTATCAATTTAATTCATAGCGATTTCTTTAATCCAAGCAGAATAAAGTTGTCGTTGAGGAACAATTAGAAAAATATTTCCAATCTCAATCGAAACTTGTGACTACGCAATGCATAATTTTGGAAGCGGAGTCATTGGGTGCACGACTTACAGGAGCAACTACGATTGTAAAAAGGTTCCATGTGCACAAGTGCGGTCACGAAGGCAAACCGGTGACAGCGGCGGAATGTATCAAGTCAATGGTAACATGACCATAATATATATTGGAATTAAAATTTGATACTTTATTATAATGGATTTTTAAAGACAAAAGGAAGTCGATATATAGTAGCAACTCAAGACCGCACATTGCAGGCGAGCCTACGCAAGATACCCGGACGCTGTTTGCTTTATTTGCATAAGTCCACCCCAGTACTAGAGGCTCCTTCAGATGCAAGCAAAAAATATGTAATGAAGAAATCTCGACAGTTACTGCCAGCGAATGTGGAAAGAGAAATTGAAAACTTGAAAAAAGTTCATGGTTTGCCAACGGAAGCCGCAGCTGATTCGGAAAGAAAGAAACGCAAAGGGCCAAAGAATCCCAATCCACTGTCCTGCAAGAAAAGCAAAAAAGAGAAACGGAAATATGAAAATACTAGCGAGATTACTACTAAATGTGCGACTTCCGTAAAACCGAAGAGAAAGCGCATCAAGTTACCAAAACACCTTAAGGAAGCCTTTAAAAAGTCGGACAATAATAAATGAAATTAAAGAAATTTTGAAATGCTATGAAGGTATTTATAGAACATGAGTAGTAGAATAGAAAGTGCCGCCGAATTTATATAATTTGTGTAAATTTATATAAATATAAAAACGAGGCAATTAAGTTCAGTTTTTATGTTTTATTTATGAAAAAAGTTTGTTTTAGGGTTAAAAGTTTTACGTAATATTTGCATGTTTGTGGAATTGAATGTCGCTTCGACGTGTTTCTCGTAGGTTTCATTAATTACTGCCTTCTCGTACTTTCATTAAATATTTCTTTCCAAGCAATCTGAAGAATATTTTCGACAATGATGGCTGTAACGCAATATACGCCAACAGGACTGCAGGATATACTCCGCACCAAGCTAATGTGATTTTATTCGCTAGGGCAACACCAAATAAATGACCACAACGTTCAACGGTCATGCGATTTTTATTATTTTTAGAGCTTTTGCCTATCTTCTCATTCGGATTCGCTGTGAATGCTTCTTGTAGGAAATCTGTGGCGACAGGTCCGGGTGAAAAGACAGTGATATCAATCGAGGGATGTTCGGCCTTTAAAGTCATGAGATAGGCAGTTAGGGAATGTTTAGCGGCGCAATATGTTGCAGAGTATGGAACGGGTGCAAAACCTGCTATGCTTGACGTTACTGCTATATGACCTCTTCCATTCATTTTCTCCAAAAAGTAACGAACAACAATTCGTGATAAATGCATAGCCGAAAATACATCTAATTCGAAAAGATCGCGATCAACCTGTGTATTGATATCTTCCCAATTGGCTCTTTGCGAACATCCAGCATTATTGACCAAGATATCTAGTTTTCCGAAGTGGTCGAGAATTTTCTCAAAGCATGCTTGGTGTGAAGTTAAAACCAATACGTCCATAGGCAGTACTAGTACATCATTGGGCAGTAGTAAACCGTGCGACTCATTCAGACAATCTGTACGAACTTCGTTCAAAAGTGCCTCACGTCGGGCTGAAAGAACAAGGCGAACTCCACGTTTGGCCAACACCAAGGCTAAAGCACGACCTATGCCACTTGAAGCCCCAGTAATCCAAACAACGTGCCCTCGTAAATTAGTCAGAGGCAATCCAAAGCATTCTCTAAACCATAACTCAACATTGCAATCCAAAGCCACCCATAATGTTATATAAATTAGCCAATAGACTATAGTGGCTATTCCAATAAGCTCCAGGGCGTTCATTATTATATAGAAGATATATAAATTGAGAAGATTGAATACGATATAGCGGTAAAAACCAGGAAATGTTAAAAGATAATCGCCACACTCAGGAAAACTCGGCACTAATGAGTGCGGTAAACACTCTATCTTATATATATGTAATTTATCAACGGATTGCCGAATGTCCAATAAAAACCAAAATCAGAGTGTGAGTGAAGACTAGACGTTATCTGTCGAAGCAATAAAGTGACATCTTGGGTACAGTAAATAAAAATTTTTGTTTTCTAATCGTTTTTTTGTGTGTGAAATTTTATTTTCATGATTGGGCAATGAAAGGCCCGCGACTTAAAAGTTCTCCGGGCCGCAACTTGCCCACAGTGTTTATAGATTATTCCACTATAGACGATTAAATTATAATTACCAATTATTGTTGAGCCCCACCCTTAATGCAATAAATGAGCCGTAAAAAATATGGATATGTATATCTAATTAATCAAGATCACGTTTCGAACAAGGGAATGAACGGTAGTAGTGAAATTTCCGTTGAGTACGAGTTAAGATATCGGCATGAATATGTTCTACCCTTTCTTATGAAAAACGAAAAGGTTGTTTCGTATGATAAATTGATAAAATCTGTCCACCCTTCTAGTCGGACAGTTTCGTTACTAAACAAAGTAAGGAAAACTTGTTTAAAGATCGTGTGGGGGTAAGATGCAAAGAAACGTTTGTGAAATAGAAAATTGCAATTGGTAGCGGGATGACATCATATATGAGAGCTTAAATTTACAAAAATGCTAAGCATGATATTTTGTTTGTGTTTTCTTATGCCAAGTAGATAACGAACACTCCTTTCAACGTTACGTACTTATGCGTACATAAGTATTGTATGCTGTCTAACGTCAGAAACCCTGGTAGGCATTAACACGATCGTACATAAGTACGCTAAATTTGGAAGTTGTAATATAACAACTTTACCGAAATAGTCAAACAGGGCGAATAATAGCATTCAGTTCTATGTTTAAAAACAAGGCTTGTTTTTTTACAATTTAGTACCATTATTAAATTAGAGGGATATAACATTTATTTATAAAGTTGGATTCAATAAGAGATTGTATATGGTGGATGTTCTGTCTTTTGAAAATTGGTTGACTAATATAGTTTGTAATTTTTGTCCAAGATATTTGATGAATGAGCCGTAGGGTAAACACATTGGGATTGCAGCGCAAAATAAAATTCTGTCAAAAATTCCAAGGTGCAGCACCCTTGAAAGAAAGGAAACAGAAAGCTAACGTAAGCGCGAAAAAGAATAGGTATATTCTTTCGTAGGTTTTGAACGGCAACTCTTAAGAATAGAAAAATTAGTAAACAATATGGCCGCATATGTACCCAATTCTACGCTACTAACAGGAGTGAAGAGATACAGAAAGTTATTTGCACAAATTGTCATCAAAGTTAGCCCATACAAAAATTCTGCAGATGGAATTAGAGGTAATCGCTCATGTATGAAAACAATATCCTCTCAGGTAAATAATATATTTCCAATATTCTCACAAATTTTTGCTATATTATCTTGTGTTGTACTTTCTGCAGCTAGTATAGCATTACCCAAGGCTATAGTTTCCTTCGTTGTTTTAGCTTTGATCCAAATACGCCCGTTGAGGCCAACGGCTATTTCAAATGGCATTTCTTTGGTAAGTGCTTTCAGAAGCGGACAATCTTCGCGTAATATTAGACGTGCCAAGTTGAGGCTACAGTTGAAAACAAATCCGTCCGTCAGGACACCTAATTTTCCTTTTTTGCCACTAGAATCAACGCAAGCCAATTCAGGTTCAAAGTCTCGATTCGCAACAATCAGACGCCCATATAATAAATCGCCTATATTGACGTCTGGACGATTCTTTTTCGTAGCCGATTCAAAAGCCAAGTAGGAAAGTGAAGCTGGTTCATGCGCGCCAATATCGACACGAAATATATCGCCCGATTTGGCAGTAACAATACCAATTACTGCCTCTCCACGCACAGGAACGTAACGCTTCTGATAACTGTCCACCCAAAATGTATTGGGTTCTTTATGCATCAATACGCCGGCTTTAAAAGACAAAACTTTGCCATCATCACGTCGGAGACCAGGACCTAGTATTACTTTCTTTAATTTCGCCATCTCTTCCGCTGCTTCAACACGATCACCAGGCATAACAATTCGAGTCATTGCAGTGTATTTCAAGCAATTAATCTAATTTGTAAACTGAACTTATGTAAATAATTCTGCAGTCTGCAGATATTTTGTTCCTAAAGCCTGACATTGACAGCCAAGTAAAATAAATCCTGGCAGATTCACAATAGAGTTTCGAGTGTTTCGACTGTTTAACAAATATGGTTTATATTTATATAAAGGATTATAAATTATAAATTATTTAATTTATGCATTTTAACGTTCAATAATTGAATTTTTTATCAATCTTTATAATTCCTTTAAGTTAATTGATCCCTTAATATGGCGTTCGGAGTGACCTAAATTACGTAATTTATGGAGTTTTCGTAATTTATTCGTAATTTAGAGCTAAATCACGAATAAATTATATAATATAGCCACAAAATTGTTGTCATATAAATAATCTACCATTCGTAATTTATCATAAATTACTTAATAAATTACAACAAAAACAGTGCGCAACTCTGCATTTTGTACTAATTTTGCACTAAATGGTTGCTGTCGTTGCTTTTCGTGAGTTCATTGATATTTGGAAAAATTAATTGTGTTAAAATTCTGGAAATTATAAATGAAATTAATATAAACAAAATTAATTGAAAAATGAATGAAATTGTATAATGAGAAGGAGGATACCTCGAATTTTAGGATGAGGTAAACAATCGGCACATATTAGGAAATAAATTTCGGCAAATTAGGGAGTCATGGTCACAATTTCACACCGGCAGATGTGAAATTACAATAATACAAAACTGTGAAAATATATTAAGTTCGCCCATTCCAAACGCATGTAATTTATATCTAAATAATATAATTACAAATTACCTTAAAAAGCTAATGCTGTTTAATTCCCAACGATATTGTTAATAAAAATAATACCGGATAAAACAATTTCTGTTTAAATCTGTTTTCACGAAACATTAGCACCAACCAGAACCTAATTGAACAAAACAGAATTAGTGGGATTGTGCGGAAACAAGGCATGACGAACTAAATTTGCAGTCCTGTATAAAAACTGTTTTGCGCTGGCGTAAATTCAAAAACGACTAGAAGAAATAAAAGATAATTCTTCAGACTTGTTGTCGCTGGAATATTCACACAGTTTACCACACATTTCTGTAACTGACTCGAAACATATGGATTTATTGATTTTGCGTTGAAAAGCAATTCTGTTCGATGTTTCTCTTTTTTGGCGAATTGTATTAAGTTGAAGTGAAGTGTCAAGGGCAAATACAGTGGCCGGGTAGTTCCTGGTAATAAAAAACATTATTAATTGAAACTTATAAACGTATGTGTTCCAGTGCTAAAATGGCAATTACTGCAAAATTACGAAAAATTATTCTGTTGAATTTTATATAGAATAATACGGGTGTGTGCAAGCTGTTTCAATAGCTTTAAAGTTCAATAGTTTTACAGTTCAATAGTATTGGATTATTTATTTGATGAATTTCAATTAAATAGAATATTTCCAATATCTGTCGAAACCAAGAGGGTCACCTTCCCATTGGACTTTTCCAATAGTGTTTGAACCCATTGCTATTCCCATTGCTATATAGAAAATATTTGAATAAAATATTAACAATAATAATAATATATGAATAAAATAATATATAAATAATATATTAATAAAAAATAGGCTGCTGGATGTAGTGTACAATAACTTCGACAATGCCGAAGCTAGCCTACTTATTCAATATGCAATAATATTAAATATTATTTATTAAATGACAGTGAGAAACAGTCATAATCATTTAACAAAGATTTAATGAAAATATAAATTAATGGCGTAATAATAAATTTAATTATTGCCTAGGCGCACCTGCCATAACGAGTTCTTAAATGAGATCTATATAGAAATGTTTCACCAAACGATTCTAACTATTTTTCGTTCACACCTTTTTTATTATTTTTACAATTAATTATATCATACGCGATTAAAGTAATCAGTATTTTTAGTTACGCATACACGCACATATAGATGATACTTGTAGATTTATCACATCGTGTAAATTTCATTAAGTGCGTTTAAATTTAAAACGAGCTAGGGCCCGGCTATCTTTGGCCCGGCCGAAGCTGAAATACCCTACACCCATAAGATGTATCCGTATTCCTAGTAGAGACGCGGATCACGCCCAATATAATTTAGTATTCATCGTTCAATTTCGGGATAAAATTTTGTCTTCAAATGTGATCTACAAACATAGAAACTGAGATTCTCATGTGCATACGTTCGTTATAAGCTATGAAAAGTAGGCGGGGTTCTTATTCGATTTCGTCCATTTTCAATACGAATTTGTTTACAATAACAGAGAGTATTTGTGCCGAATTTCATGACCATACCTCTTTTCGTTCTCTCGTGATCGTGATTTCAACAGATTGACAGACAGATGGAGGGACAGGGCTAAATCAACTCAGAAGATTGTTCTGACCCAGAATATATATACCTTTTCATATCTGCCACATCCCCATTAATGCGTTACAAACGGGGGATCAAACTTAATATACTTCTTCGGGTGCCGGGTATAAAAATCAGATTAAGAACACTATTCCCATCAACATATTATCCATATGATATCGACACAGTGACATATTATATACATGTACATATCTACTGCAATTTTTTGTTGACTAATTTAATGGAAATGAGTTGAAGTGAGAATGGTGCGAATGAAAGAATGATTAAGAAGGAATTTAAAAAGATAATACACGTAACGAATAAGTAAACAGTTTTAAACTGGAATTGCATTTTTTCATATGCTCCTAATTAACCTTGTGAAGGAACCTGTAGAAATAGATATACAAACCTCTTAGAGCATTGTATTAAGTGACTCATTGGTAAAGTCAAAAGAACGCAATGCGTGAATATTTGAAATAAGTCTATGAACTATGAGACATAAATGGCATTATCAAAAAATTCACCAAAATATATTCCGTTTATGAATATGGATGGACATAAATAAGGTTTCATTTCATGATGATTATGAAATTTTAGCCTAGCATGGAAATAAAGAATATCTATTATATCTAATCCATTCAGTAAAGTTTTGAAATTTTGTTAAATAATTATCAGAATATGGTATTAAAATTTGTACAATGCTCGTTCCCGACCTCATTTAATACCTTTGACATCAAACTTAATTGAATTTAATTTTAACGATAATGTTTTAAATGATTTGTCTATTATTCTATTTTGAAATAAATTATTGTTTGAAAGCTTATCAAATTTGAAATTTAGATCGTGTGTATTAAAAGTAGGTCAGATGATTTTTTCCTTATTCATTGTGATATTTTTTGAAAGATGAACTTTAACTCTAATTTTTTAGACATATAAGAAATAAAAAAGGATTTATTTAATTAATTTATTTAATTAATATTATTTAATATTATTTAATATGCGCCCAATTATTTCCCACATCATTTCATTGGACTGTTAAAGAGAAATTCTCAACATTAGTTTCCGTTCGTTTCGTTTAAGTTTCTCGCATTTTTTAACAACTATTGTATTAGTTACTTTAGCTCTTAGCTCCTTAGCGAATCGTTATTTTATTATAACTAGTGGTTGTATCACTAGTGGAATCACTACTAGTAGTGATAGCTAATTCTTTTATATTTCATTACAAAAAATATAATACCTAAATGGAATATAAAATTAGAATATAAAAAATTTCAATAATAATTCACTCTATCGATTGGATTTTTCGTTTTATTTCGATTTAATTTAAACGGATAGTTTAAATTATGTTTATATCATTTTATATTATCATGTTAGGAAAAGTAATTAACTTTCTCTAGATAATATATTTAATCCATTGTAGAAATAATGATGTTAATTAAATTTTGAATTACCGCTTAAGCTTTTACTAAATTGCAATAATATTTTTATGATTTGATCAAAATTTGAACCTGAAAACAATTGATATATAAATTAAAACGACTTAACTCGACAAATGTAAATTTAAATTTAACAAAACAAAATGAAAGGAAAAATTATTATTATAAATATATATAAAAAAATAATTACTTGTTTACTTTATTTTTATAATTTTTGCTAGATCTTTTGTAATTTTTAATAAAGAATTATATTATCTGTCAGTTAGTGATGAACTTCAGCTTTATTTTAAAACACCACTACAAGCAAATTTAATTGAGGCCTTGGAATTGTTAATTTTCCAATGACTACACCAGAGGTTCATTGATCGTACTCCTTCCTCTTCCTTCCTATTATTTCAGATGGGTGCGTGCGAGTGCATGAGACAGTGAGATAGAGTTAAGCGAGAAATTGGAAAATATAGTGAAAAAATGGGTTTAAATTTTCCAAGGCACGAAATTAATTATTATAAAAAAATAGAAACTATATTTCAGGCACTTTCAACTGGGATGTTATCCATGTAAAGTGGATGGTATGGTGTCGTTGGAGGTTGGATAGGGGTTAGCGGAGAAAGGAGGTGTAGTGTTACACAGAGTTTACAATCCTTTAATTGCGCATTTATATAGTATGCTTTTCTTTTTTTAATAACAAAACTAATTTTACGAAGAATCCTATACGACAATTTCTTAAACGACAATATTTCGAACAATGGAAACCCAAATTAACACTTAATGCCAGTTAATGACATAGCGAAATATATTCATATAGCGATACGCGACGACTTCGTCTACTTAGCGTTATAAACTTTGCCTTAGTTGAAGGACACGGCCACTACATGGTAATCACTTGGTGTTGCAAACGCAGTGCTGAAATGCCGTTGGCAGCGAAGTAGATGCTCTTTCTACTGAGGGTTAAAAGAATAGTCTTCGTACGAGGTGAATTTTGATGCATGAATTTCGAGGTCTTTCCGAATTTTATCGGACGGGATTTTACCGTTTCATGATTTTGACGTTGTTGCTCGCTATTTTGTCGGTTCAGGTTTGTCGATATTTTCGTTCGGAATTTTGTCGTTCGGAATTTTGTTACCAATTCGAATTTCACAGTTTATTAGAATACTGTATTAGAAACTTTATTAGTATAATATAACCTCATTAAAGAAACAGGTCTTAATTGGTTTAAGATCTAATTTCCAAATGGGGGGTTTGAGAAGGCGAAGAAAGGCGAGGATTTCTATAATGCGAGGTCATTAAGTTACAAGTTAAACAATATACAGTTAAACAGGTTAAACGGCACAAGGGTCAGATACGCGGATATACAGGTTAGTCTACATTAGCCTTAATTAATACAATATAATAATGTTTCTTTATTATCGAGAATAATATTCGAATTACGATATATACAAATTTTTTATTATTATTATTTTGCAACATTTGTAACCGGAAACTATTGAATGACCGTTAAATCAAGATTTATGCGCTCACTATCTTTTGAACGGTTTCAAAATATTTTTAAAAGTATTCTTTTTTGGTAACGTTCGGAAACAAATAGATCTCATGACACAGAAATTACCTTAATTACTTTCCGTAATGAATTATTTCCTTTATGTCGGCAAATTTTTAAATTATACAATTTATTAGTCACAAATTACGGATAAATGAAATCAGAAAAAGAGGATTGGTTGTTTAGTTCTATTCTATTCAATCTAATTCCTCCTTTATTCATTTTAAAAAAACGTGCCGAGCACACTTAATGAATTTAAGAATTTACGCGATATATTATTGAATTTACGTATTTTACGAAAGTAAAAAAAACAAAAAGAGAACAAGAATAGAAAAAACTAATTTCGATTCAGTTGAAATAAATTCTCATATTTGCAGTGTTGCCACGTTAACCTCAAGGAGTGGTTGAAGTGTTTGGGTGAGTGATAAGGAAAAATTAGAAATTTTGTAATAGATAAAAACGATCATAAGTATGTTCGAAAGATTAATTTTTAATATTTTGATTTCTATGAAATACTGCCTATAAAATATTTAGCTATTTTTTAATAAAATTGCATATAGTTGATTAAGGAAGCCAATAACGAGTTTGATGTCCGGATACACGTCAATTTTCGTGTATTTTATTTAGTATTTATTTATAAAAATAGAGTAAGACTAAGTAATTTAATGCGTGTCATAAAATTCACATTGATTTTCTTAAAATTGACAATTGGGAAATTGTCAATGCAATTTGTAAATGCATTGCCTTGTAAAGCCTTCTGAACAATTAGTCTTGATACAAATGGATGATTTGAAATTGCAATAGTTAGTAAAAGGAATTTTTATCGATAATAAATTAATTGCAGTAATTTGTTAAATTCCATTATATTTTTAAGGAAACTCATTCACACAATTGATTGATAAATTCCTACAAATGGTAGCGTTAGTAATTGTGTGCAATAAATTTTGATATAGTGTTGAATTGATGATATCAATAAAAAGTGTGATCTATCAATAAAACAGGCGTTGCTTTTTTCTCGAAAGATTAATTTTGCGCGGCGAAATTTGTTAGTCATAAATAACTTTAATATTATATTAAGTAATTATTTATACATACATTTAGTAACCTCTTGATAGCTGAATGAATAAAATGAGTCATATTAAAACTTTCAACACTTTTGGTGCAACTATATACATTGGTGATACGTTCTATTTATTTCGCTTAGATTCTGATTGCATTTTCATTACCGATTATAAACATAAAGTGTATTTCCTATTGTACTGAGATTGCATTTTTTTCACGGATATTATTACTATTTTCCTTATACTTGCTTTTATGTGGGCTTATGGCTTACGTCGAATGGATTATTTTCAAAATAATTTTCTTATTATGAGTTCAAATAAAATTTCCAGTTCTTTTACTAAAAAATGTTTATAAAAAACTCGTCCGTTTTAACATTTAAAAGATACAATAATTTAAAACAACAAAAATTAAATAAAACAAAAGCCAACAACAAGCAAGGATTTGGATTGAAGAACATTTTATAACAGGTAGTTTATAACAGGATTTATTTATTGAAATGTATTTATTTTATAACACAATTTGTAGCAGTGTAAAAATATAAATAAATAAAACAACAGACTATATGAGAAGCCGTAATCGAAGATCTTGAAAAAATTTATAAATTGCATTAAAATTTTTAGTTTATTTTTTACCCCTGCTCACATGAATGTTAATTCACCAGAAAACAATGAGAGATTTTACGAGATGCAAACGAGAAGAAAACAGCTCTCTCAAACTCTCAGAGAATTTTTTCAATCATCAGCTGGTAAATTAAAACAACAACACAACAAATTGTAAGAATAGCTTGGAGAACAAACTCGAATAATAAAAACGCTTGAGAGCATATGAATGGACTCGCACAGAAAATAGCGTCAACGATGTCCCTCAATTTACATTGCATATGGTTGCGACTATGGGTGTGTGTGTAACCTAGTGTTCTTGACGTTGCATTCGATAGTTTCGACTTTATCTGAATTTACCTTTGAATAAAAAAGGTTTGCGTAGATTTTGAATTCAGCGAACGGTTTTACACTTTTTCAATATTAGACGTTTATTTTCAAAGAAATCATTTAATTAAATGTCTTCACAAAAAAAAAAAAGAAAAACAAAAATTAAAAAAGAAGAGTTGAATAAATGAAAAACAATTAAATTGAATTGAAAATAAGGAATTGTACAAGAGAACCTAAGGTGGTGGGGCCTGGCGCCAACGAGAGTTCGAGGCTTCCGTAGCAAGAATTCGAAAATAATTTCGTTCAGTCTTTGAAAAGCAGCTGAACGACGGAGATGTGGAGTCGTTGAAGTGACAGAATAAAGAAGTAACTCAAGGAGAAAAGTTATTAAACATTGAGAACAAGTGAAATGAACGAAATGTAGTTAAACAAACTATAAAAAATAACAATAACTGAAGTGTAAAATAAATTAAAAAAATTATTCAGGTAACACGAAAATAAAAATTGTTCAGTTTGTGTTCAAGTGAAATGGAGGAAATTAAATAAGTGAAAGTATGAAAAGCGAAAGAAATGAAGAAAGAAAATTTTAAAAGATAAACTACAGTGTAATAATGAATTAAAAAAAAAACCACCATAATTATAGTATTCATGATATTAGAAAAAACAGAGAACAGTCTGCAAATTTCATTTTTAGTTTATTCATTAAAAAAAAATAAAACTAATCGGACGACGATAAAAGTGATTGAATGCACATTTTGAATAAAGGAAACGGAAATATCTACTAAATAATCACGTTTTCAACTTTTTATGAATTTACACGGAACTCTATTTGAATTGATTGCTCACGGAATAAAACTGAAATTTAATTAAGCAATAAAAAAAGACACAAATCAACAATAAAAAAGAGAAAATTTAAATTATTCTTATTCATTATATCCTACTACTACTAAGGTGTGTTAAGTTTGATCCTCTCTTCGTAACGCATTAAAGGAGACGTGGCACGTTTGGACAAGTATATATATCCTGGCTCAGAATCATCTCGGTTCGATATCTGTTTGTCTGCCTCTCTCTTTCTCTGTCTGTCTCTCATTCTTTCTCTGTTCGTCTGTCTTTCAAGAAGCCATAATTACAGAACGAAAACAGATATTCTTATGAAATTTGGCACACATATTCATTATTATAATGAACTATTGGGTATTGAAAATGGTCGAGATCGAATGAGAACTACTCCCACATTTAATGGTTAATATGAATATATCTACATATGTAGTTTTCACTCTCCGCGCTTATCGATAGAATTGAATGACAACATTTTTTCCTCGAGTTCGCGAATATTACTCACGAATATTACTCACGAATATTGCTCAGATAATTTTGCGAAACCCACTATTATACTATACCATGTGTGTGTGTGGTCTTTGTGAACGAAATTATGTTGAAGATTATGAAATTTTATCAAACTATAAATTCTTATTACGAATTGCAAGTTTCGGCCAGACTGAAGTTAGCGTTTTATTTGTTTTATTTTTGATTTCTCTTTCAAATTAACTACGAAAAGGATGTTGTATAAATTAATAAAAAAAGTGAATTAAATAATTTTAATGTCGCAATTTTATTACTTTTACTGTTTCTTTAAGTTTTTTTAGTTTATATTTTTTGCAACTGTATATGGAATTTCCGTCTTTTTTTTGTTTCCAAGAGCAAAACTAATAGAAGCGAAAAGAAAAAGTGGAAGAAAAACAAAAGTAGGAGCATCGTTCATAAAATATCAACATAAATCCAACCTATTCGCATTTTCTAATGCTCATAGTTGTTGTTGCTGTTTTAACTCGCTATTGTCTTCATCGTATTCTACATTGTTTTTCTCTCCTCAAAGTAATTCCCGACTTGCTTCCAGAAATTAAACGAACTGCTGTAAATTGTTCATCGTAGTATACAAGAAGCGGTTGAGGGTGGAAGAGTTAGGAGCTCAATAACTTGTGGTTCTGACCCATTGGATAAAAATTACCCTACAATTAAAAATCGTATAGCATTAGTCTCCTATAGTGTGCGCTATTCTATAGAATAAATTCTTTGAAAACATCTAATTTTAATTCATTAATTAAACAATTGCTTCAGTTCCAGCTAAAAGTGTTAATCAGCATTCTTCAATTGAACACTAAAGTATTTCTTAATATTTCATTTGAAAGAAAAAATGAATTTTTTAAAATACAAATTTCGATTTTTTATTCGTTGAAATGTCAAAGATTAAATAAAAACGTTCTTTGAAGCGCGTTTAAAATTATACTTATCCCTTGTAAATAATAATGAGCTCTAAAATATTTAATTCAGGCATTTTTGCGCTTTCTTTGACAATTAACAGCGTCGTGTGATTTATATAAAGCGGGTTTTAAATTTTTTTTTTAAAATTTGTAAATTTAAAAAAAAAATAATTTAAAAAAGGGATAACAATAATATTAACAATTTAATTTTCCAAATGAAATTTGCATAACATTATCTCAATTTAAAGCCTACGAAATTACTATAAATTTACTTAAAACTTATTAACCGTTTATTTCCGATTTATTAACCGTGAATTTCCGATTTAGTTTTAAGTGAATAAAATTGGAAACTGGTTCCAATTTTATATTTCAATTAAATAGAGGTTAATATCAAAGTCATTGTCAAAGTTTAGTAAATAATCGTTGATTGATCATGTTTTTCTTTTTGCTTTCGTTTAGTTTTCTATTACAAAAACAATTTTCGAGCAGGGTACAAAGGGTGTTTAATAAGTATTTAAATGAAAGGAATGCGTGACGCGCTCAAAACAAAGATTGTGCGTGAGTTCACATTTAGTAATAGTTTGCAATTTGTAACAGAAAGATATAGAATAGAAAACAGAAAAATAGAAATAAATATATTTTTACTATTTTCAAAAATAGTAAAAATATTTTTTTGCCGCTTTTTGGAATGAATTACGTTAATTCATAAATGAGCTTTAATTAAGTAAAATATAAATGTTTGAAATAAATCAATTAAAGGATTAATAATAAATCATCCATCATTGGATGACTGTGGTGAAAAAAGAACTTGTATTTATTTACTAAATAACAATAGTAAATATACAAATTGATAAGATATGATATTTAGAATAATAAATATAAATCTACTGATGTATAAATTATCATACACTTTATTGTAAAAAAATGAAAAAGCTTTTATTTTGGTAAATGGATTCACGTATGCAAAGGTTATTTGTTAACTGACCTAAACCAACTAATATTTCTTGTTTACTATTTTGACTTCATAGTTTTGAATGTTTTAGCTTTTACCGGTAGCCTTCCGATTGTTTCGAGAAAAGAATTTGTCGAGAAGTTTTTCAAAGAAATGTTAAATTAAGAATATATTCAAACATAAAGATCTAGAATTCTTGTAATTAACTCTTTGCCCACGCCCGGAATACAGTTCATATTTTAATTCAAATTATTATTTGCTTTGCAACGTGTTGTAACGTCAAAGATTGATTCTATTCATTAAAATAATTGATTGCTTGGTTGTATTTTCTACATATTTTAAAGGTTAAAAATGTCGTAGGCTACAAAGTATACTCGTAATACTGCATATAAATATTAATTAATTGAATTTAAATATTCCAGCTCTTCACAAATCTTTTCAGCAGTTAATATAACAATTCCGTGTAAATTTAATTTTGTCACACTCAAGTAATTAAAACATGCATTTAATTTATACTAAGAACATTAATTTAAAAACTATTTTATGCTATAAAAATTCTATGAAACTATATTTTATATGCATTCGATTCTCATTAATTATTCATAAAAATGTTATTTTTTCTACAGATTGTAAATTCACACAAGGGAATTATTTAAGTTAATAGTAGTTAGTGCATTGCACCCTGTATAACAATGGCCGTTTTACGTGAAAAGAAGTCTGTTGAAAAAGTGTGTGAAGGCTGTTGTAACGCTGTTGGAGATGTTGGAGAAGAAGGAGAAAGTGCCGATCGAGATTGTGATGGTGGTAGTAGAATTGGTGCATGCGGTAATAGCATCAATTGTTGTTCGAGTGCTATCAGTTCAGATATTTCGATCGATGATACATTATCGTCTAATACAAAAACGAGCAATGATCTTTCACTCTATCGGCAGGAAATACTTAAAGGTCTAGAAACAAATTTTCCACGCTGTAAAGAAATTGATATTGAATTTGAAAAAATACGTTACACTGTGAGAAAATTTAATTTTGCTGAAGGAAAGTTTGGTGAGTTTCGAGCTATTAAGTTTTGATAGTTTTTATTAAATTACTTTGAAGTGTTTTAAATTATTTCATTTAATCTATTAAATTTGAAATTTGTTAAAAATAATGCTCTTAAATTTGATTTTCGTTTTGAAAATTTGCTTGTATTAATCTACCTTTCAGTTACGAAAGAGATTCTGCATGGTATAAGTGGCGCTTTTCGTAGTGGCGAACTAACGGCTATAATGGGTCCCTCTGGTTCGGGAAAGAGTACACTTTTAAATGTTATGACCGGATATAGGTAAGCCGTTATTCAATAAATAATTATTAAAAGTATTGCAATGTTTTATTGTACTTTCATCCCCACATTAATATAGATCATATGCAATTAAAAAAAAGGGCAGTATTATTTATTATTATTATGGATAATGATAACTATGACTATCGGAAATACAGCTACTACTTAGTAAATATATACGCTACATATACTATGGCTGTAATCGCAAAGATTTTGTTGATAAAGTGTTTAAATATTTATGAATTATTCTTTAATTTAATTATATTTAATTAGAGTTAGAATCAGATAATAATAATAAAATAATTATTAATTTAAATTGCAGTAAAATGTGTAAATATTTATTTTTCTATATTCCTTTACAAACCAACTTAGTTTAGTGTTTACTAAATTTTTCAGATCTACCGGTGTTAGCGGTTCCGTTTTAGTTAACGGTAAGCCACAATCTACTAGTTCTTCAAAATTCCGTGAGCTTTCCTGCTACATTCATCAGGATGATTTATTGCGTCCGCAGTTATCTGTTGGTGAGACGATGTTGTTGGCTGCCCATTTAAAATTAGGTTTCCAAATACCGCGAAAGGAGAAATTAAATTTGGTAAACCCAAAGAAATAATTCTGAAACTATTCTGAAATTTAATTAAAATTTATGGTGCCATAAGATGTATGTGCTTATTTCATATCTCCGAGCGTCTCGTTCGTCTCTCACCCACAAGTAGTAGCAAATAGTTCAACGTCCAATCGGAAGGAGGAGACGAGCAAGACGTTCGGAAATATGAAACAAACATAAATTTATTTTGCTTGTTGTTGTTTTTGCTTTTACAGATAAAACATATATTGTCTTTACTTGGACTTGATCATAGATTTAATGTTTGTACTGCAAGATTGTCTGGCGGTCAAAAGAAACGTTTAGCTATTGCTTTAGAGCTTATAAGTAATCCTCCTGTACTCTATTTGGATGAGCCAACAACGTAAGTATTACTAGAGCTATTCCCAACGGCATTAAAATTTATTAATTAATTTATTAAAATTTTATTAATTTAATTTATTGAAATTTATTAATATATAAAATATCAAAATGGAATAATCTTTAAAAATTTACAAGAACTATATACTATTTAATTTGCATGAATCTATTTAGAGAGGTATTTTTGCGACCACATTTTGTAGGATTTTTCTTCGTTTCTTCGATCGTAAGATTTAATGACTGCATAGAAAACACTGTATACATTCCGAAACTAAAAAAGGAAAAAATCCAGATATAATGACATTTACTTATATAAAAAATATTTTTCAGTGGAGAATAGATTAGTTTTAGAAGTGTATTTAAGAAATTTTTAAACGTTTTAATAAGAAGATTCCTCGAATAAAAGGTTCTCTGTACAATAAAGAAAAACGTTTTATTAAATGAATTATAAACAAAATCATACATACACATTTATACAAAAATCCTACATACAAAATTTAGCATATATAGACAATAATTTTTTTAACACAAAAAATTCTGTGAATACCAAAATTATCAGAATAACAATTAACTAATGACGACTGACTAATTATTACTAGTCATCCGTCAATTTGATTATAAATGACAAACAAAAATTTAATTACTCTATGTTACAAAGTGAGAATGATGACGAAAATGTTTCACGAAATTCTGATAAAGAAAAAAAGTACGTTATTCTCATTGCATTAGTAGTTAGTATAAGGTGAATTATTTTTATCATGCTCTGTTGACGGTTTAAAAATATTTAAGTTTTTTGTTATTTGATAAAAATAATTACTTTTTCTTTGATCATTCCAGCAAAATGTTTTCTTTTATTAAATATTTCTACATTCTGTTTTGAACATTTCGGAAGATACAATGTTAATTTTTTTCGGATATATATGTTCTTCAGAAATTTCTTAGCCAATGGTATCTCCCCTGATTGTCTTCCTGCAAATTCCAGTTATTAGTCGATGATCATATGATTCTATTTCTTTATAGGGTGTTTTTACTATAAGTGGTCTATTTGATGGAATAGGTTTCTTAGTATTTTCTAGTATTTCTTCTAAAAGAATAAATATATCTGAATAAATTAAAAATCTTTGCTTTAATTTATATGAATTTGATCGATATAATTTCCCCTTTACTGATTGATAACTTCAGCGCTGTTTAGGTGACGATTATTGTGTTATTAATTACGGTGTAATTATTGTTTAGAAATTTTAATCACATCCATTTTGAAAGAAAATTATGGGGTGGATTCGAGTTAATAAATTGATAGGATTCAGTGGATTCAATTAAATCATCGCCTATTGCGTGACCGAGAAACGGGATGTATTTATTTATTGCCGATGTCTTAATTAATAAATCAAAGCCAAGTTGTTCGTTCTAGGCGTAGAAATATTATACAAACCTTCTATTAAATAGAAAGCAATTATAAATTATAGCCTTTTAAAATGTTTGAGATGTTTAGAATAAATTTTAGAAGTTCTAAAGTTGAAATTGAAGCATACATTAAATGTTAAAAATTTTAATTAAATCGACATTTTTATAAATTTTACTATTTTAGTTATAATTTATTTTTCTTCCCCTCTCTCTCTCTCTCTCTCTCTTTCTTTCTTCTCTATTTCGCTTATTTTTAATTTAGTGGCCTCGACAGCTCCTCCTGCAGTCAGTGTGTATCTTTATTGAAGAAATTAGCCTCTCAAGGTCATACTATAGTCTGTACGATCCATCAACCAAGCGCTTTAATATTTGAAATGTTTGACAAGCTCTATGCAGTTGTTGAGGGTAATTGTATGTATCAGGGTCCGGTACGTGAGCTAATACCATTTTTAGCAGATCAAGATTTAGTATGTCCAAGCTATCACAATCCAGCCGATTACCGTAAGTATTATAAAAAAGAACATTAAAAAAAATTCTGCTAAAAATAATTAATTCCATATGATGGATACTAATTAATTCGAATAATTAGTTCTATTTTTTTTCTTATAACAATTCCTTATTATTCACTCATCACTCTTCTTACAGTATTAGAAGTTGCTGTCGGTGAACATGAACGTGATCTGAATAAACTCATAATTGCTGCAAATAAAAAGTATTACGAAGATGTAGATATAAATCAGCTAAATCGAGTAACGCAGCTTATCTCCAGAATAAAAGGTACAATGATAAACGTACGTCTATTATCTCACAACGATAATAACGATTCTTATAGATTTATAATTCATAAAAGAAAATAATAAAAAATAATAAATAAATCATAAAATATCGTATAATATAGAAAATATTGCAAAAACGCCGTGTCAAAATATCAACAATCATCACGAACGTAAAGAAAGCAACAATATTCAACAAAATAAATTCCTTCAAAAATTGTCCATTTATGACTACGTTAAGCCGGCTACCGATGATTTGGCCATGGAAGAGATCAAGGCCTTACGTGATGATGGTACATGTACCGAAGGCAATGTTTGTGATATTGCCCGCAATGGTTTACCGAATAATTTTACATTTGAGATGGCCACTGCGAAGGCTTCATTCGGTATGCAGTATCTTTTATTATTGAAACGTATCTTGGTTTGTTCACGACGTAATTACGTAAGTCAAATTATATTTATGATATTTCGTGAAATGTTTGAAAGACTTAGAAGTAAAAGCTTTTCAAAATTAACTTCAATTTAGATTTAATAGTGTTTACTTTATTGACTTAATGACTTCACTCAAATAAAGTAAGTTAAGTTGTTTTTTATTGTCGTTTTTTATTGCCACACTCTTTTTCTGTTAATTGCGTTGCCATTTTTGAGCCTCTAATTTTAAGTGTTTAAGGTTTATGTCTTTCGGTATTTATTAATTTTTTCTGTCTTTTTAATTTTTTCGTTGAGTGTTAAATTTGTGATGGCTAGTTGTTTTAGTGTTATTTTTTTAGATTGTTGTTTGCTTCTTTATTGGTTAATACCGTGGTTCTTAACTAAATTTGTTGTGGTCTAAATGTTTGAAGGTTCTTTTTATTAGCGAGGTTTTATTAGATTTGTTTATTTACACTAGTAAATATTATTATTTGGTTACCGTTATGTTTATAACAGATTTCATAATCTAGACATTTAATTGTTTGTATTTATTAAACCTCTGAGGTTTTTTAAACGAAAGGGAGCCGGGTATGAGTTAAAGCCAAATAGAGTTATTTACAATGCTCAACCAGTTTTTTAAATAAAATTGTTAAATTGTAACATTTATTTATTTTATAAAATGTTTGTTGCTTATCGAATGTTTCAAAATTAATATATCATAAATTATTTAAAAATTTTGAACTATTTAAATACTTAAATTAAATTTAAATTATGCTTAACAAACCATAAATATTAAGTCATCGATCTTTCAGTTTTATACTTTAGCGATTTTCATTTATAATTTATTCATTAATATCTTTGTTTATTTATTTAATAAACTTCATCCGAACAAATTGCTTTATGGCTCATAAAAATGTTCAAGACTATTAAATTCAAAACAGATATAATTTAATAATTTAAAGGATAGACAAAAAAATTAAAATTTTAAATTTCACAAAGGAAATATATTCATTGAAAATTGAAGTAGAATAATTTCCTTTTAGTCCTTGACATAAAAAATTTAATTTTTGTATAAGACTAATCTTTTTATTTTTATTGCCGGTAAAGCAATCAAAAGTAATTGCGCTTTTAATAAAGGAAAAAGAATTGGTTAAAACGTTTAAATTGTTAAATTTATTATTGACTTTTAACTTTTTGTTTAGCTTTGACTACTCCGTTTTTTGTTACTTCTTTCAGTTTCTGCTGCTGGCGCGCCTCCTGTCCCACATTCTGATTGGCGTGCTTTTTGGTTATTTATATATGAATGTCGGCGACAAGGCAACAACAGTATTGGGCAATTACGTTTATTTGTATGGCACAATTCTACTCTTGGTCTACACCGGCAAAATGGCAGTAGTTTTGACTTGTAAGTAAGACGAGTTTTGATAAACGGTACAAAATCGCAACTGCGCAGAGCGAGTTTCATTTTAGATTCAAAGAAAATCACCGTGCGAAATTATCTATTAGTTATTTTTTTAGTTAAACTAACTAGTTACTTATTGAGTAGTCGGTCAGTTAGTTAGTTAGTTTTTCAATTATCGCGCTTTTGAGGTAGTTTAATACTAAACAGCACGAAGACCGTCAATACGACATTTCAACTTCAAAAAGCGTTTTTTACGCTCTTGACAATCTTTTTGAAGAGATATTGTCATTGTTTTTATTGTCAATGGGTTTGTAGTTGGTGCGGCAATCTTTTTTGCTGCGGCGGATCATGTTGATCATGGTTTTCATTAAAGTTCAATCAACTTACACTTGTATATATATATACAAATATGTATATATATATCGTATATATTTCCAAACAGAACTTGTTTTATGCATTTAAGTCGTGGATCAAGTCGTGGATATTAACCTCATTTTTTCTGAAATCAACTAAACGATTGTGTGTGCAAGAGTTAGAGGAATATAGAATGACAGGGAAGGCGTAACGGAGAGGGCAGAGAAAATAATATTCAATGAAAGTGTGTCAACGATTTATTGCCAAATACTTGATGCTATCAATGAAAGTTTATTGATAAATTGCCGTTTTTATGATCAGTAATTGTGGTTAATTAAAAAACCCTCGAAATTTTGAGTATGCACTAATCAAAGGAATATTCTATTATAAAGCTTTTTAATTGCTTTTTTTTTGGAATTTTCCATTTTTTCGTTGCAATCTCGATTGGCTTTATTTTAAATTTGGTTGCGTTATTATCGTTTTGTTGTTGTTGTTGTTATTATTATTATTGGCATTGTTGTTGTTGGTGCTATTCTTGGCGGTTGTTTTTGTCGTAATTTTGTTGTTGTTTTGGTCATTATTGTTGTTGTTGTTGTCGTTTCGGTATAGTTTCAAATGTACCAAAGCAAATAAATCCCCGAAAATCCGTTTTTATTGTGCATTGCATTAATGTAATTATTTCTTTTTTCGTTAGCAATAAAATTTTGCAAATTTTTATCTCATTTGGTAAAAATTATTACGATTCTATCTAAGGATTTACTAAGTATTTAGTAAGTATTTGCCAAAAATTCCTTTATTAGCCAAACAGATTTAAGAAGTATTGCCGGAAAGTCATTTCTTATTGCACATTTATTAGAATGGCTTTTAATAATTCCAATTAATAATAAGCGGCTATTTTAAAATTGTCAGTAAAATAAATATTTCATTTAATGATGAAATTATAAATTTTATTTTTAATCGTGGTTAAAACTGAATAAGATACTGAAAATAGCAACAATTTATTATGAATATAATAAAAAAGTTACTAGAATTAGATAGGATTTCTTTAGTGAAAGGTATTAAAACTTAAGCGAAAGTTAATTATTTAAAAATTGTTGGAAACGCAATTATTTCCATTAATTTTGCACACAATTATAATTTATCCAGGATTAATTATGCAAATTTTTTTTTATTTATACGCTCATATTATAATTAAATTTTTCAGTTCCTCTAGAGATCGATATGCTTATGCGTGAACATTTCAATCGTTGGTACGCATTGGGTCCTTATTTCCTATCGATACTATCTTTCGAAATACCATTTCAGGTGAGTCTAACGACAATGTATTTGTATGTGTGTATGTGTATGTGCCAGAATATTAAAAACGTTAAAAGCTTCAACTGCGTTCGATATTAATGAAAGATTATGTTGATGGCTTGACAATTTTATTGCAAATTAAATTTATACATTTGCATATGCGAATAAAAAAAAGCAAAGGAAAGAAGAAGAACAACAAAAAACAAGCAGACAAATTTTAATACAAATGTGATAAAGTCATTGACTTAATATAAAGCGTAAAATGAAATATTTCAACCGCAATAATTCATATTTGAGTTTATCTCAATTATAGTTTGCAAAAATAAAACAATAGAAAAATGAAAGAAAAACAAATCAACGGCAGCAAGTCCACTGGAGTCATTATCATCATTAATATCGTCATTATGATTTATTTGATAATTTCGTAGAGTCATTATCATCATTATTTCTTCTCATTTCATTTTTAATATTTTCGTTCATGCTTCGTTATTTTAATATGAAAACTTCATTAATACTTATAATTTCATTTATTGTTCGTTAGTTTGTTATTTTATTTATTATTTATTTTATTATTATTATTATAAGGTTGCCTTGCTGTAATCTGTAGAGTGATTATCATCATCACAAGTTACTGAATAATTGCGTAGCAATTATTATCATTATTTATTCTCTTCTAACTTCTCATATTTCTTCCTGCTTCATTATTACAATATAGAAACTTCATTATTATGTATTATGTTATTTACTTTATTTACTTGAA
Organism: Physocephala rufipes; assembly: GCA_963966595.1. Lineage (NCBI taxonomy): Eukaryota > Metazoa > Arthropoda > Insecta > Diptera > Conopidae > Physocephala > Physocephala rufipes. Next base: position 33,150,042 of record OZ016502.1, read on the forward strand.
CACTTTATTTATTATTAATTCCGTTATTACTTTATATACTATTTATTTAATTATCTATTTATCTTATTACTGTAAAGCTTCATTATTATAATCTGGAATTTATATTTTTTCCTAAACTGGTTTTTCATCAATTTTTATTTAAAATTATTTCTATGCCCATAAAATTCTTATTGCTATCGAATATATTGACTGATATATAAACATATATATGTGAATGTGTGTGTGGGTTGCTATTTTTATACACCCGCCAAGAGAAGTCAGACCCAGTGTATGAATGAATGAATGAATAAAGTTAGATATTGAATTGTTGTTGACCTAAATAATTTACGAGATATCACGTTATCCCTTAGATCAGTGATTCCCAAATTGTGTGATGCGGTTCCTCGACGGGCGCTGGGGAAAAACATCCGATTATTTAGGGAGCGGTAAAACGAAAAAGATTGGGAACTGCTGCCTTAGATAATTGTCTTTCTTTAAGACCATTTACGATTATATTTTTGCGTTATATATCTGTCCACATTTATGAAGAAATGTGTACAAGAATGTATAAAGGAATAAAAGCGATTTTTGCAAAAATTGTAGGATAAGATAAAAATAGCACCCTGTATTTCTTTGTGCAGGGTATTCGTGTTGTAATTTCGAATTAAGATTTCAAAGAAAATATATATATATTTGCCATCTCTGAACCTATTTTGACTACAAAATTTACTTCAGAAATATTGGGCTATATTTCAGATTTCTTCAAATGGACTTCAGGTGACTTCAAGTGACCTCAAGTTGCATCAGATAATAAAGCTAGTCGTAGATAGTTTACATTTCGTACTTCGGACTGCCTTAACATCGAAGTCTGTAGATTTCCGACAACCGATTGGTTATAATCGGTTGTGCCTTCGGTTGTCTTAAGAGTCTTTATAGAGTTTCACAAAGAATTCAAAAAATGGTAGACGTGGAAAATTGAAAATTTGTACTTTCCACTCCTAGAATATTCACTTTTAGTTACAATCGGTTAGCCACACATGGATATCGTGTGTTGCACGCATTAGACTTTTTATTTAAAAAATGTATTCGTAAATTCCAATACGTTAAAAAATTCTAATTAAAACTTATTATTGATTTTATTATTGATTTAAAACTTATTATTAAATCATTGAAAACTTCGGCAGATAGGACACTCTGTATACATTAAATTTTAACTATTGTTTGGAATATTTTGTACTTATTCAACCGCCCTAAAAGTTGTACCAGTTACTTGTAATATAAAAGAATATTTCAAAATGAATCAAATAGAAAATGTACCTGCGGAAGAGACCCATTTAAATTCATAAAAAGACGGACAAAATTAAATTGACGAGCAGACAGGCTGACGGAAATTCAGACAGATGGACGGACATGGCTAAATCGAATACTTGCCATGGCCCCCTAAGTGTGTTATAGTTAATGATCCCTTCACAAAACGTAAAGTATTTCGGCTGGAATTAGTATGCCAGTAATATTTATCACGTAATATTGATTTGTCACGTCTTTCCTTTAAAACGGTTGGGATAGCCATTCAATTGTTTGACACGGCTATCCTCGGCAAGGTGTCACTCATAGTATTGATATTTTTGTTTGATTTAGGTTTAATTGATTGATTTAAATCAGTTGTTTTTAGGTTTTATTGATTGATTTAATGATTCTTCTATTTATTACACTAAAAATGTAGTAAAAGTCTTATCCAACTTCATAATTCAAGTTCATTTTTTATCTTCCATTTTAGAGTATATGTGCGGCTCTTTACATGATCATAAGCATTTATCTGACGGGGAATAATCAAGATGATTATTTCCGTATTTATTACTTCCTCATATTGGGTATCCTGGCTACACTCAGTGCACAGGCGTGGGGCTTCTTTGTTGGTGCCACACTTCCAATAAAAGTATGTCTTATATTGATATTATAAATGAATTATTTCAGTAATATGATCAGATTAATTAATTTTTAATTCATTATCAAATTACTCAAATGAAATAATTTTGAAAATAATTATTTATTTTTCAAATATTCTCTTTAATCGCTCATCCATTTACAGTTAGCTGTCTTTTTGGGTCCAATATTAGCGGTACTTTTCTCAGTGTTTGGGTTTTGTACGCGCTACATCGATATCACACCGATATTTCGTTGGATGTGGCATATTAGCTATTTCCGTGCCGGCTTTCATGGCGTATTGAATGCCATCTACGGTCTGGATCGTAGTACTCTAACCTGCCCCGAAACCACCATGTACTGCCACTTTCGGAGCCCGAAGGTTTTTCTCAACTATATGATGATCTCGGATGTTAACATGATGGATTGTGTGCGTTTGATGTCGATCGTTATAGCTGTGATGCATTTATTGACCTTTGTAACGCTTTGGCATAAATTGAATAAACGTTAGGAATCTGGATTCGTAACAAAGCGTTACGAATCTGGATTTAAAGTTTTTAGCGTTTATACAAATATGCTTGTGTAGCGTATTGACAAAATTTTAATTAAGCAAAAAAAAAGACACGAAAAAACAGACAACAAGGCAAACATAAAATGTTCTCACAATTTGTTTCCTGTTTTGTATGATTTTCTTAATTTTGTTTCCTTAATTTTTGCGTATTTTTAGTTTCTTTTTAAATTAATTTTTGCTATCCAAATGGAAGCAGTCAACAGATTAGAAACGTCTGAAAGTAAATTATAAAATATTTTTTTAGGAAGAAAGAAATATTGACAATATTATTTTTTTCGCAAAACTATTGCGTGTGTTATTGGAGAGGTAGTTATTAAACCCCTTGAATTTTATTAAATAGTGTAAAGAAAATTCGAATCGCTTTATTTATAAATTTTTTACTATGTTTAAATTATTATAAAATTTGGTTTATTGTGTTTAGAATTAATAAAAAATCGAAATAAATTTATGTACGGGACGTACTAAAGATTTTATCATAATTATAGCAAATTAAGTATTTGTTTAAATTCTTTTCACTTCTCAAATAATATATTTTGTGCATCCTGGACTCGGAACAGTAGCAAATATATGAAACCATAAATCAAAAATTCGTGACGGGGCCTCACATCGTCCCTTATGTTATGAGAAATGTAGTTAGCATTTGATTAAAATTTCTACACTTCCGGAGTGTGATGAAATGTCATACATGAGTCGTTTAGGTTTTCATGGACTAAACTACAGATTACTTATTCAGCAATAATGAAATTGAGCGAAGGTTAACAATGATAATATAAAAACGTAACTTTTTATTGAAGAATACTTAAGAGCTTAACTTTTTAGCGTAATATTTTTATCATTACAAATCAGAATTTCTTTATGGAAGCATTTCAATACAACTCAATACAGCTGCTTAGGAATTTTTGCAGGTCGTGATGGCTAAACCAGTTTGAACGTTAGCTCACAGATGTTTGCCATAATGACACGTTCTGTAATTTACGGCAGAAGGGAAGTAGATTGTCCTAAATTCTTTAGATATTGAAGAGCTTTCAATTAAGCACATCACAATGATAGTCTTTTTAAATGAATGCAATTAGGTTTTAATCGCTTTATAATTCAACTACCTAGTAGTTTCTTTAAAAACAGCTAATTATTTGTTGAAATTGAAAGCCTTCGCTTGGATTATGGAAACATTAGTTGTGATCAGAGGTCGAAACTTTTATGACTTTTATAATAATAGTCATGAAATAAGAGTTATTCGATGACTTTTATTTTAAAAGTAAAAGTTAAAAGTAAACTTTTACTTATATAAATAAAAGTAAAAGTTAAATGTAAACTTTTACTTCTATAAATAAAAGTAGAAGTTAAAAGTAAACTTTTACTTTTATAAATAAAAGTAAAAGTTAAAAGTAAACTTTTACTTTTATAAATGAAAGTAAAAGTTAAAAGTAAACTTTTACTTCTATAAATAAAAGTAGAAGTTAAGAGTAAACTTTTACTTTTATTTTTAAAAGTAAAAGTAAACTTGTAACTTTTACTTTTAAAATTAAAAGTTAAAAGTTTACTTTTAAATAAGAAAATAAGTTTTGAAAATAAGAGTTATTTTCGAGCACTGGCTCTAATGTTTCTCAAGAATCAATTTTGACATCACATTTGTACGATATATTGATCTTCAATCGCCCTTACTTTCCTCTCAATATGAAGCTATTTTGCATACCGGCGAGTCTCATACTTGCTTATGAAGAATAGCCCAAGGAAGCTACGTTCTCTGTTTCAAGACAGCATCTAAATTATAAATGATTTTTTATAAAAAATTGAGTATTAAAATTTATTTTTCGAAATTTTTTGTGTTAGGAATGCTTTTGGTAAATACAAACCTCTTTTTCCGCCGAAAGTAAAAACTTAAGGCTGTTTTTAAATGAAAATTAAATTTCATTTAAACATGGCTTCAAGTATCTCAGCATTTATTTTAATAAATTGATTACATTTAATTAGCACGTCCAGGTAGTTTAAAAAAAAATCAATAGAATTACGGACTGTTTTGAAAAATTATCGAGTAATTCTAATCTTTCTAGTATGGCAAATCTTTTAATATATAATGTCCAATGTTGCTTGAATCCAATGCTAGTGTATGGCTTCTTGGTTTAGTTCTCCATTCCGCCAACAGTCATGAATGGTTTGAAGATATTGAAAAAAAGATGTTAAGAATTAGAAAGAATTATAAATATATTTGTTGGAAAATTCTGGTATGATTTCATTCTCCTTATATTGTTTGGATCTTTTAAAAATATTTCTGTTGAACCCGCCTCACCACAAGAACTCTTTAGTTAATAACTTCAATTAAAAACGTATACGTATAAAAATTCGCCATCAACTCACAGAGCCTAATCCTTGATTATAATTCAGTTTTTAAGCTAGTTATTTCAAAATCCAATTCTATTTTTCTAATTTCTAAGAAATTCATTCTAGTATGTTATTTCTTTTAGTTTTAGTTCTATTCCTCGAATGTTAGTGCCGAGAGCACGAAAGTGAGTCTTGTTTTTAATTATTAACTGTAAAACTATATCAGTTAGAAGACGAAGTTTCCCTCAATAATGTTTTTAAAATAATACTTTGTTCTTTTAAGTATTTCTTTTACTTTTTTAGCTTTTTTGCAAGTATTTATAATACCATTTATAATATATTTATAAAATATAATTAATTATTAATGTTAATCGAAAAACCTCAAGAAATTCAAATCACGTTTGTTTTAAAAAAATGACAGCCTACTTCCAGGGGCTTCAATTTCTTGTATGTCAAAATTTCTGTGTTGCCTACTTTGGGGCGAGAATAATAAATTTCTAATATATTCCTAACAATGTTATAAAGAACTTCTCTTTTGTAGTGGATATTTCAATAAATTTACATCAATTATTTCAATTTTGTGTCTTTACTTGTTAATTAGTTTGGTATTGATTTAAAAATAGCTCCTAACGAAAAACAAAATTACCTGAATCTGAAATTTATAGACGAATATTTAGAAATTCAAACCCGAATTTAAATATGTAACAAAGAAATTGATAACCATTGAATCTCAAGCACGAAATATAAGATCAGTAAAGATGTTCTTTGAATTCCGCTTAATTTTATTGCAAATATTTAACCAAAAATTAGACCAGCTGCTCCTAAATCAATATACATTTTTTTTTGGCACTCAAATATTTTGGTATCAAAATATTAGATTGTGGACACTGTCTAAGAGAGGGAGAGGGAGAGAGTGATGGAGAAGAGGAATAGAGAGAAGCAAAAACCAAAAACCACACATAGAGAAATAGAGATAATCGAGCCAAAGCAGATTATTGCAAAGCGCAATATTTAGCAAGAAATAAATTTATTTAATACTATAGAAAATGCTGAATTCAAGAGATAGTATAATATCTAAACACTAGACCATGTTGTGTTGAGAGTATTGAGACCTAGTAGAGAGTAAAAATATTAGACACTTTTCTATGAATAAGAGCAAAAAGGAACATCGAACTCGTACGTAATGATTGGATGAACGATAGAAAAATTATGTACAGGTTCGTTTTGGAGTTTCGTATATATACCCTACTAGACATTTTGCGGTGATTGAACATAATTTCAAACACCTTTCAAACGCCTTTTATTGTGACCTATTTTTGAATCTCGATTGTTTGCGTTAGAAACGAGATGACCACAAATGAGCGACAGGAAAACACAGTCTTTTAAATTCTATATAGCTATCATTTTTAGATACTCCTTACCCGACTTTTTCCAAGCAAATTCTCAACATTATCCATCAGTGAGATTCTCTCCGGTGGCGAAAGGATTTTATGAGAAACCATTTTATGAGAAACGATTGGAGGATAGAACAAACGATTGATCATCGAATTCAAAACAATCGGATCGTTTGTGTTTAAAACTTCAAACAAATTAAAAGAAGTTTATAAAATATTACAGACGGATTTTATAATTAAATTTATACCGATTGTAGGGCAAAAGATAAAACGCTCTTAACGATTACTCTAAAATCGTAATTCATTCAGCTCTTTATTCTGAAAACTGGGCAGTTGAAATCAGTTTGAATTCATTTCTCGGACGTAAAACTGTGATCGGTGTATGCGATTGCTGAAACCAAAAACCGAGAAACGAAAGCGTACCGAGATAAACGAACTGTTGCCGTACTCGCTAATTTTGCAAGGGCGTTGCAACGTCGGGGCGGCAGTCTCTGAATTGTTCTTATTCTGTTATCTGCATTACTAGACATTATAATAATGTGCTACAAAAATAAATTCGTATAAAAAATCCAAAAATATATTAAGGAAATAACAACGATTTCTTTGTGTTCCACAAACAGAATGCGGTAGAAGAAAAAATCTAAACGTTATGATTCGACACAGAGAATCATTTTTTTTAATTAGTATAGTACTATAATTATGATACAGACCCATAAATACGTGCTTATACTTTTTCTTTCAAGACCAAGAAAGCCGTGAAGAATTACTAATGAAAATCAGAAAAAAACAACCAGAGTCAACAACCATATAGATCAACACAAATCCCATTAACGATAAAGCCTTATCGATTTTGCTAATAAACCGATAGGATTAGCGACGAACACTCTTTCAAAAATAATGTTTAATTTTTTTCAAGATTATTTAACTTTCCGCCGCAGGTTTGATGATAATAAATCAGTTCAGTAATATTCTGTCAACCTCTGTAAATCGCAGTTCGGTGACTAACTGGTTTAGTTCGGGAAGAAAAATAACATTGGATCTGACGTAACGTTAAAATCGGTTTCTGTCCAAATGTGTCCAAAGTGATTACTATTATTGTGGTTGATCATTAATGAAGTTATTATTACACCCACATAACACCCACATAACACACAAATAACACCTACATAACCGACGAAAGCACGCACGCATAAAAGATTTGCTCAAAGAAATAAAACAATGCAAAATTGCATGAATAAAAAAAGTTACACGAAATAAACTGAATTATAATTTAGCATAAATATAAATGCAAAACGATCAAACAATAATATCGTGTAAAGTATATCTAATAGTAGTGGTAGCAGTAGTAGTAGTAATATAAGTAGTAGTAATATAAGTGGTAGTAGTAGCAATAATATAAGAAGTAAAAATATATGAGTATTAAATAATTAATAATAAGATAATAAATATAAGAAATTAATAATAAATATATATTAAGTAATAGATACTAAAACTTAATCGGTTATAGGATGAAAACGAAAATATGCAAAAAATTTAAATATTTAAAATAAAATGCATTAAAACATGAAAACTTTAAAATAAATATTCTTTTGTTTTTTCTTAAAAATAAATTTTTGAAATCGTCTAAATTTAAACTCGCAATAAAATAATAAAATAAAATTCCACACTGCATTGTGGACAACTCTTATAATAAATAAGTAAATATTATAAAGTGGAATTATATAAGATGTAAATAAGAAGTTAGCAATAAATACGTTCTCAGTGCTTCGACCTTTGAACTCGTTAATTGATAATAAAATAACGATTCCCTTTATTAAAGGTTCGAATAACATTGAACGCTATGATTCTGAAGAGCGCAAAATAATAACAAAAAAATCAACCTAAAAACAATAAAGCATTTTAACAATAAAACGTTTTAACCTAAAAACAATAAAGCATTTTAGTAAAGTGAAAATGAGAGAAGAGTAAAAATTTCAAAAAAATTAAATTGCGATATTAGAAGAGACGTAAGGGAAACAGATAAACAGTGCACGAGTAAGATAAAGAGAAAGAGAGAGAGTGAGAATTAAATAAAATCATAATTAATATTGCTTAGAATCATTTTCTATATTTGTTATTCTCGTAGTCAAAGAAACTTTGTCAAGCTTCCATTCGATTTTGCATTTGTATCTATATTTTTATACTACATACCCGAAGGGTCTGCCTACCCTTCTATCGGTTTGTGCGTCTGTCCGTCAGTCTGAAAAGAACGAATATTCTCTGTCATGTCTTTCCGAAAATGAGCCTACCTTTTATAACAAGCAATATGTGTTCAACGCGTGGAATGACTTAACATGTTAAGACGACATTTTATTTGATGGTCCAAAATATAATTATAAAAAATGTTTACGCAAGACTAGGCGTGGTGCGTATATTACTAATATATAATTTAGCAATATCTCATACACGATTGGATATATTTAAATGCAAGTGGTCGTAACACCAATCAGGAAATTGTGGGTGGAAAAATATTGCAAAAATAGGTGCGGCCCGCCAACTAATACATAAGTTGGCGATATGTTGTAAACCCTTCCAGATATTTAAATACAATTTTGCACGAATAACCATAACGTCATTACAGAAATTGCGGGAGATGGATGTGGTGCGGCCGCTGGTTATTGGATTTAAAATATAAATTTATATTACAGGTGCAGGGTATATGAACTTCGGTCAGGCCGGCGTTAGTGTTCTTACTTGTTTTTATTATTAATTATTCTATACAACGAAATCATCTAATCAAACAAATATGTTCTGACGGATCATATTTCTTAAGTGCTGAACATTCATATTTGCATAGATAATATATTCATTTTTTTAGCAACAACAACAATAACAACAACAGCAAGAAATAGAAATTTTGTGAATAATGAATTAGAAGCTTTATTGTTTTTGTTATGGTACTAGCAAAATATTGTCTGCAATGAATACTAATTATTTTTTTGCGCTTATAGACAAAGAGAGAATACGATAAATTAAAAAAATTTTTCTTAGCAAGCGATTAATATTGGTCGAAGGGAAAGTGCGGTTATAGAAATAAAGGGAGATGGAAATAGAGTGAGAGTGAAATAGAGAGTTTCGTTAAGCGAGCGAAATAAATCTATAACAAATATTCATAATTTAAATCTATGAAATGAAACAACCAAAAAGTCCGAACAATCAAGTGCAGCTTCCGCCTGGCCGTAACTTGTATACCCTACACTCTACACTCCTATGTCCCATATGGGCTATATGGCCTGTATTTTACACTCAAATTGAATTCAAAACGCAAGTTGAATTTAAAAACTCTTTGGATATACCACACCCATTTTAGGGAGTATACTTATTTCCTAAATGGTATCTTTTTAATTTATTGAATTTAATTTAATACAATTTAATTAACTTAATGATGGTCTCAAAATTGTGTTAAAATTATTACGAATTTTTAATAAAATATTAAATAATTTTTATTGAAAAATTAAATAATTTTTATAGAAAAATTAAATAATTTTTTAATAAAAAATTATATAATCTTTGTTGAAAAAATAAATAATTTTTTATAAAAATATAAGTATATCACATTAATAGAGCAGTGGCAATCTTAGGAATATCGTTAATGAAACCTTTCCGGCTTCTTAAAAGATTCCTATTCATATCATTTAAAATTCAAATAAAAAAATTGCCTAGAAGAAATGGTTTTATTTATTTATTCTAATAATTACTGGAATTATCACTGAGAACTTAAACTCTAAGATAAGTCCATTAAAAATTTAGAAGTTAGAATTTTTTGTTTCTGAAAATGTTTTCTAATATTTTTTCAACATTTTGCTTCGTTTTAAAACAATTTATTGATAATCTTTGTCGTATGTGTGTGTAAATATATGTGTGTGCGTGTGTGTGTTTGTTCGTATTATGATATTCTTATCGCTCGCAAATGTATTCTATAAATTATTTCCCTCATTCATTAAAGCGATTTTGACAACGTGAAAAACATTAGTTTCGAATTCAATTTAAAATCGCGTATAATTTTAGCCTATTTTGATTATTATTGTTGTTGTTTTATATTATTATAATTTTTATTGAATTATTCATGTATCTAAATTTATAATTACATTCTTGTATTTTCTTTGAATATTAAATATTTTTAATTTTATTCTTTAATTAATTATTTATTATTTGCATAAAAAATTCTTATGCATTTTATGATTTAATTTTTATAATCAAATTTGAAATATCGTTATTGGCTTATTCCAATTACTGACTAATAATGATATTTAATAATTAATTGTTAATCGTATAAAAACGGACGATGATAATTCGATTGATCATATTCAATTGTCGCCCAATATATTGATATGAATTGTACAGTTCTACGTCTAGTAATTATCTAAAATTATTCATATTTTAATTAAAATTAATCGAAATTGATATAAACTGTTTAAAATAGTGTAAAGGTGTTGAAATTAATTATTGAAGCTTTTAACAAAAGAATTATAAATGATTTGATAAAGAAGCAAGCTCAATTAATTAAATTTTTTTCGATAATTATCAATATGTTTTGTTTTAATACCCTACATCCGAAAAGTTTAGGCAGCGCCTTAAAGGAGACAGAAGTAATGTAAAAAAGTATACAAATATCGATTTTAAATCAGTCTCTGATTCGGTTTAGTTCTCTCAATCATATGTCTGTTATTCATTCATCCATCCATATGTCAGACATACATACGTCTGTCTGTCTGCCTGTATATCTTTCTCCCTCTCTCTCTCTCTCTCTCTTTCTATTGAAATCACAGTTGCAAGAGAACGAATGTCATTTTCATGAAATTTGTCTTGCAGATTCTCTGTCTTCTGGCAGTTGCTTGTTATTGCAAAGGAAGAAATCGGACTAGGTTCACGCCTACATCCTAAAATTAATATGAATTTTGTCTCGAGTTTCTCATCGAAGGTGAAAACATTTCTACACCCCCTCCCCCTCCTAGCCGCTGAATAGTCAGGCATGGTACGCCCATTGGCAACAACGTTCGCAATTGCAGGAAGAGACGAATGAATTGAATTCTACTACGAAATCTTATTTGTATGCCTTTCCGCTTCTCTTGGTATTGAAAGTAGAAAATATTAGATCAGTTACACGCCCACTTCATGAAGCTAATATGGGTTTATTTATTCTTATCTCTCAATTTCTCAGATCGTAGAATTAATTTGAGGGTCAAAATTCGAAATCTTTAGCGTAGTCTGCTCAATTATTATAAGAATGAAGTTATATATTTATACGATAAGTGTAGGTTAGCTACTTTTATGCTTTCACAAAGAGTTAACAACCGAAGTTATTTTAACTACGGCGTAGATTATTCGATATATGTACTTTTATATAGATAGATTATATACTTGGATAAATACATAAAGAAAAATAAATACCACAAAAATGTGCCGATTGAAATACTATTGAGTAAATAAAAAAAATACAAATTTTTTTCATAGGAATTTGTAGCGACTCATGGGAACCTAATTTCAATCTCGCCAGAAAAAAAATTTTAAATATTTATTTAATGAACGTAAGAAAAGAAACCGACGTTATTATCATATCATACAACAAACTGAGCGAATAATAAAAACAAGAAAAATAACAACAACAATAATAATAATAACAATAATAATAACAACAAAAAGAATATCAACATAATCATCACCAACATCCTTAGCAAAAGCCGTTAATTTCATTTGTATTAAAATGAAAGAAGAGAATACATCCGCTTATGTGCCAACAGCTGCTGTGACAACTGCAACAACAACAACAACAGCGACTGCTATATTAACGACGACCACAACAACACCACTATCCTCTCCACCACCCCAAACACAAACAACACTGCCATCAACAACAACATCAATAACAACAACAACGCCAAAAGCACAAATTGTATCAGGATTAGGTCGTTTCGCTGCAAAACGCCCAACAAACTTAAATCTTAATATAAAATATTCAACACAATTGAAAAAGCTTTCAACAGAAACTAATGGAGAAAGTGATGCCACAGAGGCGTCATCATTTCAAAATACAGAAACAGCAAATTCAAAATTAAAACAATACTTCTCTAAAACGACACCATCGTCATCAACATCATCACAATCAGCACCAGCGGCAACTCTCGCAACGCCAACAATTTTCCCGCATGAACAACATAATAATATCAAAAAGCTTGATATCGGTTTCGAGAATATATCATTTAGTGTTAAGGCGGGGATTTTTAGAAAAGGTAAGAATATATATCCGTCCGTCTGTCTGTCTGTCTGTCAGCTTGCCAGTCTGTGGAAATCACGATCCCAGTCGAATTGTGAGAGATATCGGGGATTTCGATATGAAATTTGGAATATGAATATTCATTGTTTTCATAGGTTGTTTGGGATTGAAATTAGGGTAAATCAGACCAGAACCACGCCTACTTTTTATACAAAATCCTCTTTAAAAGCCGAATTCTCAGTTTCTATATATGTTTTCAGGATGAAATTTCATAGCCGAGTTGTCGGTATTAGGTACTATCACACCATAAAAATCGTCGGAGGTCTTACGGAGTCAAACATGAAAAAAAAGCATTCTTGTTTGTTTTTGTGTAATGTCCTCACACAACTAAATATATATATATATATATATATATATATATATATATATATATATATATATATATATATATATATATTGTTACGTGTGTTTCTTCTTCGTAACTGGACAATCACTTCCCCTTGATTATTTTCGGGGCCCGATCGCTGGATTGCCGATAATCCCTCACAAAAATACGCGGATTCTTCTAGCTTTAATTTGAGGTTTATTTATTTGATTTCAATCAAGCACTTTATACAATTTTTCACTTGTATGTTCTTCACGGAACAGAATTTCAATACTACGTTCTTTACAAGGATCAGAATATTGCCGCTACGTTCTTTTTACAAAGTCTAGAGTTTCACTGCTATGTTCTTTACAATGTTTGGAATATCACTGCTCTCGATGAGATGCTCGTTTGCTATTTATAGGCGTTCGGCTTCCATTACTAAATGCAGTTTCCTTAATTGCCAAATGTCCTTCGGCTCTGAATAATTAGCGCGTAAACATCTGCGTATCCGCGTAATTATCTGGTGTGGAAATTCCAATATTTTGATTGCTGTCCTTCCGCGAATTTTGTCTATGCCTTATTATGCGCTGTGGACGTTCTGGCGCCGCCGTGTAATTACCATCTGGGAATTCTACCATCATTTCGAATTCGTTACACTGCCCTCCGCTTAATTCTGATCGTCCCGATCAGACACCAAATTCCCAGATCCGTATGGGGCCAATCTCTCGAGATGGACGATTTTCATTTTCCCTCGCCTCGCCGTGTAGGATTGTATGCGGTATACAACATCGTTCAGTCGATTTACGATCTTGTATGGCCCTTCCCACGACGTTTGTAGTTTTGGACACCTTCCCTTTTTTCGTTGCGGATTGTACAGTAGCACAAGTTCGCCCTCTTTAAATCCCTTGGAGTTCATCGCTTGATCGTAACGATCCTTCATCTTGTTGCTCATCAACTGTGTTCGCTGCCTTACTAATTGATGAATTTCATTCATGTCGTCCTGAAGGGTTTTCCAGTAGTCGCTTCCATTTCCAGAACGTTCATTGATGCTTCCAAACTTGAGGTTCGATGGGAGTCGCAAATCTGTTCCAAAAATAGTCCTTGCTGGTGAGTGGCCCGTAGTGTCATGGACTGCCGATCGGTAAGCCAGTAGAAACATTTGGATGTGTTTGTCCCAGTTCCGCTGACATTTGCCAACCACTTTCCTCAAGTGTTCTTCCAGTGTACGGTTAAATCTTTCTACCATGCCATCCGATTGCGGGTGTAGGGCTGTTGTTCGAGTCTTCTTTATACCCAACAGTGAGCACATCTCTTGAAATATATCAGACTCAAAGTTCCTTCCTTGATCTGAATGTAGCTCCATTGGTATTCCAAATCGCGTGACCCAGTTCTGCACGAAAGTCTCAGCCACAGTTTTTGCCTCTTGATTCGGTATTGCATATACTTCTGGCCACTTGCTGAAGTAGTCTATTATCACCAGCACATATTTGTTTCCTGAATCACTGGTGGGAAACGGACCAGCAATATCTATAGCAATGCGTTCGAATGGGGATCCCGAATTGTACTGCTGCAGTCTTCCTCTACTCCTTGTTTTCGGACCCTTGGCCGCCATGCATTGCGGACAGTTTTTTATCCACTCTGCAACTGAGTCCTGAGAGTTCACCCAGTAGAACCGCTGCTTAATCTTTTCCAGGGTTTTTGTAACGCCAAGATGACCTCCACTTGGTCCATTGTGGAACTCCTTTAAAATAGTCGCTATCCTGGATTTCGGGATTACAATTAAATCTCGGCTATGTTTTCCATCCTCACTCTCCCATGTTCGGTGCAGTACCCCATTGATCAATTTCAGGCTATTCCATTGCGCCCAGTATGCTTTGGCCAACGGGCTTTCTGGTGCCATCTCTTCCTTAGTCGGCCTCTTGTCTATTTCTTTTCCTTCCATTATTTTCACCAAGTCTGCGTCCTCCAGCTGGCTCCTCCTGACCGCGCTGGGCTCCCATTCATCAGCAGGCTGTAGACTCATCAATCGGATGTCGACTATACCTTCGCTCCTCTCGGCTTTGGAGCAATGAGTGCATTCCAGGGCACATGGACGTCGAGAAAGTGCATCAGCGTTTCCATGTTGCCCACCTCTCCGATGCTGTATTTTGAAATCATAGTTCTGCAACCTTTCTATCCATCGTGCAATTTGTCCCTCCGGATTTTTGAATTGGAGCAACCATCTGAGTGCTGCGTGGTCCGTCCTCAAGCGGAAATGCTGTCCATAGAGGTATTTGTGAAAATGTTTCACGCACTCGACCACTGCCAAGAGTTCTCGTCTTGTGACACAATAGTTCCTCTCCGGTTTTCCAAGGACTCGACTGAAGTATCCGATTACTTTTTCCTGGCCATTTATAGTCTGCGACAGCACACCTCCTATTCCATGGGCGCTGGCATCTGTGTCTAGAATGAACATCTCGCCGGGAACTGGGTATGCTAATATTGGAGCTGTGCAAAGCAATTTCTTCAGCTGCTGAAAAGAATTTTCCTCTTCCTCTCTCCACGCGAATTTGCAATTTTTCCTTGTCAGATTGTGTAAGCTCCTTGCCACATTAGCAAATCCGGGCACAAAACGTCGGTAGTACGTGCAAAGCCCAAGGAAGCTTCGTACCTCATGCACATTTGTGGGTCGAGGCCAATCTCGCACGCATTTTATTTTGTCCTCCTCCGTATGTATTCCTTCAGTTGTGATCTTATGGCCCAAGTATGTCACATCGCTTTTAAATAGATTGCATTTCTTTGGGTTCAGCCGTAATCCAGCCGCCGCAATTCGTTGAAAAACTTCCTCCAAATTCTCCAGGTGGTCATCGAAATTCCGGCCCATGACGATGATGTCGTCAAGATACACCAAACATGTTTTCCAATGGAGTCCTTTGAGCACGTGTTCCATTAATCGCTCGAAAGTTGCTGGAGCGTTGCATAACCCAAATGGCATCACTGAGAATTGCCATAACCCATCTCCGATACTAAAAGCAGTTTTCTCGCGGTCGGATTCTTCGATTTCGACTTGCCAATAGCCACTTTGCAAATCTAGCGTTGAGAACCATTTTGCTCCAGCTAATGTGTCTAAGGTGTCGTCTATCCGTGGCAAGGGGTAGCAATCCTTCTTTGTGATATCGTTCAATTTCCGGTAGTCGACGCAAAACCGGGTGCTTCCATCTTTTTTCTTAACTAGCACGACCGGTGAACTCCATGGGCTTGTTGATGGTTCAATAACATCCGCTTTACACATTTCCTTGATTATCTGGCCCGCTTCCTCTCGTTTTGCTAGCGGAACTCTGCGTGGCGCCTGCTGAATTGGTCTTGCGTCGCCAGTGTCTATCCGATGCTTTACGATGGAGGTTCTCCCCAGTTTATTGCCGTTATTGGCAAACACTGAGCTGTATTTCTCCAGCAGTCGTCTCGCTTTTGCCCTTTCTGGACCACTCAACTCATCGAGCCAGCTTCTCATTATTGAAGTTTCCAAGCTTCCTTTTCGCACCTCCTTGCTATAATCCTGCTGTTTATTGTCACAGCTCACCACAGCCTCCACAGCTTGGCATTGTCCGATTATTGCTCCCTTGTCCAAAGTGATCGGCGATTTGAACTCGTTCATTACTCGAATTGGGATCCGCTTATCCTTTTTCATTTGTACTAGTGTTCGTCCAACCAATATATTCCTCGTCTGATCTGATGGTTCTACTACCCACAGCTGGTTTGTCCCACAATTTCCTTCGACGTATGCCCACAGGATTGCTTCGCACTGTGGTGGGATCTGTTGACGGTGGCTTACGCTCGCATTCCTGATTTGTGGCTGCTCATATCCAGTGTTAAGCGGTATTTCCATGTTCTGGCACGTAAGCATTCTTCTTCTCAAATCTAAGGTAAGACCATGGGCCAACATAAAGTCCACGCCGATTATGACTTCGTCCATTATCTCTGCCACCAAGAAAGTGTGAATCACTTCTAGCGTTCCTATCTGAACGGTACACACCACTTTCCCAGAGAGCGCAGCTTCTTCTCCTGTAGCTGCTCGCAGTTTACAGCCAATCAGCGACTCGATATTATCTCCTGCTAGGTCCGATCGAACGATGGAATGAGTTGCACCAGCATCCATGGTAAATATCCGCGATCGTCCACTAATAGTCCCGTTCACGGTTAAATTATTGCTTCCTCGATGTATTTGTGAGACGGATACTGTGGGGCCATCAGTAGTGGGAACCAGCTCGTGCCCCTTTGAACTGGTCCGTTTTAGTTTAACGGCTTCTTATTTTCGCCAGCACCATTTGCATCTTCGGCGGTTCTCTTTCCTGGATTTTCATTTCTCTTTCCAGCAGCATTACAATTCCGTGCGATATGTCCTGTTTTCCCGCAGCTGTAACATTTAATTTCCTTATCTCTGCGCGAGACTAATTGTGACATAGTCTGCATAAGATCCTTCATGGTCTTTTCCAGAGATTCATTGGGTTCGACCTCCAGCCGGTGTACTTTGTGCGCCTGTTTGCTGAGAAGTCCGGCTGTTTCTTGTGTCAAGGCCAACGTTACTGTTTCGGCGAATGTTTTCTTTGGCGTGGAGTAAACTGCACGTTTGGTATCCGTATCCCGTATTCCATTCATGAATGCCTGAGTTTTAAGTAATTCGATTACTTCTGCTGGGGCATCTGCGTTGGCCAAATGTGCGAGGCGCTCTATCTCTGTTGCGTATTCTTGCAGCGACTCGTTAGCCCTTTGCTGGCGATTCATTAACTCCATTTGGAATATTTGTTGCCTATGGTCGCTGCCATAACGCCGTTCGATTGCTGCCATTAACGCGTCGTAATTACCACGTTCCTTTTCAGGAACTGTTTGTAACACTTCAGCGGCGGGACCTTTTAGTGATACTACCAATGCTGCAACTTTCTCTGCCGTAGACCAGTGATTAGTTCCTGCTGTTGTTTCGAATTGTAGTTTGAAAATTTTGAACGGTACTGTTCCGTCAAATGTGGGCGCTTTCAATTTCGTAGCACTGGTAGCTGCATCTGGTCCACTTAACTGTTTTTCATGGATATGACCTTCCAGTCGCGCAAGCTCCGATTCCAGTCTGCGAAATTCGTTCTCCAAGACATCTTGTCTGGCCTGTAATTGGCCAGAATTTCCCTCGATGCGTAATAGTTGCTCCTGTAGTTTCGAGGTATTTTGTGCCAACTGCTCCATGCGTGTGGAAATTTGCTCCAGCAATTGAGAGGTGTTTTGTGCCAGCTGCTGCTCCATGCGGGTGGAAGTTTGCTCCTGCATTCGTGCCATAGCTGTCAAAAGCATATTCATATCGAATGAAGATGTCTGCTGTTCTACGGACTGCTCCTCCACTTTTGATGAGACTTCGAAAGAAAACTCGTATCCATCCACATTGATGCCTTCACTCTCCATTGCATTTCGTAAGCGTAACTGCAGGTCTGTTTTATTACCTGCTATAGGCAATCCGCGAGACTCCAGCTCGCTCTTTAGCTGAGGTATTTTTAAATCGGCAAACTTCACCATGTTTGGGATTAATTGGCAATCCCACTTCTGACACCAATTGTTACGTGTGTTTCTTCTTCGTAACTGGACAATCACTTCCCCTTGATTATTTTCGGGGCCCGATCGCTGGATTGCCGATAATCCCTCACAAAAATACGCGGATTCTTCTAGCTTTAATTTGAGGTTTATTTATTTGATTTCAATCAAGCACTTTATACAATTTTTCACTTGTATGTTCTTCACGGAACAGAATTTCAATACTACGTTCTTTACAAGGATCAGAATATTGCCGCTACGTTCTTTTTACAAAGTCTAGAGTTTCACTGCTATGTTCTTTACAATGTTTGGAATATCACTGCTCTCGATGAGATGCTCGTTTGCTATTTATAGGCGTTCGGCTTCCATTACTAAATGCAGTTTCCTTAATTGCCAAATGTCCTTCGGCTCTGAATAATTAGCGCGTAAACATCTGCGTATCCGCGTAATTATCTGGTGTGGAAATTCCAATATTTTGATTGCTGTCCTTCCGCGAATTTTGTCTATGCCTTATTATGCGCTGTGGACGTTCTGGCGCCGCCGTGTAATTACCATCTGGGAATTCTACCATCATTTCGAATTCGTTACAATATATATATATATATATATATATATATATATATATATATATATATATATATATATATATATATATATATATATATATATATATATATATATATATATATATATATATATATATATATATATATATATATATATATATATATATATATATATATATATATATATATATATATATATATATATATATATATATATATATATATATATATATATATATATATATATATATATATATATATATATATATATATATATATATATATATATATATATATATATATATATATATATATATATATATATATATATATATATATATATATATATATATATATATATATATATATATATATATATATATATATATATATATATATATATATATATATATATATATATATATATATATATATATATATATATATATATATATATATATATATATATATATATATATATATATATATATATATATATATATATATATATATATATATATATATATATATATATATATATATATATATATATATATATATATATATATATATATATATATATATATATATATATATATATATATATATATATATATATATATATATATATATATATATATATATATATATATATATATATATATATATATATATATATATATATATATATATATATATATATATATATATATATATATATATATATATATATATCGTTATCCGCCATATTTACTAAAGCCTATAAAATTCTACACCTTAGTAGCTCTTTATTGGTAAGATAAATGCTATTTGAAAGAGCGTATGTAATCATAAGTAGAATCTAGACAGGTGATCGTACTCGTAGAACACAATCAGTTTTGTTAGTTTGATGGAATTCTCATTAAAAACAATCAATTTCAATCTAATTTGTTAAAAATGTTGGTAAAATTTTTATTAAAAATATTTTCTAAGTAGAAGGCATGATAAAATATATTTTTGAAAATGTACAGAAGTTCTAAAGGCTGGAAAGCCTTCCAAAATACATCACGAATAATTCATTGGTATTCCATATATTTTCATTTCACCTTTGACTAGGAGTTCATTTAATTTAATTAAATTTATCAGATTTTTTGCTGTAAAATCTTTTGCTGTACACGCATTTTATCATAACAAAAAAAAATAATAAAAATAAAACTTTTGTAACGTAATAAAAATAAATCTTAATGTTTTAAACTTGTTAATCTCAAAATTCTTCCAGTAATTGAATCGGTATCATCTAAACTTTTAATGATGACTTAAAATAATATAATGCTTGACCTTAATTTAAAAGAATAAAACAAATAAAACTCTTCTCCTCGGTACTAATTTATTTATTCCAAGAAAAAAAAAACGGTTGAGTATAATTGGCGTGGTATGATATCGCACGTATGTGCTCTCTTTACTAATAATGGCATGTATTTAAATGATGAGGTTGAAAGATCTCCTTTAGAATGAATTCATTAAAACAAATTTCAATTAAAGAAAATTTTTTCTTTTAAATTTTTTTCTTTATTTTAAAATTTGTTTATGGTTTCTCCTGGTTTTTTATTTCAATTTTTTTCCTATATGAAAATTTTCAGAAACCTTTAATTTTTTCATTTAACTTTAGCGTGATTTTAGTGAAATACATTAAAAAAGGCACTGTTAATTAACAGAGCTCTGTTTCCTCTTCAGCGCTTTGTTAGCAGTGCTCTTTTGAAATCGTCTAAGTAGAAACGGCCAGTGTTGATTCTTAGCTTGCTTTTAGTGCTTAAAATTCTACTACTTTCTGGGAGTTGTTAATTGGCCTCAAACACGTGTAGAGAGTCCAATAAAACAATCGAGATTATTATAATTCAGTAATTTGAATTAGTTGACGAGAATTTTGATTTTATCTTGATTGTAAAAGGAAGACTTTGTCTTTGAAAGCATTTAAAGTTATCGCGAATCACATTATGAAAAAATTATTTCTATTTCGAATGATTATCGAAAATCACAACAAATGAAATGACGATGAATAATATATATATTAAAATAATAACTAAGATAAAGAAACTTAATTAAATACAAATATTTCCTTTTATATTTTTCCTATTTTATTATAAAATATGTCGAATAAAATCAAAGTGGAAATATGACCATGTTATTATTTACGTTATCTACACTACATTTATAACAAATTTGTTACCATGCCCATGCGAGCATTCATCTTATCAATAAATAGTATAATCGAAAGCGTGTAAATCATATAATTCCTGTAGTTAGAGATTATATATATATATATATATATATATATATATATATATATATATATATATATATATATATATATATATATATATATATATATATATATATATATATATATATATATATATATATATATATATATATATATATATATATATATATATATATATATATATATATATATATATATATATATATATATATATATATATATATATATATATATATATATATATATATATATATATATATATATATATATATATATATATATATATATATATATATATATATATATATATATATATATATATATATATATAATATATATATATATATATATATATATATATATATATATATATATATATATATATATATATATATAATATATATATATATATATATATATATATATATATATATATATATATATATATATATATATATATATATATATATATATATATATATATATATATATATATATATATATATATATATATATATATATATATATATATATATATATATATATATATATATATATATATATATATATATATATATATATATATATATATATATATATATATATATATATATATATATATATATATATATATATATATATATATATATATATATATATATATATATATATATATATATATATATATATATATATATATATATATATATATATATATATATATATATATATATATATATATATATATATATATATATATATATATATATATATATATATATATATATATATATATATTATATATATATATATATAATATATATATATATATAATATATATATATATATATATATATATATATATATATATATATATATATATATATATATATATATATATATATATATATATATATAATATATATATATATATATATATATATATATATATATATATATATATATATATATATATATATATATATATATATATATATATATATATATATATATATATATATATATATATATATATATATATATATATATATATATATATATATATATATATATATATATATATATATATATATATATATATATATATATATATATATATATATATATATATATATATATATATATATATATATATATATATATATATATATATATATATATATATATATATATATATATATATATATATATATATATATATATATATATATATATATATATATATATATAAAACGATTTAAGAAAACTCGATATCTGCGTGTGATTTTTTTGCGTGATTTTAATAGGTATTCAATAGCTATTAACCGCTACTTTCCTTCTGCCCCTTTGAGGTTACGAATTTCTTAGTAAAATCACTGATCGAATTAATTTTATTTAATCAACGTTATTTTTTCCCAATTTTTGTAAATTTCAGAAAATAAAGAAATTCTCAAGGGAGTTACGGGAAAATTTCGCTCGGGTGAATTGACTGCCATTGTGGGGCCCTCTGGTGCTGGAAAAACAACATTGGTTAACGTATTGTCCAGTTATACGTATGTAAATTAAACAGTTAGATCATCGAGACGATCCGAAAAA